>OX465250.1:15611886-16193584 GCA_949987775.1 Aproaerema taeniolella
GAGACCCTAGTTCCTCTTCATTCAGTATTTAATGCCGATAAGATATTGCTTCTTAGCAATGGGGCCGCCTTTTGTACCCTGACATAACTTTTTGTATAAAATGTAACTGTACCTTATTTGTGTTGCAGTGCAATAAAATACATTGTATTGTATATTATATTATGTATTGCAGTTGTGGATTTAATAATTGGAACAAGAATTTTCAATAGACTTTGACTTATTAACTTCTTAATAAAAAAAACAGTGTTTTGTGATTTTCTGTTGTTTATAATAAGTAAAATTAATTATTAACAATGGTAACGAACAATGTTTAAATTTA
Organism: Aproaerema taeniolella; assembly: GCA_949987775.1. Classification (NCBI taxonomy): domain Eukaryota; kingdom Metazoa; phylum Arthropoda; class Insecta; order Lepidoptera; family Gelechiidae; genus Aproaerema; species Aproaerema taeniolella. The sequence goes on from OX465250.1 coordinate 15,612,206, forward strand.
CTTGGTTTATTGAACTGAACTTCCTATAATTCAGCCAACACATATCAAGAACATTAACCCATGTCATGCAAATATACGGTTATCTTCAAGTTATTCGCATCGCATAATACCTAATGGGTTTTCAGCACTTGAAAACTAGCCAGCAACGATAAGCAGGCATCTGGCCTCTCGTGCGCTCAATTTGATTTACTGATCTCTTTAATGTTTACATTTGGTGCCAAAAATGTACTAAATATTTCCAAAGTGCACTTGCTTGGCGAAAGTTTCTTGGCATCGGTTTTCATCGTCCATTGTCGCTTGTAAAAATTAAAACTAACAATTACTTACTACGTAGTAAGACATGTAAGTACGTATTGAACTGTTCAAAACAACTGGTTTCCTCTTCGAAACAAATACCCAAAGAAATGAATGATTTAATGATTTATTGTCAGGTTTTGTAGTTATGTATATCTTATTTAGAATATCTTATTTAGTCGTGCCCGCAATCAGAAAGTGTAGTGATTGCAATACCTTAATCTTACTTAGTTTGAAACAGAACGTAGAGAAGATAATTTTGATTACTATATAAAAGAAATGATTTATTCAACTAACATTTTATACAATTTATTAATAGAGGAATGTTTTAGAGTAGCCGTTTTTGCAACAGTCTCGAGTGATGTTATAGAGTAACTTCGGGACTAAGTAAACTACATAGAATGGAATTTACAAAGTTGCATATCTATGGAAGCAAGAGTTACTGCTCATTTATGAATATGAAATGGTAAACATTCAGGAGATTTTAGTGCGTCGATATTAACTTACAACTTTATAGCGGATACACCGATATTAACTGAGATTATTCTCGTTCACGGTCAAAAACAACGTTAATGGTTTCCTTCGTTTACCCAAACGTTTACGCATTTGAACTTTGGAGTATTTTCAGAAATTAAAGGTTAAGAACTTTTGATACTTATCTCGAAGTTGAAGGGTACTTGGGAGATCAGATTATCGAAAATTTTAATTACCTGAAACAATAAATTAAAACAATTAAAAAAAATTAAGTGTTTGGCTTCTTGCGAGTTATAAAACGTATGGAGGAAGAGCGTATCTATAATAACAAAAACACATCTACCATACTCAGACGAATTCCATGGAGCACTAACCAATATGACAAATTTTAATGTTATTTATTTGGGAACCAAAACAATAGTATATAAAAATTTACTGAGCATGCACTGGTTTATTGATCTTTGAGCAATTGAACAAGCCTGTAATGTGGAATTCATTCCTTTTCGTGTACATTGAGGACGCTCAATAACAAAAAATGGTCTTATCTCTGGGTATGTTGATTGCTTTGGGTGCAGACATCAACTAGGCCTCTGCATCTTGACAGATAATTTAAGCAACGTCTATGTGAGATCGGCAACGCTGCTTTTGACTTAATAATCCGATGCAGGGTATCTACTCTGTACTATCTACGACCGAAATTTCGAAACGTCGAATGTCAGTACTTCTCTGTCTCGCGCTATACAAATGACACTGACAGGTAGTGACAATTATCGGCCGTCCGTTGATCGTAGATAGTTCACTCAAGAGCACTTCAAGCTTGACACTTTGGACTTTGAACCGGCCCTGCATTGTATGGCACGCAGTATAAATCAGAGCTCAGCTTAAACTGGTAGTGTAAAGCGTCACCTGCTCTTGACTGTACATACATAGTAGAGCCCCTGAAACGACACATCCGACTGCACCTTTGGCACGTGTACTTAATTTCGTTGCAGAACGGAATCCTTTAATGTTATGCCTTTTACCTCGTATTTCGCCTGGTTTCAGATATAATAAACCTTATAAACTTGCCCTCCTAGTCAAGTTTTGTTCACCGTTCAAGACTGATTACGATCAACGAGATCTGCATAGCTAGCATGCGCACCTGACTTTGTAATTTATGTATCTCAATCCAACCTACCTTTTAACGCGCAAAACAAATATACATATGCAAAAATATAAGCTTCACACTCAAAAGCCCTCCCTTATGTTATCCCTTGTGTCGTGGGTCCTTTGGAACATATACAAAAACAGACACAATCATCCATGTCCCGAGAAGAAACATCTGCTTTTTACAAAAACATTTGCCAAAACGGGAAATCGAACCCAGGACTTATCGATCAAGAGGCAGCGCCATTACCACTCAACCAAACCAGCCGTATAAAGCATGTTCAGTATGACGTCTTTATAGAATAAATTACAAAATGCTAGCTTATCGCACTGGATGTAGGCTTATCTAATGTTATAGATCCAACTTGGTCTTACATAACATCAGTAGCTTTTATCTAAGACAAAAACTTACCTATACAATCAACCAAAAAGTTCTTTATTACAAATTACCGATGTTATTGAGAAAATGTCACGACTTTTGGAAAGGCAATAAAGATACTTTCATATTACTTGTTTAAACAGTCGTGACTTTAATCTTTTAAAATATCTCGACAACTACCGTTTGTGGTTTTTATGCACGAGCTTCTGATCATTATTTTAGGGTTACGCGTTGAAATGGTTCACATTGTTCCAGTCATTCATAGAATAGTCTGTGCCAAATTTAGAACCACAAGATTACTTTCTAGTGGTCATGTTGGTCATTATCTTGATTAAACCTACAAGAAGATTTTAAAATTGAATTGTTAAGCTACACACATTGAATTTGTCTAGTTTATTTTACACAAAATATTTTATTTTTGACGAAACTGTATATTTAACTGCATATAAAGCTTCTGAAGTAAGAACAAAGTCCAAATAGTCAAGCTAGATGTTCTTTGCAAAGTATCTCTTCTTACATTTAGCTAAAACCCTTTAAACAGCGTTCAAGAGATTATTTAACAAACTTTTTTGTTTGCGCTGTAAACTCTACCCTGCCATGTTGACAAGAACATTAAAATACTGTGTACAAAGTTCTGAGAACAGTGTGTCAGAAAAGGAAGTATTTGAAGATAAAAAGGAACCGTAACGCGAGAGTCGAAAAAATTCATTAATTGGTCTGCAGCTAAAAGGAGCGGAGGTTGACATAGATGGTATGGTAGAGGTGCTTATCTCAAAACGTGTTAAACGTTTACGTATAAATATTAAATAGGTATTTATGTACGTAATTATTTTCTTATTTTACTAGAGAGTTTTTTAAAATAAGCGCGAGAAAGAACATATATAATTAATTTATATGTTTTTTGACCATAGTGAATAAAATTTTTTGTAGCTGTGTGAGTGTGACACCTTCAGTAGTTTTTTTTTTTTTGTTTTTTGATTAATTATTGTATGCCTGATGGTAGACCAAAGAGTGCTTTATCAAATATTTATAAGACCTGCATGCCATGTTATTTGTCATTTACCTGTGAGTCACAATAAATGAATTTGAATTTGAAGATTTAAAACCCCTACAGCAGCTCGAGCACGACGTGCTCGCGCGCGCGGAATGCACCGCGGTCCTATATCAAAATGTCAACATTGACAACGCCAGAGGGCGAGCAAGCCTTTGCGCGGGGCCCTCGCGCAATCAAAGTGATGTTTCACCGGCAGCAGAGTGGCGTACCGCGCGAGTTTGTCGTACATCATGCTCGAGTTGCTGGTGAATGGACAAGTATGTAGGTTTCGTCACCATTTTAAGGCTCAATTTACGTCAATTAGTCAAAACTAATACTATAAATCATTTTTCTGTTTTAAGGTTATGTACAAATAATCTTTTTGTAACTGTTGTTACTCAAGAAATCGATATATATATATATTGTAATATTAAGGTAACTCCTTCATTCACAGTAGATGTTCCATTACTGTACTATAAATATACTTGCACGTAGATGCATAATGTAACCAGAAATGGACGTAAGTTAGTTCAAAGCTTACGTCTGGTTAATGGGAGAGCTGGAATCCGGGGGACGAGCCAACTCTTTTAGTTGTTAATTGTTTACAATTTAAAGTAGAAGATTGTTGAAAGATTCATATTAATTCAATTTCTAGTCTGTGTTTTTTAAACTTTTGAGAGGCTTTTGCAAAGTAGAATACAGTTACAGTCAAAATACAAGTCAAATTAGAATATAAAAGAAAGATCTATAATATTTCACGTAAAGATTAACATAAAACATTACGCCCTATGACGACGACGGCTCTTATGAATCGACGGTTTTAGGTTAATTTCCCCGTTGAGGCAAATATTTGTGTTAAAAGCTGATGTTTGTTCTCAGGTCTTTGTTTTATTAGCAGTTATAATTGTTTTGTGACCTGAAGAACTCGACACAAAGAAATAGTAGCGGTTTTGAGTGTGTGGTGCTTATTCGTTTTTATTTGACTGTGGTCTAAGATAAAAGATGAGATCTAACCCAATAGGACAAAGTCGTGAACTTAATATATTATGCAGATGAATTTGTTTTAAGATACTTAAATTGTTTTCAATTTTGTAAAGGTAATAGTGAAACAAGTGGAAATAACTATTTTCCAAGAAGTATCTGATGCGGCGAGGAAGCGATAAATATGCCGTGGGAGGGACCCACTGATGATGTTCTGGGAGATAAGACAGGGACGGGGCTAGGGATCTATGAGGCCCCATCATAATTTTTCTATGAACCCTATTCTATAGAAGTGAGCATACCTCACAAGTTTAACCGCAATAATTGCATATATAGATGTTTTTAATTCAACGTAGTTGATCCCTCTCTTTTAAGTCTTTATGTTATAAAAGGATACAAAAAGTATATCTCGTTCTTTTCTTTTTCATTATGCTTAGAACATTTTAAAAAAATTGATAAATTTTAAAATTAAAATGACGCTTGATTATTTGCCTTCAAAATTCAAATATTAGTGTTACATGAGTAGGTGATGTAGTGACTGAGATGACATAATTACTAGTCGGGATCATGCGTTGGCCACGAATAGCGCTGAAACTGAAACTAACTCCGTCCCTGCCAAGAGCAAGGATAATCAAGAGAGGAAACGTGACGACTTGATGACAGCCACACAGACAGACAAACAGATTTAGAAACGACACAATTATATCTCAAGCCCATTTGATCTGAGACTCTGAAACGAACAGAACTTGATCCTCTCTCAGTTTTAACGACTGTAGTCTACCGACAACAGCTGGGAAAGACAGCTTAACGTGCCCTTCGAAGCACATGAATCTTCTTCTATCTTAGTCCCGTTTCTCATTCGGGGTACGCTTGTAATACAGGATTTGGGCAGGTCAAGTCATGATAGTGGAGCGCCTACCATCTCACCTTTGTGCAGGGTCACAGGGGAACCTGACCGGATTGGATCATGGTTACAAATTCAGTCTCCTGAATGTGCAGGCTTTATCACGATGTTTTCCCTCACCGTAAGAGCATAAGTTAGAATAACTTCAAAGCAAGGGAAGGAATGCTCTTGGTAAATTGCCTTTACGGTCACCCTCCGGTTCCAAACCCCTGCTAATTTGTCTAACTTCGCAGATCGGTTCTGAATTGCGAGGGCAACTGTGCTACGAGCACTTAAAAATAAACTATTAATCTAGGCGAAGTGAAAGAAGTAAATATACTTATTAATCATTTCAGTCAGATAACATCTATTACGAAACAAATCTACCTACTTACTTACTTACAAACAAAAACACATTAAGGATTCAATATTTCCCAATTCCGAGAGCAGTACAGTCCACCCACAGACGGAGTTTACACACTTTCTTCCATTGAAAGAATCACCGGTCACCTCCCACGAAACCATTATTATCGACACTTATAGTACAGACGAGTTCAGAAAGCTGTGCAAACATACCAATTTGAATTTTTATTTTTATTAACGCTACACACTCAAAGGCCCACACGAAGGTTTTCCCTTGTGTCGTGGGTCCCTCGTTACATACATAAAGATATGACACAAACTACCATGACCCGAGAACAAACATCTGCTTTTTATACAAACGTTTGCCCTGACTGGGAATCGAACCCAGGACCCGCCGATCAAGAGGTAGCGCCACTACCACTCGACCAAACCGGTCAATGAATTTTTTTTTGTATGAACTAAGTAATAGGTACCAGAATTTATTGAGTAATTTCTACCCATGTTTATATCCCAGTTGGTAATAAGCCAGGCATGTAACCGGATGGTTGCGGGTTGAAATCCTGGTGTGGGCCTGTCCTGTACCACTTAAATTGTATTTTCAAATTTATGATTGGTTTTTCCTTAATAATCACTTACTAAGCGATGAAGGAGACCATCGTGATGAAACCGGTACCTTAAAAAAAATATTTTCGAAAGGCGCACCGTCCACCAACTATTGGGCCAACGCGGTGGAATTGACTAAATATTATGTATTTATTCTTTATTGTACAATGATAATACAGAGGATAACAATTTTAAAGTAATAGGAAGTTTACATAGGCGGACATATCCCTATCCACGAATGTTTTCGCATACATATTAAATTAGGTACCTACTAGCCAACTACAAGAAGTAGTATTATTGAACTTTCACGCGTGACTCATCCAGAACCATTAAAAGATCAAAATCAAAGCCCATTAGACCAATTAATTATTTCTATGAAACTGACAGATTCGTCAAAGTTATCAGCCTACATACGTCCCCACGGGTTTCTCTTCAAAACAGTGAAGGATAAAAAAATATAAATATGTACATTTTTAAATCACTAATGAAGCGATTTACCAAGAACATCAACATTCATAGAGAACCAGTGGGTGGTAAATCTGAAGTACATTTCCTAGTTTTAATAATTAACTAATAAACTTTATCAGATTCTCTGCTGTAGTACTGTGACTAGGTAACATACAAACCCAAGTATCTCGTCCTATTGGACAACATGCAACAAGTACAAATATTTGGAACAAAATGATTTAAAAGAATCGATGGATTAACTGCAATTATATCCTGTTTTCTTTCGACTGTCAAAACTGTCAACACAATCGCCTCGAGGTGTGCGACTGTACCAGACACCGGTTCCAAACTGTAACGCGGAAACCTGCCTTTACGCAACACGCACTAAATGTATAAAACCTGAACAACTTATTTTGTATTCGTTAAAATTAGAGGCTTACGTAAAAATACGATACGTGCACATTAAATCTATTCTCATAACCTAAAAACTACGAATAAATTAATTAAGACAAAAGAAAGCGTCCTCGATAATATCTAATTAAAACATTGATCTAGGACGACGTCAATTTATCAATATATTAAACACTTCTTAAATAACAAACAGCTGATGTTATTAATTGGTTATATCTTTATATACATTTTTTCTTTAAAAGTTACCCATTTGTCTCCTACGCCAATTTATTTGAGATCTAAATGTATTTCTCTCTCTCTCTCTCTCTCTCTCTCATCTTCGCTGGCTTTAATTTTGACATCATTTTTTATGAAAAAGAAAACAAAAATTACTTCGAAGTTCGAAACTCGACTATAACAATACACTAAGAAAAATAAGAGATGATTCATACAAAAGTATTAGATAGAAATAATTGCATTGATAATAGTTATAATGCTAGCAGCGCATTGTCTTTAATAACTATCATATTTGTTTGCGCAAATCGCACAAACTATAGAAAGTGCTCATGTATGTATTCTTTCTTACTTTCACAACATTTAACATTTCTCTGCCTTTGCAAATTCATTACTTTTTTGCTTTGATGTTCATTCGACTACACAGAGTTAGTTTTTACTTGCAGGAATTTACTTTTGTATGTACGAAAAAATGTTTCCTTTAGGTTGATGTTAAGTTAGAATGAATTTAGTTTAGTTGTTTGATGTTGTTATTCTGACATTATTTATTTACTTTTACCAAACTACTTTTACTATGCAATTAAATGACCAGTTTATTAAGATGAAGGGCCTATAAACAGTCTTGATGAATAAAATATAATTAATCTTTAAATTCTTTGTTTTTCAAGGTAAGTTTTTCGATTAGTAAATTAACAATTTTTTTACCAATCCTCAATAATGTCAATATGTGTTTAATAAGTTCCCTTGTTTTCTTTAGCAAACGTTCCACCATGAGCTTGAAAAAGCTTTATCTAAAAAAGCATAATCAAGATTTGAACTTCGAACTTCTGTTCTCAAGTGTACGAACTCGTTAATATGCTTTACAATAAATGCGAAAATCTATAAAAATATATATTTGCAGAACATTTGGTCTACGCTTACTGTTAATTTAATACGCCTTGCCTACCACTCGACAAGTAGTTAAAGCATACACATAATCCGATCACCAAGACATCAGCCGGTAAAGAAGACTACTGTCACTACATATAATTAAATAGCTGTGCTAGTAAACTTTATGGCCGTACTTTATAAATTTTATATTACTGCTGTTAATGTCATTACTTTAAGATGTTGTTTTGGGTTGAAAGCTTTCGATTGATCAAATAAGACTTCAGCGTTTAATGAGACTTTTATTAGTACCCCATTAAAATACAACTGAATTTGAAGGGATATGAGCAGCTGAAGAGAAACTGGGCGAGACGTGTCTGCCTAATACAACATGTCAGACTAAATTAGCAACAACATGGGTACCGTACCGCTTGATGGACACCGTCGCCGTGGCAAACACCCTGTTGTTTTTGAAGGCATCAAACAGATCTTGATACCTTCAACAACAACTGGGTGTTTGTGGCACAGATTAAAATGTTATGCTAGGATAGAGGGGAGGCCTATGACCAGCAGTAGTACACAATATGGGTTACTTAAATAATAAAATGTAGGGGGAAGAAATAGATAATACTATTAAAGTTATTTTAAGAATGTCAGGTTATTGTTGCATCTGAATGTATATCCAAAGATACACGAAAATAATGTTATCGACAGCAACAGAATACTAAGAAAGAAAAGATCAATGTTTAATTTAATTCACACATAAATTCACGTGATAGGTTAACCAGTTAAATCAGTCATTGTTTCAAGCTACAGAAATCACTTCATAGTATTTTGACCTGAAAAAGGCCTCGTAAACAAATAGATCCAAAACGAAAGGTCAAAATTGGATAAGTCGGACAATGAATGGAAATGAGCGTGATGCCACCCACATAGCAGTTTATAAATGGCAAGCCGCATCCGCTGAATGGTGCACGCTTAGTTTACGTGCAAGTCGAGAATACAGACACTTTGATGCACTTGCTGTCAATAACACTGATCGATGCAAGTGCACCCGTCTGATTGATTTGAGGAAGCTTGTGAAAATAATTATTCGCTCAGTTGTTTCCGGGCCGTGAAGGGTTCTTTTAATTAATGGGATTACTCATTGGAACGCTGGTAGGTTTTCAGTTAGAAAAGCTATTATACTGAATATATGTGTAGGCTTTTTTGTTTGAGGTTTGCGGTAAAAGTGCATAGATTTCTCTTTGAGAAATTAATTCCTCATTGATGATAGCGCGACTAATGATTTTTTTTGTTTATTATGTGTGTTTGTTGCATCAAAGCCCGTGACCATACATTGTTGTCTATTTTTTTTATTCCAAAGCTCACTTTATTGAATTGTTATAACAGTTGTGGACTGATGATAAACAGCCATAGTCAAGTCAATACATTACACTGCCCGGATAGAAAACTAAAGGATTCAACTTGAGAAATTATTTACCTTTTAATTTCTTACTCCCATTCAAAGTGTTCAGAGTGCCCCATTTCTTCAGATCTTCGAGATCCGAGCTGATGTTGACTTCGCTGGAGAATATCTTATGCTGGATGAGGTTCTTCCGACTGCCCACAGAGTCCGATTGGAAGAACGACACAAACTTATGTAACGGACTCATCATTGTATCGTTGTTGTCTCTTCCAGTTATTTGATCATTTATCTATGTTGTGTTAACTAACACTAACACTAGTTTTTGTGAATATATTTTTCATAAATTGACCATTTTAGTATTTTCACACTTTTTTTTACTGGCTCTAGTCTAGAATGTCTTAATTAAGGTTAATAACTAATTTTTTTATTTGATGTTTGACTGAATTTTTACAAAATCCAAAACTTTCTTATTATTTCACAGAATTGATTTCAGTATTTATAATAATAATAACCAAAGATGATCTAAATGAAATTACTGAGTAAAAAAAATGAAAAAGAACCTTAATAATTATCAAAAATCCTAGCATGAATATCCAAAAACACCACCCTCGGAAGTATTCACAAAGTTAAAAGAAAACTTACAGAGATTATATTGACAATATAAGGATAATAACCATTTACTATTTACGAATTAATAAAAACAATTTTATTATATTCAAAGCCGCATAATACCTTCTAAACTATATATGACGATAAGCAATTTATTTTAACAGGCAATTTTTTCCCACCATTATCACCAAAACTGAATAACCTACTTAACTACCATAAAACACAAAACAACTTTCAAATAGCGAATGAATCACAATAGCGAATGCACAGTCCAAAAATAGAGTTTTATTTTTTAATTCGCGATATATTTTTAAATGCAGGTGCGACACGGAAGCGGCGCGGTGTGCAGCGACTATTTCGACTGTTCGCGGGCGCTGCGCCGGCGCCGCTGTCTTACAACTGTCACCGCACGGTGGTACACTGATACCTAGCGCTTTCCTCACCCCAGACTTTCATTTTACCTCTCACCCTCGCTGCTTATGAATAAATTATGATAGTTTTTTTTTACTGTTTTATACCTATGACGTAATTTGGAACTTTACTGATGCTTAATTAAATTTTCTGTACGTCTTATTTGGATATGTATATTGTGTACTTTTAATTCACAACTGCAGCTTGTTTGCTTGTTTTAAAATTACATTAAAAGGTAAATCCTTAACCTAAAATAATAATTACTTAATTTTTCATCCATTAAATGAATAAATAAACGCTACACACTCAAAGGCCTACACTAAGGTTTTCCCTAGTGCTGTGGGTCCCTGTAACGTACAGAGGTTACTCCATTTTTATTGCATGACCGCTCTTATCACTAAAGCACAGAGTGCACGCGTGTGGTAACCTGAGTTGCGGCTGTCCGTACATAAAGACAGACACGAACACACATCTGATTTTTACACAATATTTGCCATGGCCAGGAAAAGAACCCAGAATCCGTCGATCAAGAGGCAGCGTCAACACCACTTGAATTCGTACATACAGATATGAAACAATAGTTACACAATTAATTTTAGAGGTAAAAACGAGCGTCTTTCCGATACTTTAGTGAAAGTAGGTTTATACGTGTATCTGTGTGTATTTAGCAGGAGGTTTTACAATAACCTTAACTGTAGTAATCACTATCACTTTTGTAAACTCACACAGCCTAAAACCATACACTATAATGAAATTATCTACCACCCTACTTATTTCAAGGATTACATTTACTTATTATTTTGAAATTAAGCTTAAAGCAAGAATGAAACTGAAGTTGTTACCGTATCATTAACACGGATGGTGATTGGAGAAACCGATCACGATTGATCGTAATCGACAACAAATTCATCGAGACAATATTCCTTTCCTATAGGTTAAAGGACTGTATCGTTCAAATAAAGATTTATTCATCCATCCATATATACATTGCTTCTGCTAAAGTAATTGTAACTAAAAAAATTCAGCAATGTAACTGGTGTTCTGTGGAGATTGTATCTCCAGGATAAAAACCTACTTTGAACGCCGTTAGTACTTAAAAGGTTCCATAATCAAACTGATTTGTAGCTTTTGGCGCGGGAATACGTATGTGACACATTCTTTCCCCTGGTTGCTCAATAAATTAATAAATGCTAGCCTTTGCGCGCCAAATGTAAACCTGGTGTACAAGATTACTATCGCGAGCAGGCGTGAACGATCGCGCGACGGGTTGGAAGTGACTCTGCCTATTCCTGGTCTCCATCAGACGATTCCCGCTACCAGCTCCCTAAGAGCTACGCTACAGGACTCTCGACATCTCGGCAACAAAAGTTACGTTATAGTTGGTAATTTATTTAACACATGACGCGTATGTTACCCACGCGGGACGTAATGGCTGTGGCCTATCGGGTTTCGGCCGCATGTGGCTGAATGTGTGGAAACTCTGTGCCAGTCTTTTTGCCCGCCAACTAATGAGTAAACGATATTCATTCATGCACTCCTGATTCAAGCGCGAATCGGATTCAATTATAGTGTAAGATTGCGAAGATAACATAACAAGTGTGTTTTCAATTAAATATGCGGATACTGATTCTGTTTAACTGACAAGTTATATGAAAAGTTTGTTTTAATCCATTTCGTGACATTCTCAATTAGTTTTCAAAGAGGAACGCTTTAAAACATGATAGTAAATGAGGAGGTTAAAAACAAAACGTGATTTGTCCCAAAATTAAAAAAGTTGAGTTAATGATGCTAGTCTATGGTCCACCATAAATAAGGTCTTTTTTAATCGTTTGATTTGTGCAAAAAGCGTTTCTGTCCATTGTATTTCGTCTTTGAAAAGCAGGTTTAATTATATAGAACATAAGAATAACATTTGCCTATTATAATATATATAATATTAGAATATTGTCAGGATACATAATTCTTCATAATACCACACAGTCTCAATTGTATCAGAAATTTAGGAAATAAAGGTTTTTGCCATTTATCTCAGTTTGACATTTCTGTGACAAATGACATTCATGCTATGCTTTTTACCTCCTCAAACATACTGCACGTTTGCGAACAGACAATGAGCTAAAAGAACAAATATTTTTCAGTAATTTGACGGTACAATTTTGACTTATATATGTCTCTATTTTAGCATAAAGAAAAATAAAAAGTAAGTATAGTAATATTAATAAGAAAAGAATCATGGCTTTTTATGCTACGTTAAGCTAGCTTAAGTTTCAGAATAGAAAATACTTTTAAAAAAACACCTTCAAGATATCTTCTAGAAAACAATAAGTTGCCAACAATCAAACAATCAACGTTTCTTTAGCCAATTATGTTTTTAAATTCAACTTTCGAAAATTACCTTTCGTTTGTTTTTGGAAACAAATGACTCTTCTTCCTTTTATGGTATGAGCTTCAAATTCTTACTTTCATTTTAATAAGTCAAATTAAATCCTGTGAAATTTAAAAGAAAGTCGACATGTTGTCATACTATTGTGTATATTTTATCCTTACTAATATTATAAATGCGAAAGTAACTCTGTCTGTCTGTCTGTCCGTCTTTCTACTGAACCGATTTTGATGAAATTTGGTATAGAGATAGATTAGAGCCTATGTCCTTTAGGCTAAATTTTATCCCACTGTTGGGCACGATATAAACTTTAGTCCACGCGGGCGGAGCCGCAGGCGGAAAGCTAGTACTTAATAAAAAGCACTTAATTGCAGCATTAAATACAGAGATTTTAGTTCTTGCCTCATAGTTTCAGGAATAGCTGTTTTTCAAAGATATACTCGTAGTTCAGACAAAATCTCTAGATTCAATCCAGTGTTATGACTTATCTACACTAATATTGTAAAGATGTTTGTTTGCTTTGAATAGGCTCCGAAATGTCCGAAACTACTGATTTGAAAAATTCTTTTACCATCAGAATGCTACATGATCCCTGACTAACATAGTCTACATAATTTTCCAGAATTCCCACAGGAATGAAGTCCCAGGCGGAATGCTTTAGTCAATCTTTAGTCAGGTGATGTAATAAATCTTTACCTTCTGCGATACACGTACCCAGACATTGATAGAATTAATGGCATTTATTACCTCGCTTTCCGAATGAGAGGACATGGGTAGGTCACATAGTAGGTAATAAAAATAAATGAAATAAGTTTTATATTTTTTCTGGAATTTGTTTGTAGTTACTGTGCTTCCATGTGAGCAGTTTTTACGTAAGTCATTGTTATATTTTGAAACTGCATAAATTAAGTAAGTACTTATTGTGCGCCGGCGCCGCGTGAGGTGGGATCCACGACAAAAATAATCGCCTACTGTGCCGCAACCAGTGCAATGCAAATGTGTGAACAAAAAACTTACATTAAACAAAAGATTACGTAAATCGTTTAAGTTTTACACATAATTTTTTTTAAAGATTTATTAAAATCTGTCTTTACAATAAAGGGTATTGTTGAAACTTTTGATATTGAATAAAATAAAAAAAATTATAAGTTGACTTTTAAAAGAAATTGCTGAATAAATGATATTTACTTAATAAAATTTGTTTTAAATTACTTAAAAAATTATCAGAAGCATAAACAGCTCAAGTCATCGCGAAGAAATACCCCTTCTTCATAGAATTTACTTTTGCGATTCACTAACGCCACCTATGTACAACAGGAAGAACTACGATGCGATGCTGAGTTACGTAGAGTCTACGGCGTAGGCAAAGACATAACTACAGCGTTGTCGTAGTAAGGCTACTACTTCATTAAGTTCGTAGCGTGAAATAGAGATGTCGCTAGTATGCAAAGAATGAAATTGTTTACAACAAAATAAGCGGCATAGCAAGCATATGGCAATGGTTTCTTCAGATTTCTACTAATATAATATGGTGGCGTGGCTTAGAAATGTATTTTTATGAGAAGCTTTAAGTCGAAATTTGCTAGCGAAAATTTGGACTTAAAGCTACTCATGAATGAAACTAAACTTAAGGGAATTAATAAAAAACAAATTAATAAAAAAGGGAATTAATAAAAAACAAATTTTCATAACAGCAATCAGGGATCGTAAAGCAACTTATGGACTTTTTTTTCATATTTCGGCCTATTTTACCTAGAGAAAGTTGTGCAGTTTTGATTCACATAATTTATTGTCGCTATATACCCAATATGTGGTAGGTACATGGAGGTATAATTTTTAGTTAAGGTAAAAACTAACCTTTATTAGTAGGAAGTGTGGTAGGCCGTTGCGCTGGAACTCTGTTCTGCGGGGCAGTTTTTCGAGGGGAGGGGGGCGGTACGATCGTAGTGCGTGCACGCGCAGACACCGGCGACGCTGATAGCTTCTGTACGACGCCATTTTTCTTAACTGAAAAAAAAATAACTTTTAATTTTTATAATTTTTCTAGATATTAGAATTTGACAGATACAGACACACAGAAACACTTATCAAATATATAACAACCCAATTTTTTGTCGGAGGTTGAAGGTCCTAATACAGGGCTTTAGGTATCTCTCTTTCAACCTCTCAGGTGGTTAATAAGTCCATGAAACTGAACAACTTTCCCAAGGAACATAGGTCAAAATACGAAAAAAAAATTGATCTCCTATACAAAATGCGTTGTGCATTTTGTTTACAACAAAATGTTTCCATTCGTGTAAAATTTATTAATATCCGAGCACATGTCAGTGCAAAACATTAATTAAATCTTATACCTAATCGGTGATAGCCCAGTTGGTAATGAGCCGGACTTGTAATCCGAAGGTCGCGGGTTCAAATCCTGGTGCGGGCCTGTACCACTAAATTCGTCTTTTCGGATTTATATACGGATTTCTAACTATTACTTGCTTAACGGTGAAGGAAAACATCGTGACGAAACCAGCTCGTCCACTAAAATCAATTTTCGAAAGACGAGCGGTCCACCAACCCGCATTGGGCCAGCGTGGTGGACTACGGCCTAAATCCCCTTCGTGTTTCGAAGGGAGGCCCGTGCCCCTAGGTGGGCACGTATTATGGGCTGGTAAAAAAAAATCCTATTCCGCCTTAATCTAAAATTACGATCTCAGCACAAAATTTTGAAACATTAATTAAAATCAACGTCCAAGTAGTACAGTCTGTTCCCTAAATTAAATGTCCACCCGTGTCTCTTGTCTACTGGTAATAAGGTACAAATTAGAATGAACTTGGCCCTTTAACTTGGGGCATTGAGTGTACCTCATGGAACAATAAAACTAGTTTTATTGGTCCATGGTGTACCTTAATACTAAATTCCAAGCCTCTAATAGCCATTTTAGCTGCATGAATGGCACAGCACTATGTCTAATCCATTGATTCCCAAAGTGGTCCATTTTTTGTCACCCCTAGGGACCCCTAGGGGTCCACCTGGACCACTGTGGGAATCAAAGACTCGACGGGGGTCTAAGTTAGCGTGACAAAAAAATGGGAGTTCACTATTTGTAAGCGGGGGGTCCACAAAAAAATATCTGGTTTCGATAGAATGTTGGTTTAACTTCAACTATAAAGTCAAGCCTACATTGTAGGCAGATAATATTTTGAGACGCTCAGCGACTATTACTTGTTACAACTGCGAATGAGAAGTTTTTTCTAAATAAAATAAGTGATAATTGATTGGTTCCTTACTTTTTTGACATCCACTCACAGCAAATTTAATTAATTGGTTAACTACTTAATCAATTCACACTTTTTTTTTTCGAAAACTATTTCGTGGTTGAAACTCAGCCGCAACGAAAATTTTCATAGTTACATCTAATCTTCACAGTTTTGTCGAGTTTTGGGAATATTATAGATATGTAGCTGCAGGGTGAGGGGGTCCACTGGAACCAGCAAAATTTTGAAAGTAGTATATGAGAAAAAAAAACTTTGGGAACCTTTGGTCTAATCAGACCAGTTATGCGACACACTTTGAAAGGACAACCTTCGTGCAGTAGGCTATTGTCTATGGTTTGTCTATGTATAGCATCTTGCATAATGCCTTGCGAAACTTGCGTCTATTTGAGGCGAGGTGTTATTTTTGCCTGTCGCTTCTGCGGCGTCTATTGACTTTGGAATATTTTGGTGGATACTTTTAATTTTATAGTCTCTAATTGAAAAATAACTTTCAAATATTTTTTTAAACCCCATTTAAAAATTTAAACTTAAAGTTAGACAATGGTTAAACCGGCTTATTTTAAATAAAAAATAAATATCAGTTTTTATATGGATTTTTTTTTTCCATGTAGTGTTTTAATGATTTTTGGTAAAGCAGCTCGAGTACGATGGTGATAGCGCGCGGAATGCGCCGCGGTCCTATGCCAAAATGTCAACATTGACAACGCCAGAGGGCGAACAAGCCTTTGCGCGGGGCCCGTCGAATTCGCGCAATCAAAGTGAAGTTTCAGCGTCAGCAGAGTGGCGCGCCGCGAGAATTTGTCGCCATCGTGCTAGAGCTGCAGTTATCGCTTATCTCTTAATCGGCTGAACCAATTTTGATCAAATATAGCTTAAAACCACAGAAACACACGTCAAAACTTATAACACCCCACTTTTTTGTCGGGGGTTAAACATTTATTAGACTAAAGTACGCATATCGTCATCAGCCCATATACGTCCCCACCGAGGGGCACGGGCCTCCCTTCGAAACACGAAGGGGATTTAGGCCATAGTCCACCACGCTGGCCCAATGCGGGTTGGTGGACCGCTCGTCTTTCGAAAATGAATTTTCTTGGACAGGCGGGTTTCATCACGATGTTTTCCTTCACCGTTAAGCAAGTGATAATTAGAAATCCGGACATAAATCCGAAAAGACGAATTTAGTGGTACAGGCCCGCACCAGGATTTGAACCTGTGACCTTCCGATCACAAGTACGCATATGATAAATCAAAAATGTACTCGTTTGAAAAATAAGTTTCTGATGAACGAGCTATTGATGGTAGGTGATCATCTATTTCATTTGCTGGCCTACCTATTTGTTACAATCACTAGAAACTAAACGGGACAATCGTTTACTAGACAATACCTAATGGTTTATGGTTGAGTATGTAATCAAAAATTGCAAGAATTATCCGCTCCATTGGTTCTGACATAAATTATAAGTGGTCGCCACTTTATTTCCACTTCCTTACACGGGCTGCAATCCTAGTACACTCGAGATCACGTTGGACAATCCAAATTCCCATGACATAAGAATGATAATAAAGTGTCAAGCTGAATCTGCTCTCAACCGTAGCAGTTGCTTTTATGGGTTTAAATGTTTAATGACATTTAACATTTAGGTCAAATACAAAGCAACTGGGTACAAAGTCACAAAAATACTGAACTTAAAATTGTCTGAACTTAAAATTTTACAAATTAAAATATGCAGTGGTTATAAAGGAAACTTTAATATCATCGCATCGGGTGCGCAGAGCATCAAGAGATCACAAAACTACTTGAGTCATCTTCCAGCGAAAAGAAGAAAATTGTATGTATAAAGTCGAAAAAATTGGTCTACACCATTTTACGCTTTACAATGGTAAATTTTTCGTGACTATCAATTAACCATATTGGATATAGAAATATTATTGTTACGTATTCACTCGCATCTTTCCCATGGGAAACCAATTTTCCCATACAATGAGCAGTTTAATCTTGTAGCGAGCGAGGACCGTGTAGTGTCGAAGATACAATGGCAAGATTGCACATTGTGTACAAATGCGGTTAGTACAGTTTCTGCTATGTATTGATGCGGTTTAGCATTAAAATCAATTCCTTTAATGGGCCGTGTGGTGCCAGCGGAAATAGAATAAGACTCCTTTTCCCCTAATGTCACTGTGGGAGGCTTGTATCCAGCAATGGACTATGAAAATGTGTTAGATAGTGAGTACAGCGAGGCTAAACATTCTATCATTACGTTTTTCTACTCAAATGGATGGAGACCTAGTTCTTTGATAAGCAAGTGTTCCAATTTCCAAAATTGATTTGCAGTGTCATATACACTAGCTTTCCACCCGGGCCCAGGACTTCGTCCACGTGAAAATTCGTGAAAGTTACGTATATGTAGCCTATGTATTATTCTGATTTTTAAAGTCGGTTAAAAATATTCTTCATTCATTCTACAAAGATGTAGAGCTTCCGAAAAGTATTCGTTTGTATTATAAATTATAACACTCTAAGCAACCAAATGTCGGGTACGTTAGTACCATTATTTATTCTGTGGTCGGGGGTAATACAAAATTTTTAATTTTAGAGGGCCGTGCTAAGAGTATATACGAATCCGAAGAGCATGTATGAAGCGAATTATCAATGTAGAGGACCGCCCCGATTCGCGGTACCGGTTCGTACCCGGCCGCTTCTCTCCACAAACGTATGTCCGACTCCACGCTCCCAGTAACGCCCTAAGCCGAGGTTCGAGCCCCACCGGGGGCGTCCTTAGGCCTGTTACTTAAAATTTTTGGGCTGAGAGCCATCTGCGCTCGCAACTTGCTCGGTGAAGCTGTCAAGGCTATCAGCGGCCAACAGTGTAGTCATTTAGAAAAAAAACAATGTAGAGGAAGCGAAAGAGTTGTGTTTTGATCATAGCAGGTGGCAATCTGTGGTCTCTGCCTACCCCAATGGGACAAAGGCGTGGGCTTATGTATATGTGTATGATAAACTCTAATACAAGAATAAACATAGCAGCAACCTTCTTTCTTAGAATATATATCATTTTTAAAACACAACTGACTATATCAAACTCTATCCACCCCTTATCTATTCGGAGATGTCTTCCCCTATATCCTTTTTTCCTCTCTCGGTATTACTTGCAAGTTTGTTGACTGTACAAGTACCAATTTCACAATAAATTAATACTGATCTACGCTTCCCCTATTCAATGACGTCAGCAAATGACGACAGGTTTTCGTCACCCCTCGCTAAATGGTATGATGCAGAGTTTCCATTTCAAGGACTTTATTACACAGTAATAATTCTAATTAACTAGTATACGGATGACCTAAAACTTACAAGCGTAATTTTTGGGGGTGATTCTCTCTATGAAACTGAACAAGTTTCCCTAAGAAACCTATATGAGTTTTTTTCATTCTCGACTTCCCATTTCATTTTTTTTTCAACAACATTTTTTAGTTATTTGATCTGTGTTGCTTAGATAAAGTTGTTCAAGTTCGTGGGCTGATTCACATCTTTAATTTTTACTAATTTTAGAATGCTCGTGCAAGCGTCTCCGATTCTGAAACGGGACAAGATGGAGAAGGAAATATGCTCTTTTGCAAGAAACCTCTATACTACATAACGCTCATATAATATTTAAACATAAAATGTTTCTTTGTGAATCTCAAACTCACTATTAGCTACAATGTAAGCTAGCTGTATCTCTATGCCAGGATGTTTTTTTGTTACATAAAGATATAAATATAATCGATGGGGGTAACCTTGATTTGTATGCTGAAGGATACAAATCAAGGTTACTATAAGGGCTTAGCTGTTTTAATTTAAAACCTTACTCCAAGGTAAGAAAAACGAGATTAGAATACGCGTTGAGCCGAAACGTTCCATTTACAAAGTTTCGGATATAGATAAAATCTGCAAGACTCCATCCCCAAAGCGGTGACGTCACCGCTTATGACTCACCTAAGGTCGGCGGGGTTTGCGGGGGCGGCGCGGGGCGAGCGGGGGCGGTCGGTGTAGGGGTGCTCTCCCGCTTCTTGCCGTTCCCTGGAAACAAGTGAACATCTACTTAGTAACAGGAGGGTAACATAACAGCACTTAAACGACCTTGGTAAAGAGTAGTACTGAAGTCAAAAAGGTAAGTGGGCGCTTGAAATCCGATTTATTCATAATAGACGGAGATCCCAGGGCCGCCAGACCTTACTTATTTTCTCATAAACCAAATGAGTGGGAATAGTAGTGCTAGTACGTACTAGTAATGTATGAATACCAGCTAACCTGGGCCGGCGGCCAATTTTCAGCTATCAGGTTCTGAAGTTACTTCCAAAAATTACTCACTTGTCTTGAAGTCTGGTTGCTGATGTCTTATAGAATATAATTAATTGAATATAAAAATTAATGTTCAACACCGCCAGACACTCTCCGTCGGCTGTAATTTCTGCCAGACGATTTACATTTCGCAAGTAAATTATGCGATTATACCTACAACCTGAGCCATGATTTTTGTATATGATGTTCAGGGAACTATACCTAACAATACTTTTTATAGCATTTTTACACATTTGGTTTATGAGAAATTAAGTAAGGTCTGGCGGCCCTGGGATCTTGGTATATAAGTAGATACAGTTGAAGTCATATTTCAGAACCTAAGTTAAATACGGACTTTTGTTTATCAGCCCATATTATGGTACTTTCACGTTAATAAAGTCACAGGCAGAAACCCAATAAAAAATAATTTTCATTATCTCTAAACAATTGTGATCATTGACTTTCTAATCTATGGTTAGACGATTTTTTTTGTGAGACTTTCATATGAGTTCTTGGAGAAAGTTGATCTGTTCTATATGGAAAACCTAAGGATTTTTCTCATCCCCCTTTTTCTTTTGCATAGATTTTTTCGTTATCATCTTGTTTGAAAAACAAAATTTAAACTTTTATCATTTTTTCACCTTGATACCTATTCCAGTTTCGGTGTTCGTTTATATTTCTTCATTTATGTTGTTTTACAAAACGATGAAATCATCACATTGAAAATGGACACATATATTAATTAACTAACTAAACATAAACGTCCTTGTAAAGCAAATGAACTGGGCCCCGATTCTATAACTTCAGTTGTGTGTCGATGGAATGGTCGCCATTTTATCCGTTCAGGTGGTGAAATTGAGAACTATCCAAATCTCATACATCTAATGACGGCTGCTTTGACTGGTGGCTCTACCGCCAAATGAATGTTCAGTTGCTAGATAGTTTGCAAATTTACATTTAGTTGGGGGTGGCGCTTCTGGTCGGTGTGACTGTCAGCAAGTATATGAAAATTAAATAGTTCTCAATTTCGCCACCTGAACACATAAAATGGCCTCCATTCCATCAACACAACTGAAGTTACAGAATCGGGGCCCTGAAAGCAAAAATACTGTTTACACAGCTCATTAAACATGCAAATTAAATGAACGTTCGTTATCGGATTATTGCGCCGAAAGTCGCACTTTCAGTTCAATAAATTACACTTTCAAGTGATGAATAAAATTAACGTAACCATCCTTTATACTTCGCCGTTGTTGGATATAAATGTGACAATAGCCGTGACGTGTAGTGTTTTTGATCATAGTTTAGAGATTAGAGATTACTTACTTTGAATTATTTGTCGGAAGTTTAACTTTTTAACTTCAGACAAAAAAGAGGGGTGTAATAAGTTTGACGTGTTTACTGAACGTCTGTTTATCTGTATGTCTGCCTGTGGTATCCTACGTAGCTCTTAAAGGAATGGACCGACTTCGACAAGGTTTTTTTGTTTGAAAACTGACGTAATCTAAATAGTTCTTAGCTATATTGAATCAAAATTGGTTCAGCCATTTAAGAGATATAGGCAATAACTGCTTTATCACAAAACATCGGTTCGTTCGCTTAGGAGCTACGATGCCACAGACACACACACACATACACAGATATACAGATACACAGACACACAAGTCAAATTTATAACACCCTTCGAATTTTAATTAAAGGTGCACTTTTTCTCACCTACTCGCTGAGAGCTCTCGACGCAAATTCACTTTTTCGTGCAATTATCTCATCGCCTATCTTACATCTACCGTCACGACGCTGGCGCCGTGGGAACCATGTCTCATGGCTCGACAGATAGGCAAAAACAGACAGTCTCGGAAAAACCGCAGTGCGATCTGTTATCATTGGGATTTCCAAACTGTGAGGCTTCAGAGAAGAAGACGTAGCCAGAGAGGGGGTTGGGGGTTCAAGCCCCCCCCAAAATTTTCAAAATCATGATTTTTCCCTTATCCCTCTACGAAACATCGTAAAGTAGCATCGGCATTATCTGTTGTGTTACCTCAAAATTTTGCGATCAGTTCTGAAATTGACAAAGCGATTTGTATGTACTCGTTAGTGCTTCCCGATAAAAGCACATCAGTGGTCAAAGCAGAACTTGAAGTGTGGAAAGTAGCAGTGGAAACGGGTACGGTCGCCAAAAAATTTACCAATTTCATATACATTGTGATGAAACCCAAGAAAATTGATTTTCGAAAGACGAGCGGTCCACCAACCCGCATTGTTTCGAAGGGAAGCCCGTGCACCAAGAAACTAGTTTAACGCTAGAACAGCTAAAGCTTCATCTATACCAGGGGTGGCCAACTTGATTATACCCAAGATCTCCTGTTTACTAACGAAACCCTGTGCGATCTACCAATTACATACTTCTTGAAATCTTAAATGAAACAGCATAGTTCAGTACACAATCATGTAGTATTTTTTAAATTATATTAAGAGAAAAAACTAAATCTGAAATGTTTTTTATTTTTTTTCCTTGCCACGATCGAATGGACTAACAGTCGCGATCGACCGGTTGGCCACCCCTGATCTATACTTTAATCCAGTTACTAAATACATTTCTAGTAAAACGGTAAAGTTTGGTTTAATTACATTAAAATAAGGTTATTCATTATTATGGGGCGGTAATTTAGAATTAAGTGGTCAACAACAAAAGAGCTACCTTCTTTATATTTTATGAGGTTTACTTACATAAGTAACTTTAAAAAACACAACTCCAATCTAATACAGATCCAGTATTACTTGTTCAAGATTAAACAGCTAATACATCGGCTTTTAAAAATAAACTTGTAACAACTTTTTAATCAATCAGAGTGATTTATGAATCTGCTCTGTGCGTAGGCGCTCAAAAATGTAGGCGCCTAACGGAGATAAACTATTGACATGGGAATTGTAAATTTTGTTCGTGTCTTCTGTACATCTTTGTATTCTTTCGTTATATGCAGCAAGAAAGGATTCTAAACAAATTAATAATCTTACCTATTATACATATGATTCATTCAGATGATAATGTAAGGTAACGGTTTTCGACGGCATTCGCAGTAGTATAATTCGGCAAAGATAATAATTTACAAAGATATAGAAAAGATACCGTTGAGACAGGTTCAGAGACCACTACAATCCAAAGCAAATAAATTGGTGTCCGACCGAAACATGATTTTCAATCAAAACTGAAATTCACATAAAAATATATGTATGACATGAAAAAATCTAATGTATTTTTACACGAAAACAATAATTAATTAGTACAACCGTGGAAAAAAAGAAATTGTTTACATTATCCCTGTTATTTTTGTTCTATTAATTTAATTATTAATCAACATGTTACAGACTAACTCTTATAAGAAAACTTTGTCAAAAATTAACATTAGGTACTTACATAAACTACAGACGACATACTTACGCAAACACGAACACGGAGTTTCGTCCTAACCAAAACTGTGGCCGAAACTAGATATTTTTGCCGAAACTGGCCGAATTAAAAACCGAACCTTCGGTCAGTCTCAAGAATAAACCTATTTTGCTTCACTTTCAATCCCGATTTGTCACGTGCACGGTGCATATTTGCCGGAGTTGGGTTTTAACACGGCCTTTCTTCGTCACCATTTAAGTTTGCGTTCATCAAAGATGAACATTTTATAAAGTGTTCCTTAGACTAGATCTCCACTTTATCCTCATTATTACATCTACAAAGGAACAACAAGATAATTTATTGCCGATAAATTTCCTTCAAAGACCGCGATACAACTATGGTGCAACTTGTATCACTAAATCTGTCAACGAACGAAAGACGGATGGTACCTCTACCATTATATTAGAAGCACAATCTAGTTGATTGATTATTCGTAATAGGAAGGCAATTATTAGCCACGTACTCCAAATTTCAATCAGTAACTTGAAAATTTTAATGATTTAAATTCCCGGTTAAATCACAAAAATAAAATGAGCAGGAGGAAAAGAAGGAAAAACAATTATAGATGAAGTGAAAGAGGTTTGTAGCGATACTAAAAAAATCCACCCTCTGGTTTCTGCCTATCACAATGGGATACAGGCGAAAACTTTAATATGATGTACACAAAAAATAATCTAACAGCTTGTAAAATATTGCAACTTAAAAATTCAGTCTTCGCCGTAATGGATTATGTTTTAGCAAATTAGGTAGGTAGTTAGAATGACAAAGTTATTATACTTACTTACTTCAAAAGTAAAACGTAGATAGCCTAAACTAAGTAAACAGCGACATACATCACACAGTAGGTGTAAAAAGTAGGCAAACATCGGTCAAACGGTTGAAGGTGAGTGTTCTGTCACAGAACACAGGGTGTTTAAATAAATTAGCTAAAATTCAGGGCGTGAATAAACTTGTGAACTTTCTCTGCGAAATTAGCTAATCAGGAACTTATCTCTCTATACTAAAAGTATTGTTTTAGTCCATACTAATGTAGGTGATTGAAAAGTCAATATTATGTGCAAAATAACCCGAAAACCTTTAGGAACGTCCTCTTTTGTAATTGAAAAACCTTTAAAACCTGATAATTTATGCTCCAACCCTCGTAATCAAACGATTTCTCTTCAAGGAGCATGGATTAGACAACTTAATACAATTTTCACTTTTTCGTATGAATTATGTTATCTTTAATCAGTGTTCTGATCACTGATCACATTTTAATTTGCGGTAGAGATGAGGTCTCATCTCCACGATCGACCTTATCTTCCCATGCAACATAGCAATCATGTTCTTTTAAACTCGTACAGTGGAGCTTCTATTTTCTTCGTTTATAAAATGTCTATCGGCAATCGTAGTATTCTTAATGAGTAAGTAAATATTCAAAAGACAAGAAAGAGACAGACACTGTTTGCTTAGAGATATCAAGAAAATAGAAGCACAGTTTGTATCTAATTGCAAATGAACACCCTGTAATTACCAGCGGTGTCATGGCTGCCATGTGAGGTGGTGTTCGCGAGGATTGCACTTGTATGGCTTTGCTGAGGACAGACACTTTATTTCTGTATTAGTAGCTATTTACTGGCTAATAAGTCACATAATCCTTGTGGTGTAAACAGATACTTTTTTGTCGCAAGTTTTTGTATTATGAGCTAAATACAGTTGCCACAAAATAATTAAATTAAAACGATTGATATTTAGATGCCTATAAATCGATTCTACTAAAAAACTGGACAACGAATGTCAACGTTAGAGTTGTTTTAGCATATGTTGCTCTTGCAATGTAGATGTGATTTTAAAAGAATCGGCATGCTGGAGATTATCTAAATTTCTCCCTGACGCTGAAAAAACTCCAAATCTATGTTTAAATATTTACTAGGGGAGCTTACAGCTACATTAACAACATAGAAAACTATTCACATATTGTATTAAATTAATTAGATCTGATAAGTAGGTATATGTATTACAATCTATGCGACGCCTACTCAAAGATCTAAAAAAATGCTTAATATAATTTATACAGTACGATTTTCTCTCAAAATTATTATTATCAGTGTCCTCAAAAACTCGTAACTAACTAAACAGTAACAACAAACTCACTTTTACTTGGTAACTCTATCAATAGTTCAATTAACTCCACTTAGTAACTTCCTGAAACTTAATTAGTAATAAAACTGGACGAAACATTTAGCTGGGGCGCCTGAACTCCAGTTTTCCAAATGCTTGACAGGTTTCATTAATGTTGCCAAGGTCAGCCGGCCTTTCACCCTGAGTTCGTTGTGACTGCGGAACCCTAGCCAAACTCATAAATCTTATAATGATGGCATAAAAAAGGACTCGATTTAACTTGCTTTCATTGATTATTGCCTATTTTTCATTTATGAATCTTAAGTCTCTGAAATTAGCTGGAAAAATGAATATCAGAAGCGAGGCTTCAAAGTTCTCTTGTGTTAAAAATTTAACATAATAGTGTAAATTATGGACTATAATTGAGAACTCACAAAATAAAAAATTTGATTATTTTCACGAGTCTTATCAAAACATCTAATGAAACACTGAGGTAGTATATACCTTAATGATAAGTTTCATTGGCGGAAGACTATTTAAAAATGAATATGCTGCCACCTTAATAGCATGGTTTCTGTTTTCAAACCAACAACTTACCTCTGGTTCCAAAAGATCCGAATCTCTCTCTTTGAACAGCAATTTTATACTTCTTGTCACTAGGGACGGGAAGTTTCGACGGATACTTCTCCGAATTAGCCCGGTACAGCTTCTCTTTAGACCCGTGTGCCCCCATCTTCAAATTCTTCATGAAAGGTCACGACATTTTATATTTATCCATTCTTTCCAAAGTCCAAAACTTGAAGTTCACGCAAGGTTCATACTTGTTCACTATTTAGTCACATCACTATTTTTTATCTATTCACTCATTTGTTTTTGTTATCACATCACCTGAATTCTTGTGTTTCCATGGCTGCACTGTAAATGGCTTAAAATTAGAACTTGATGCTGTTGAACGATATCGCGGTGTCATAATTTCAGTTGCTATTTTTAAACCACGATTCGAAGAAAGTTTTGAGTCGATGTATGTCATAAACTGTGAAATAAATAGGTGTGAAGAAACAGAAGCACTTTTTAAATTATTCAAAATGGTCAAATTGAACACTAAGAGGTGAAGCCCAATATAGAGTGAATTATAAATAGAATGTTAAAAATTGACAAGTATAACACAAATATTTTCCTGTAAATACTGTAAGGAAAAAGTGAAATTCAAGGTCTAGCCAAAGAACTGTTAAAATTTCGTTTCTAGAGGACCTAACAAACAATATAGTTACATCAAACATGATGAAAAAATCAACTCTACATAATAAACAACAGAGCCAAAGATATTCTGTTTTCAGAATAAAAACATGGCTCAAAAGTGTAACATACGATTAAAATCATCGTCAATAGTACAACACATAGTTTCCAGCTACTCCTACGTATATTGAAACAATAATTCGGAGAGTATAGAAAGATCGTAAAAGTCCACACACATGTTAGTAATCCATGGTCAACAAAGCGCCATTTGCTGATATAATTACTGCAATGTTTTAGTCAACTTTGGTCTATTTCGGTAGTCGACTCACTCACAATGGTCCAGTCTAAAAAGGTCTCCCTTTCAAAAGATCCCTTCCCAAAATACAAACATGAACTATTATTGAGTGAGGACTGACAGCTCTACAAGGAATGGTAATCTAAATGTATTTAACATTCTGTTTGGAAGGGATCGCTTCGAGAGATGTTTAACTTGGTCATTTGTCATTCACCGTTGCATACATTATAATAAAGCGCAGGCAGTCTCTTTAACTATACAATAAAATATAATAAATTCCTTATTCATAGGAAATAAGAGTCAAATTCGAAAGCATAGGGTATTCATACTTTATTTTTGACAACAAAGAAGTCGGCACATGTGAAACACCTTTAGTACAGTGACAGGAATATTTAGTTAATATTGCAGTACTTAGAAACGGCTTAAGCGAATATACGATACTTAAGAGTCATGTTTCTTAAGAAAAGCTTAGTCTACTTTAAGCTGAGTCGGAGCAATGTTACTGTTACCGTTTTAGTTACTCTGTAATGTATACGAGAACAGTACACTGTACGTTAATTCAAAGAATGACGAAGAGCTGAGTTGTCCTTATGTCAGCCATAGGATCAATTATATAAAAATATAATAATCAGAATAGGAATACCATAGAATTCAAGTGTTCACTATGAAGTATACCTATCTGTTGAAGTAAGGTATATACATGTAAAACAAAAAACCAGCCAAGTGCGAGTCGGACTCACACACTTAGGGTTCCGTACAAACCTGCTTAAAGGTATTATATACCTGGGTATTTGATATGAACTTCAATTTAATACCTCTACGCGTTCATGAGGGAAGGGGTAGTAAGTTTAAAATTATAAAAAATATTTTTATTATATGATGTAACTAAAAATTTACGGTTGTCGCAATTTTTCCTTTATCTGTGCTATAAGACATTGCTTGGTACCAAATTTCAAGATTCTGAGTTCACGGGAAGTACCCTGTAGGTTTTGATTCCCTTGCGAGTGTCGAAAATTTGCGGAAATTTGCGACATAAACGGCTGTATCTTTTGATTGCGTTGGCTTAGAAGTTTGATTTTTTCACAACTCTGGGACAGTAGATTTGAGTATTTGTTATAACTTTCAGCTTGATACCTTCACGCGTTCTTGAAAAAAAGGGTCTTGACAGACAAACGGACGGACGGACAACAAAGTGATCCTATAAGAGTTCCATTTTTTCCTTTCGAGGTACAGAACCCTAAAAAACATAATTTTCTTATGAAAAAGAGAAGGTAAGAAATTCGGTAAAGAATACTAACATATACATTAAAAATGCACCTAAAAACCATTACGCTGATCTTACACAAGTCGCCAAAAGTTAACTGTCTGAAAGTTACATAAAACTGCAAACTAATGCACAACTTATATTCGTATTTCAACAAATTGAAGTATTACCTATTTACATTAGGCTTGTGTAACACTTGTACGGACAGCATAAACGCTCTATTCCGTTTAGAAAGTAATGTCAGCTAGATGCAGTAGCTCTCAGCTGTAATCGTAGGCGATATAGTCTATGTTATCGATATGAGAACCGGCGCCGACTAGGTCCGGTGCAGGTTCATTTCCTATAGGAGATAGGATTTGCTGTCAGCGGAAAAGTCCGATGAATTATTCACGACTTTCAGTCGGATAGACTCAGCAGTGGCGTGCATAGACATTTTAGGCAGGGTAGGCAGTGAACTTGTCTAGTTTTAATTGACCGCTCAAACTCGTTTCTATGCGACTTTTGACAAACGAAAAAACTTTCAACGTACCTAGCTTTGAGATGTTTTTCAGAAAGCTCATGCTTTTTAATCGCTGTATTAAGGTTATTCAAATCAAAATAACCCTGCGCCGTTCCATACGTTTTTATAACAGTTTGAAAACAAAATGCACAGAAAACAAAATACTTAAGCGGTTAGTATGCACACAACCCGTGAACCAATAATGAATATAGTATATTTTAGTAATGTCTTACTGCGGTACCTTTTTTTGCGTCAAATCCACGTATCGGCCTTTTGCGATAAGTAATGTTTACTTTTTCTTGAAAAGGTAAACTTGAAAAATTACGCAGTTTAGGCAAACATCATCACCACACTTTTCACAACTTATTGCACTCATTTTGTTCTAAACAAATATCTAACAATCACTATAAACTGATAAAACAATAATTTGCAAAAGTTTTCGTACCTACGTAGTTGCAAAACAAAAACAAACCAATATGGCTGAATGCATCTAATAAGACAAAAAGGCCGCAAAATTAAAAATCTATAACAGCCATTTCAAACTTACCGAATATTGACACTTCTCAATTTGGTAGAATCGCTTTATAGGCAGAGCTTTTTTCTTCATACAATCAGTTTGTTAATATTTGGCGGGGGAGGCGAAACAGCCAATCAGAAGCCCCCATTTCAACACAAAACCTCAACAAAAAAGGCATTTCAAACGAGTGCTTTTAACGAATTAGAATTAGAAATTTAATTAGAGAGGCAAATCCGCGCTCCTACGAGGGCTCTTACTAGTTCAGTATTAGAAGTTTAGATGGCGCTGTTTTGAAAAGTTAAAGGTTAGAGAAATGAAGATGGCGTCATTTCGGAAAACGTTTATTCGTTTCACAAAGATCTGTGATCGTTGGTGTACATTATAATATTTAATTTTTGTATTTTTTTTGCCATGAAAAGCCTAGGGTAGGCACTGCTTTTCTGCCTGTATGGAATGCACGCCACTGAGACTCAGAAAGGTTTACAAATATTTCGTGGAAACTGGGCAGAAGATTGTCTATTCAAAAGGACTTATTTGCCGTATTAAAAAAAATGTTTTTGATCGCATCTATCTGTAAAAGTTGAAATTTATGATTTTTCCATAATAAAAACACCTATTTCCGTATAGCTAAAAGGCCTATTTTCGTATTAATTTTATGGTAAAAGTTTCTAAATATGTATAAAAGGGATTAGATTTTAACAAATTATAGATAAAATAGTCTCTCAATCGCTAAATAAGAGATGACA
The DNA here is from genome assembly GCA_949987775.1 of Aproaerema taeniolella. Classification (NCBI taxonomy): domain Eukaryota; kingdom Metazoa; phylum Arthropoda; class Insecta; order Lepidoptera; family Gelechiidae; genus Aproaerema; species Aproaerema taeniolella. Next base: position 15,642,804 of record OX465250.1, read on the forward strand.
GTTGACAGTGTGACAGGAACTGACAAAGTATCGGTCTAATATCGAGCGTGAACTTATGTTTCAGCCACTACTACCGAGTTATCCTATACCGTTATTATAAGTTATTATTATCTTCTAGTGAGAATATGTATAGAGCAAGTGAACAGCTAGATTCCATCTAGAGTCTACGATTAGAAATGAACAAAAATAAGATAAAAATAGCTATAACTTAATCAATAACTATGTGACTTACTTGCATATTCACTTCGGTACTAGTTAATCATGAAACATGATTCGAGGCGGCAATGTGTAAATGACTCATTCACAAATGGAAATGCAATTTCAGTTAACATTTAACGGCTTTTTAAACGAATTCCAACTCTTTTCGGTGTGGAGTAACTTGCTCTAAATTTAGTTAAAAGTTAAAATTAAATATACCAGCGAAGTTTTTTTGAGTAGAGTTAATTGAGTTAAATTTAAACAGGAGAGTTAAACCCATTTAAACTAAATAAACTAAACGAGTAAACAGTCTTTAGTCATTTAAGAGAATCGCGTTAAATTACTAAAAACTCAAAAACTTTTGCAGGTCAGCTCTTCGCAGACTTAAAGAAAAATTTAATAATTGAAACTTCTTCACACAAACTAAATTCAAATTCACATCTACCAAATTATTTACTCTACCAATTAACTTAAGTCAAGTCGCTGTTCTTACAGCACTTTGTTTCAATTTATATTTAGTCTTATAATACATGTTTTTAAATCTGCCTACAGTTAGTTAAGTACGTACTGTTTCTCATATTGTAGCTATTTCAGTAACCATTGCTTTCAGGGTTAAATAACTTTAAGACGCATGTCCTTAGAACTACTTGCGATCTCGTATTGCAACGCTTATTTATAGCTTAAGGAGATAAATGGGTTAGATGTGGATTTACTCTTAAAATACTAACGAGATCTTGGTACGTTTTATATTCTTTATGCTCGTTTTATACTCTTTTTACACAGTTTTGCGTGATTACGTTTAATTATCCAGTTATTTTTAAATCTTAATTATTTTTTCTTTGATTGAATTTCAGACTAAAGTAGTCGCTAATGGTAAACTCGAATTGCACATTGAATTGCAAGTGACTGTACCTATTTGAAATAAGTTGTTGGATAAATTAGAAATTTATTTTTAAGAGTAACTTAACTTGCATGACGGCAATATTTTATTAATTTTTCTAAATGGCACGCAGATTAATTAAAACTCGCTATAACTTTACTTAAGAATAAGATGAAAAAACAAAACATACAAATTCAATCTTAAAATAGGTAACAATATTAATAGTCATTCTTCATTATCTTAGAAAACAGTAAGTATCAATATCGAGGATGGGACCATAATCTAATCGTAAATGAACAGATTTATCTAACAATGGCAAAGGATATGGATCTGTTTGCATAATCTGTTGATCAACATCTGCCTACCCGTTTCTATCTAATACAGACAATAGTCAATTACAGGATCAATTGTAGATACTAAACTAATATAAAAAGATGATTTATAAATAAATGGGATGAATGGATGGTAGTAATTGCTTATGTCACAGTTCAATCCCGTTTTTTTGTTATACCTAACGCGTTATCTCTAGTTCAAACTAATTTGTTAAAGTTTAGATAAAACCAGTTCTATTAACTTTGTACCGTAGTTAAAACTAGTATTAGAGAAACTTGGTGGGGATTGAAAATATGGATAGATTAGGTTATTTTAGAACAGACAGTTAATAAAAACTAGTTTTAATAAGAGAAAATGCGTTATTACTGAATACGAGTCTTAACTATAACACAGATGTCAAGTACTTAAATGATCTTTAAAGTTATGAATCAATGATTCCTAATGTTATTTTTTAATATATTTTTTTTGGTGAAAAAGTAACAAACAGCCATGCATAATTTGTATAATTGATTTAAGTTATTGCAATTTTTGCGTACACAACTATATTACGACAAATTAAGCGGCTTTAAAATATACGCAGAACAAGAGAAGCAAGCGGGCGGAAAATTTGGTGCAGACATTGCTACACACGTTTCATAATTGCAAACTTTGTTGTACATTTAGTAATAGCAGAAAATTTTAGTTTTATCTAAAACAGAGGAGTGTTATCTAATTCAAGTAGAGACTGATAAATCTAAATAAAAAACTCGGTTTTTAATACCATTTTAAACTTGTTTTCTATCTAGTGTTCAACTTTTTCTGACAAAAAACACTATGTCGAAAAGTTGCAAGAGGTATTCATCTCGACGTATTCGTATTTCGTTTATTTTTAATAATCTGTTTCGCTTTTATTACAAACTAGCTTTACGCCTGGGACTTCGTTCCCGTGGGAATTTCGGAAAATTATGTAGCCTATGTGTTAATCCATGGTATCAGCTACTTCCATACCAAATTTGATCAAAATCAGTTCAGCCGATCTTGAGTTATAAGTGTTGTAACAAACACGACTTTCTTTTATATATATAGATATAGATATATAGATATAGATATATAGATATAGATATATAGATATAGATATATAGATATAGATATATAGATTATGAATTATTAATCGCAATTTCAACTGGTTTCACTACATATAAAACAATAGTTACTACAGGATGTTTATACGAATGTGTGTTTGACAAATTCACACAAGGTAACACAAGTTTAAACACTGCACTGAACGTGTAACATCAGAAACAGTTTAGTCAGAACTGCTGAACTCAGTTACGCACACACTTGTAACCCCAAACGACTTAAGGCGGTTGCTGAGGTGTCATTTTCATACAACACGTTTTACCAATACACGCCGGACTGAAAGTATATCAGATTCTCCAAACTACTTTAAAAAATTGTTTAAAAAATCTAGTTTTCGGCAACCGAATAAAATTATTAATAAATCAAACCATTTTTAAATTATAAGTCTTTGAAATTATTAAAATTTTTGCCTAGCTTCTGTTTGTGTGCGTTACATTTACACAAATTGACAGATACATAGATAGGAAATGTTTCCCGCCATACATAAACTGGCCGTTCTGAGACGTGATACTGTTTAACTTTGTTTCATAAAAGTTAATGTAAAATGAGTTAAATATCGCGTTATTTTAATTAAATTTAAATTTAAGGTAACATATTTATAACAAAAACTACTTAGAAACGCTTATACTTATTTATTTTCATTTTTTTACAAGGCTTTATCCGAAATGTATAGTTTTTAAACGCATTTTGATTAATGTCACAGATTATGAAATGTGTCAAGTTGTCATTGTTTGTTATGATTATAATTTTTGTAGATTTTGTATTTCCTCTAATTTGAGAATGGTACAAATGGTTGTTCATAAGAACGTCCGATTGCCATTAAATTGAAATAAGCAAACCACCTAACAGCTTACGCGTGACCGAGGCGGAATCCCAAGCTGTCTCGAACTATATTTTTCCTAAAACATGAACCAAAAAATGCGTCGTAAGTATTTGTAAGCCGTAGGTAGGTATAATAAGTGAAAATTCTAGTAACAATAATCAACAACAAGTTTTCATTTTGTTTTATTGTAGCCGTAGAAAGGGTCCCGTTCTGTTTTCCCACTAAACTGAAAAGCTTTCCCCAGGGATCAGGTCAAAATGTGAAAACAATAGTTTGCCTCTCCATTCAACTCGAGTTATCAGCTGATTTACCTACTTAGTAGGTATGAAAATTTAAGAAGTCAAATTTATTTTGAGAATTTCAAATAGGTTCTTTGAGGAAAGTTTTCAGTTTTAAAGAAAATTAGCCTCTAAACTCTAAAGGTTCGTTTACTTATCAAAGTCGCCTTATAAAAAGAAACGCCTTATAAAGAGAAACAATAGCCCCCCGCTTTTGAGTGTTTTTAATATGCTCATTATTTTAAAAACTTCATTTTTGCAATCAATGAGCATTGGACAGGCTCATTCATTGCCTTTTTCTAGAGTAAGTACCTAAGTAAAAAATAATTTCATTACAGATACAGGGTCAACTCAGAACATCGGGAAGGGGGCATTGGGACAAGACTAATTTTTATAAAACATGTATGCTGCCAAAAGAATGCCTTCCAATCTGTAATGCAGAAATCCACCGTCTTATAAAGGGCCCAACAAGTAGAAAACGAGAAAAAAATAATATCAGCCCATCATAGTTTTGGAAAATAAAATGTTGATTTAAAAAACTTCTAAACCAGTCTCTCATTTTTTTTGTACAACCTGGTATGATTAGTTATTAATTCAAATCCTTAGAAACACCAGCCAAGTTTGCCACACACTTGACTTTACCTACACGATAAGAAAAAGAATTCAAATCCCTATTCCCGACTAATATTACAAATGCGAAAGCAACTCTGTGTGTCTGTCTGTCTCTCAGTTATGCTTTCACGCCTAAACTACTAAACCGATTACAGAGATAGATTTGACCTTGGGAAAGGACATAGCTACGATTTATACCATAGCTGGGCAACCTGTAGACCATGCGCGCGGAGCCGTGGGCGGAAAGCTAGTTATTTATAATTTAATACGATATATCAGGCTCATTATGACATTTTTCTTAAAATGTCCTTTCTCAAAATGTTTTTTTCGCGTAATGTCCTTTTCGAAAAAACTTACTTATGTACAAGCTTTGGCTTACTAGGTTATTTTTGATTGTTTTTTCAATTTGGAATCCATGATATTTTTATTAATATGTTTTTTATAGACATACACTGTAGAGCTTTTACAAAGTATAAGTGTAATATATGATCACAGATATGGGTATATTAACTAATATCTGTACATAGCTGTTTTGTAAGCAAGTATCCGCAATTGTATTTCTCAGTGAGTGAACTATGCAATTTCTTTTGAGAAATAAATTTCTTAAACCATAGATCATGATCGGCTCCAAATAACCATTTTTCCCGGAAACTTAAAGAAGGTATTGTTATCTACTTTAGCGCTACGCGATGTACAGAATGCGATATAGGTTTTTGGATGTTTATGATTTACGCTATTATTATAATTTTTTAATATAAAATAGACCATAATTCAATAAATAATTTAATTTTAAAGCAGGAAACCTTTAAAATAAGCATTTCAAAAGGAACGGAACGAGGCAAAAACTTGGGTCATTGACTTGGGTCGTGGGTAATTTTTATGTGAAACGCTGGCAAGTTTTATGCCTTCCTGAAATCACACTGACTGAGACCTGCTTTAGCATTAAATATATCTTCCAAAACGATTCATGAAAATGTATGGGAAGGCTTCGCACAAACTTAAACCCTGATTCAAGTTGTCATTCTGAACAATTTTATAGCGGAATTTTCCACGCGTTTCTCGTGGTTACACTGATTGTGACACCAGATTTCACTCGTTCCTTGTGGCAACACTTTTCCCATTGGTAACACCACACTAGACATCGCATCGATTATCGATAAAACACATCAGAATGTTTTTTAAACGATTTTATTTAGCTTGCCTTGTTATCTAGTAATTGAAATTTGACCCCTTCCTTTTGACGGATTGATCTAAAATTTTGTAGGTACGCACCTTTAGTTTGGATGATTATATAGTTTAATACATTCGGTATCATTGTAAACCAATACCTATGGCTGCCAACAATTTTATTTTATTTTATTAATTCCATAGATTGATGAAGGAGAGTGGTGTAATGACAGGTACCTAGCACATACCGAATTATTTTTTAACTTTGAATACATTGTCTACACTATTTTAATATTTATTTTCACCAAAATCGTTTAACTCAACAAATTTTTTTACTCATTTTTTTTCGTAATGATAAGCTAAATATTCAAAGTCAAACTATTATATAACTCCGTTTCCAGTAGTGAACTACTAGCAAAAAATTTCAAGAGGATTACGACATTAAGATCCGTGTTGTTAAGTTCTTCCGTTCTGATATTTGGCTGGTACTGATATTTGCTATATATTTTTTTTGGAATAATAAACCTTTGTGAAAAATATAATCTGTTGTAGCATTAATTATTAAAGAAAACAAACTTCATTGTCATTTAAAAAAACAATTTTCCAAATTATTTCTGTGAAGAAATCAATTTAAGGAGCTTATTGTTCTATAAAACGAAATAACAGAGAAATAGTGTAATCCTTCCTTCCATCAAAACGGTGTCTATACGTAACAATGTGTACCTATTAAAAATACCCAATCAGAAAAAAAGGTTCTGAAGAATGTCCTAAGATAAGTCAACTGACACAATTTTTAAGTTCCTGTGCTAAATTTTATTTAAAAGCAATGTACTTAATTAATTTTAATACTTTAAATTTAAGCGCAAGGCTGTCATGTTTACTAATGTCAAGTATATGAATCTATGACATTAATGGATGACTAACCGCGCAACTGATTCCTAGATTTGCGATCTTATCTTACTTTTGAATTTAATTTTGGATTTCTTTTTATTGGGTTATTTTGAAACACTTGCCGACGTAACGTAGTATGTCGTTTTGATTGGTGTTCCACCAAATATGGTGGACAGGCTGTATGTTGTCTTTTTATTCTGATAAAAAATATTATCTCTCATTTATTCTGAAAAAAGTAACTACATTTCTTTGCCATTTTTTTGACTTGACTAATAAAGTAAAACCACAAATTAAGAATCATTTGTAACTGTTATGATGTTTATTGTAGAGACGATATAACACGATGTATATCCATTGGCTGTAAAATTTCTGCCCTTAATTTCATCAAGTGGATTTTATGGGACTTTAACGAACTTTTAGACTTCGAATTTAAGAGGGTTATTTTAGTCGACATTTGTTAAAATACCCTGACTCATTCAAACAGAAAAATAGATACTCTAATCCGCTACCAGTTCAGATAATACCGTTATAAAATAGCATAGTCAGAAAAGCACAACTTTGAATATTTTACTTATTAATACGAAACCACATTCGAATGTGTTACATCGATACACGATACTCGATCTCTTCTGCGTTGGTACTAACGGGGAAAGGGTCTTCGACGCGGTTACACTCGTGTAACAGCCCGGATAACAAAAAACGAGTGAAATCTAGTGTAACAATCAATATAACGTGAAATGAGTGTAAAATTATATTGAAAAGTTCAGAATGATAGTCTGAATCAGGGTTTAAATTTTTGCAAAGCCATCCCTTAATACGAAACGTTTTGAAATAAATATTTTATGCTTAAGCTGGTCGCTGTTGGTATGCTTTCAGGGAGGCATAAACTTGACAGTATTTTCTTTTACAAAAATTATGTCCGTCATTTTGAATTGTAATTTACCTATAGCAACATTTATGTAAAAACGTATGTCGGTCATCTTGGGTTTCAAAGTGGATGTCCCATATCAATATTTTTGAAAAAATCTTGAAAAAATTCGGCTACCTTGCATTTTTGGGGCCCTATGTAAAGCTCGACTTTTGTCCTCGCTTTATAGGCAGCTTGACTTAGCCTGTGGCCTCACCTCCCCGTGAGACGTAATTCCCGTGAGACCCCGCCTAGACGTAATTCAATTCAAAGTAATATGTGAGTCATTTTTAACAAAAAGACATTTTACGAATAAGGTATTTTACGAATATAACATTTTGCGAAATGTACAATATGAGCTTGGACTTTTTAAATTTTCAACACCATGACGCAATCCAGATTTCCTACCTAGATATATATAGGTGCCTACTAACAATCCGCTTCGGCTTCGAAAAGGTATTGCTGAGTGAAGCACAAAAACAGTCACCTATCATAGTCAACTTTAGAATGGGGTACCTAACCTAAGTACTGCTTTCAAATATGATTGCATTTATTTTTGAGTGTTCTGAAGCACAAAAACGGTCACCCATCACGCTTTAATTCTTCAGAAGGTTGCCTAACCCCATTGACCGCATTCAGATTGTAAATAAACTGAATTTTATGTGCTCAAGAATCGAAAAGCGGCTTTTGAGAACTGAGCGTAAAAACACGCTGAAAATGATAGTGATAAGTGACCAATATGCTAGAGAAGTTATGAACTCAAAATTTTGATTTGTATTTAGATTCCTAATAATCTGACAGATAAAACGGCTCCTACCAGTAAATTGACAGATAAATACGCGAGAATTTATGAATGAAACTCTCAATTCGAACGTCTATGTGTGCGTAATAAACTTTTATTGCACGTTTTCGCAATACATGGGAAAATAAAACATTAAAATAAACTTAATTCTTACTATAACAGTCAAAGATAGATACAGGCTTTCGGCAATTTCAAAACATTATGCAAAACTTGTCTTAATTATGAAATAATCGACAAAATCATGACGAAATTACCAATTTTAAAAACAGCGCCATCTAGTGGGACTTTTTCAATTTTGGTTTCACAGCAACCGCCTTAAGCAATATTACTTAAAGGTATCTCACACTTACATGTTAATTGTCCGTTCTAACGCTAGAAAATGTAATGTTTGCTAAGTCGTATTTTTGAAGAATAATCAAGTTTATGAATATTGCTAAGCGAAGTAAGAAATACTAAGAAAGGAAATCAACGCCAAGAATAGTAGACGTCTGGCTTGTTTTATTATTTTAAAGTAATAACAATATTGTTAAAACTAATGAAACAGCTATCATTCCTCGATATTTTTATATCAGAAAGTTAAAACTTGTTTGCGAATTTGCAATGTCTGCGCTAAGGTTGTTAGAATAATTTAATAAAAATTAATGTGGAGTCGTCGATACTAAACATTTACATATTGCCTTAAACTTAATTAAAAGATACCCTATTTTTTGAGTACTGTAATAGTGATGTGTAAAATAAGTAGGAGTGATAACAAATATATATAGAAGTCAGTTGATGAAATTGTTTTTACTAGCTTGATAGATATACTTGTTAGTTTATTTTATTTTTTTATAGAAAATGGGCTCGCTCTTGACCACTAGCGCAGGAGCAAAATGTGGTCGAGGTTGTAGCAAGCTAACCCAGAAAACGCCTTTTCACTCGAACTTTAAAGAGACTCTGGTTATATGAGCCCGGAAATACAGACGCAGGCAGAGAATTGCATTCCTTAGCGGATCCGAGGAATCTCTACAAGCTATGGGTGGTACCCAGCAGTACGTTTGGACGTAAAGGAGTATTTTTTCGCTAGCAAAGTTCAATTTAGTAAAACATTCATGAGCAATTTCCAATGAATGCTTATGACGACGTCAATGAAATTGTCAAGAACAATTTGTATGCTTTATTGAGATTTCGTGAGGAGTGAGTGATTTCGGTTTTACTGTCAATGATAGCATTTTGCTGAAGCTAAGTAGTATAATAAAGATAATTCAATTGCATATAGCGGCCTACGTTCAAGCAAGGTTAGGGTTAGAACGATGCAGACACACGAATACGTATTTTCCCCAATAATCAATACGGAATGGCATCGGTTCGTGCTAGCGGGGCATCGACGACTTTATATTTAAAAAAAAAAGTACAATATAGACTTGTAAGTTTGCATGGTACGAAGCAAGTACGAGAGTAAAAGCTATAAAATAAATATACTTTTCTCTTGATTACGATAAATCAGACTGGGTCCCTTCCCTGCCCTGACAAATGAATTCTTGAATTAAGTTTGAATAAATTAAATATCTACGATAATTTTAGAACCTTGCGATTGTGATCATGAAAACAAAACGCAAGGAGGAATAAGATAAAATAAAACATAAACAAAACAATTCATTTGCACCGCATAAAAATATCTTCGTTAGTGCCTTTCAATACAAAGACCTACTCAGCACATTCCAGGTAGTAACTCTTTATAAAAACAAGAAACTCGATAAGTAAACCAATCGACTAATCGCCTACTCGGAATAAGGAAGAAAATACATACAGCGTCACTTAACAAGCCTCTATCATAGGCAACACAATCTCCACACTCGCTCTATAACCAGCCTTTTCTACTCTAATCAAAATTCTGCGCAATGTAGGTGAATGGCTTTCGAGTAGTTTTCAACAAGCTTATATCCATATAGAGCGAATAGATTAGAAATCGAGTTAGGAAAACTAATAATAGATTAACAAGCGATCGATGTCCTCGAGCACTTTGACCTTGTGAAGTAGACAAAGAAGAAGTTTTACTGATGAAGTTATCGTCTAGGATATAGGAATCAAAAATGAGACCAGTTACCCTTTCATTTTTCTAGCAACTAAGACGGAGAGTGTAAATCAAGACAAGTTTCGAAAATTCCGCCTCTCAAAAGGTCTAATGCCACGATCACTAATGGAAACACAACGTAAATATGCAAAAAGATCATATCAACAACAACGGTACTTTTATTCATACAATAGTTTCTTTATACGATGTGAAAAAGATGGAATATGCCGTAAGACAAAGTCATCAAATAGATAAATTTTATGTTTACCTGGTGGCCAAGGGAGCGACAAGGCCTGTGGGCAGACCACCAACACGATAGTCAGACGATATCGTCAAATTGACGGGATCTCTATTGGTGAGGTTGGCACAGGACCGTTACGATTGGCGCTACAGAGAAGAGACGTGGTTTATCCAACAGTAGTTTGTTATGGGCTGACGATGATGTAGGTTTGCCTGGAGCTTGACATAGAAATAAGTGTCTCCTTATGACACCAAACTCCTTGGAGTTGAAAGAGACTTACCTACTCGTGAATCAAAAACAATATGAACACTTCAAATATTCGAAATGTGTGAAATATTGAAGGACGTTTGGCTTGTTATTGCACAAAACCTGCACAAATTATACAGAAGTACTCATACATCGACAAAAATACCAACTGATGATGCCATTAAGATAAACAAACAGGTGAGACGATGTTTTATAGGTAGGATTATAATCATAGCCTCAAGCGGAAATTGTATTTTTGCAATGTAGAGAGGTCGTGTTTGAAAGAGTCTTGTTAGACTTGAATAGGAAGACTAATATTTTTAGTCACTGGCATTTTATGTCTAGCCATATACCCATATTAAAGTTTACTTAGTTTGGGGTTATGTAGCGCTGTGTAAATTGACCTAGAACATTTTTTTATTTTTTTATAAACCATGCATACTATCAAGAAATCTAATAAAGTAACATTCATACTTATTCGCGTTTCCGAAAACAGCTCCAATTATTTATAGTTACGAGTTTTTGGCGAGATAAGTTAATCTTGAAGTTTTCAAAACTACCAAGAAATGACCCAGAAATCCCAAAATTAATAAACCGCAAATGTCTGTACTTTTTCAACAAAAGAAATAAATATATACTTACCTCTATATTAAATGCAATCATAACGACACGGTTAATAAAGAATCAACTCTAATATTTTAACAGGTACGGAGTTACGGAGTCAATATTGCATTTAGTTCCAATTACGATAAAAATTCGTTTCGTACATGTTAACATGACCAATTAGTTTTCAAATGTAACCCCAACTCACCCATTTAAGATAAAAATACGTTAATCTTCGTTTTTAATGTATGTATGCCCGTTGGCCGCGTTCAACACAAGTATTATCCTGAACGATAGAACTTCAGTTTCTACTCCAACGGGTTCCTAACTGGTCTAGTTCTCCAGTTTAGTTTAGCCGGTTAATAGGCCAGAAAGATCAGTCAAGCGTGTCTTCAGACATAACATAAGATCGCACTGCCATATACGGGTACCAATCGGTGAAACGTATAAGTAAAAATAATTAAGAAAAAAGATTACACACTCAAAGGCCCTTACTAAGATTTTCCCTTGTTTCGTGGGTCCCTGTGAACATATACAAAGACAGACAGGAACATCCATGACCCGAGAACAAATATCTGCTTACTAGCTTTTCGCCCGGGACTTCGTTCCCGTGGGAATTTCCCCGTCAATTTTCTAATGTTTTTAATAGTTATTCTGCTGTTCGGGACGGAGAGAAATACAACAAATCAAAAACCATGGAAATCGGTCCAGCCGTTCTCGAGTTATAAGTGTTGTAACAAACACGACTTTCTTTTATATATATAGATTAGTGTAAAATATTTTCACGGACTCGGAATCGAACCCAGGACCCGTCGTTCAAGAGGCAGAGCCACTACCACTCGACCAAACCAGTCGTCTAATAAATATGCCAGTCTGCGCGCCAGGCTTGCCGTAACTAATTATCTAATAACTAATAATCTTTACTATTGCTACTAACTTTGGGATACCCCACTCCCGATTCACATTGGTGAGCTTGAGAAAGTTTTTAGTAAACGAACGCTCTAACGCCGAGAGAAGAGCGCAAAAATCTACCTAGAAAGGTCTAAGCTTATTAAAATCTAAGGCGACTTGTGACAGTACAGTATTCGAAAAAATTTTTGATGACAATCTAATAATACTCTAACCATTAATTCCACCACATTAAAACCGTATTGCTATCAGGAAGAAAAAGAAATAAAACGTGATCTAATAGAGTTAATAAATCGTATCAAGATCTCATAAGCTGAATGAAAAGATTTCGACATCGGAATGGGAATGGATGACGTGACGGCTGCGCTTGCGACGCAATATCGCACCCATGGGAACCTCAGACAACCGTGTCTATTAAACATGATGACAAGACAAAGTACTCGTATAAATCATAATAAAATATTTATGGTGCGAATTTGCTAACAGCAGGAATCATTACTTAAAATAAAATTAAAGGCACTAATATATATTTTAAAGAAACATATCTATCATTTCAATCCAAACCAATCTTGTTACCTCTAGGCCAAGCTCCAACACTGATTAAATAGGGACTAGACAAAATGGGACAATGATCCATTTGATGCTCTAGTATGTTAGACACCCTGGACATAAAGGGACCGGAGACATTTCGATTCTTATATTAGGTAACTTTAAATTAGTTAGCGAAAATTATGGATGTGAATCAGCCCACTACACTGAACAGCTTTCCGCAAAGAACATAGGTCGAAATATGAAAAAAATGTTTGTCTCTTCATACAACTTAAGCGATCAGCTGCTGGTATGAAAAGTCGGAAAAGTTTTTCGAGAATTAGGGGACCATGGTTCAGTTTCGTGGGTAGAATCATCCCTAATTAAAGTCACCAGCATATAATTAGTAAAAAAAACAGCGGGTTGCACTCCGGGAGTGCCGGTAGAAGTAAAAACTTGATCATATATTACTTCCTTGCGGTCTACTCTCCCTCCGTCTTACGAATTTTCGATGAGGTCACGTGTCCTGACGCGAGATTAACATTTTTTATCAATCCCAAAAAGTGCAAGCTAAAGAAGTTTTCATTACAAAAAAATTTACTCTTGAAGGATGGCACCATTTTCCCCTGTAGATTTTCATACTATTTTTTCATATGCATATTTTTTCCTTTTAGTTATTTGTGATTCATTCACAGTACTCTGTTAGCACTTCTATTTAAAGTTACATATTCAGTCACCTACTGGAATGACGTCACAAGTCACAAGTACAAGGAACGTTTAATTACGAGGAAATATTTTATTATTCAGGGGTCAAAGTCTGAAAAACAAAAATGATGACGTTCTAAGAATAAAGCAACTACAAAATTCAAATCAAAATGGCGTCTGAGAAATAGACACACAAAATACATTTTTGTATTGTTCTCGCATTTGACGACTCTTAACTCAACTAACAATTACGTAAAGTCATAAAAACGGTTATTTTAAATTTTTTCTTCACACTCATTGCACTATTCCAGCAAAACTAAAAATGTTGGTTTATATGAAAACGTTAGTAATTCGAAAACGAGTTGGGTTTTTTATCACAGCATTGTTAATTAAGTATACAAAATTAAGCGAAGGAGCTGTACCAATAGAAAGAAAAAAACGCAACCGACTGATAGGTAAACATTTAAATAAAACCTTTTAATGAAAGCAAAATTTTAATAACTCTTTCAATATTATTTGGGGATAGATAGATTTATATAATATGAATACAAAATAGCCCTCTCTGTTGCAGTGCCCTACCAGGGCGTCACTTTTTAATAAGTACTCTTTCTGTATTATTATTAATTGTACAAGCAAAATAAAGTATTGAATTGAATTGAATTCAAAATATAGCAAAGAGTTTTCAAAAACTGCTCTTTTTGTAACAGGTTTTTGAATAATGTTTGTTCAACAGTCAAACCGTCAAAGTTATATCTGTCAAGATGAAGGGATAAATAAACAAACAGGTTGTATATTTATAGTGTAAAATCATAATAGCTGAAAACGGGGTCGCCCTGCAACGTTTCGGGTGAATTTCGTAATAAACAAACAACGGTGACGCCTGGAGACTTGCCAACTGCAACTGACCCATTGGAGTTTATGGATAACCCCAAACTCAGATTATACAGAATGGCAACCTAAAGGAAAAGCTATTTCATATCATCACGGTTTTTGAATCATCGAAAGCAGCAATAAATTTAAATTTGCTGCTTAGTTTTGATTTTTTATCAATTGATTATTTATAAACTAGACCGAATTGAAAAAAAATTTCACCATTAGAATGCTATATATCCCTTCGTAGGCTACATTATTTTCCATAAATAAATTCAATGAATTATGTTTAACTATGGACACTTCATAATTTAAACATAATTCATTAAATTGATTTAAACATTTTTTTATCTCTAATTCGCATTAAAAATTGACTAATTTAACTTATGGTTTTAAATTTAATTTAGTTTGCTTTATCCAGACTGTGCTATCTTTATAAGGCGTTATGCTTTAATCCGACCATAGCATATTTTAAACACCGTAACAATACGGCATTTTGTAAAAGGTACGCATCTACAGCATTTTACATGAAATTATATGTGGTAAGAAATACAAAAAGAAAAGACAAGATGTATTAAAATAATCTGGCCGATATTGGTCAACAAATTCACGATTACGTTACATTTGTAAATATTTTAAGTACGTTACGTACCACTACATATAAATTACCTTTTTCATGAATTACAGTTTTTTAAGGATTTGTAATAATGAAATAAAATCAATTTAATCAATTGCTCAAGTACCTATCTAGAAATACATATTTTTTTCTCTTTTTAATTTAGAACACGTTCCAAATGTATTTCAACTAAAATATCGTGCTAAAAATAAACTGTGAACTTAATAGTTCGTTTTGGTTGAGTGCAGATTGTGATACAATTGAGCGACTGGGCCACACACCACTAGTTATATCTGTGACGATATTAAATCACAACAGATTAACATCCGGTGTATGCTACGTCGCTAAAATGTCGCTGTGCCGCTCCCAACGACCTACATCCTACGACTTGTGTCTTATTTTAAATTAAAAAAATATAAAGTGACTTTACATCAGTTAGTGAAACTTTAAGGGGGTAGCTCCATCCATGAAACTGAACAACTTTGCACAAAAGACACTTATATGAAATTCTCTAATAAAAATTATCGACCCTGTATAAGCGGTAAATAAGTCATATCATGACAGCTGATCGCATAAGTTGTATGGAGAGACGAAAAATGTTTGCATATTTCGACCTACGTTTCTTGGGAAAAGTTGTAAAGTTTCATGGGTTGATTCATATCTTTGATTTTCGCTAACTTATTTATAGTCACCCAAAATAATGTATTATTTTAATAAGTAATTTCATAACTGTCCAAAATGTAAGGCCAATAAAGAGAGCTATCTACGACCGAAAGTTATTTTTGTGTCTATAGGTATATTTGTGCACAAAACGGGAGCCTATAAAGATAGAAAAATAAATATTCTGTGTGTTTAGAATTTGTAAAAAGCGGCTCTTTTTTTATTTATGCCAGTACTTTTATTTGGATAACTTTAGTTACTTACTTACATGTTTAAATCTGTTATTTTTATTTTTACACAAAATTCACTACCAGAATGGCAATATCGCAATACTTTATCTAAAGATGAAATAAGCGTTTCTTTGCGAAATTGTATAGTAATTACACACCAATAAAGCAATTTAATCAGAAATTGCTCAACACATTCGCCAATCAAAAGTCCTTTCACATTTCACGAATCCAGTGGAAAATATACTTTCTCTTATTCCCTTTACTCTTATGTAAAAAGATAGAGAGGACATTTGTGGCAGTACCGAAAGACAGTAACGTGCTAAGGAACTCTGTTCCAAAATTATATACTCGTATATTAAAATTATAGGTAAGCAACTAATAATAAGCGATGATAAAACAAATCGATTGATGAATAAAATAAAAAGAAACTGTTTAACTAAAGATGACGGATATAATACCAGAAATTATTTAGCTCCGTTCAAAATGGCATAAACAGACTAGTAAGAAGGCTAACCTTCCTGAATCACTCTGACCGTAGGAAAATCCGTTCAGCAGTTTTTGAGTATCCGAGTTCAGATAGACAGACAGACAGAGAGAAGAGGCGGGGGACTTAGAATAATTATTCTAAGGCGGGGGGGGGGCTTTGTTTTATAATATAGTATGATGGGAAACAGGCACAGAAAAATAGATGATGACTTGATGGACATTTCTACTTTATCTGAAAATGAACTAAGGTGGACTCAACCTTAGATGCTCTACATTGCGGGCTGACATATTTAAATCCTCTCTAGTGACAAAATACCCTGAATGAATGCGCCATCCGCCATAGCATCTGTCGCCGAGCACATATTATATGAGATATACATTTATTTAGATATAATGGACGCAAACATCCGACAAAGCATCGCTATTCTACAATCAATAGCAGCTCACAGTTAAAGTGCTAATTTCCTTCTTAAGCGTTGGGAACAAGAACGATTCAGTGCAAAGTGTCAAGCTTCATGTGCTCTTGAA
Organism: Aproaerema taeniolella; assembly: GCA_949987775.1. Classification (NCBI taxonomy): domain Eukaryota; kingdom Metazoa; phylum Arthropoda; class Insecta; order Lepidoptera; family Gelechiidae; genus Aproaerema; species Aproaerema taeniolella. The sequence continues at coordinate 15,659,489 of OX465250.1, forward strand.
TGTACCGTAACACTCTAGAATAGAATTCTTTGAGCAACAAAATATGGGCTACGTATTGAAGCGATAAAAAACAGTATATTTTATAGGGCACTGCGCCAAAATGTATTTTTTTTAAGGTAGTGTAGAGATGGAAGTAAGATGAAATTTTCAAGGGCTTTTTCACAATGCAAAGATCAAAAACACACCTTTCAAAAGCACTGACTGGATGCGTTACCTAACACTTCATTAAAAATTTTCCCGACTGACGTGTTAAAAATATTTTGCCTTCATTTTTTGATAACGTCACCTTTCTTTTGTCTGATTAAAATTACAAAAAGTATAATGTATAACTGTATAAGCGGTGAATTAAATAGAAAGCTTCCGTCGTCGTGACTATGGGAACAAAACACGTTAAATTGGGAAGTAATCAGTTTTCATTTAGGAAAGAAACTAATCATCTAGGTCAAATCTAAAATTATAACCTATAGGTACAGTCTTGCTGTAAAATTTTACGTTATGAGCAGGGTCAGTGAATATGCAGAGTGTGCTCCCAAAATAAAATATTTTCTGACTGTAATTGATTTCTTTTCACATAAAGAACTAGTTTTAAATTATGTTTTTAAAGTATCAGAAAAACTGTTCCCAAAAAACCGAGAGTATACAAAAGCTGCTGTATAAATATATATAACCAAAATTAATATTTTGAATGATTGCAAGCAAAATCTGGCAAAATAAAACCTACTAGAAATCATGAATGAAATACAAAAATATGCTTGCTGGTACGTGGGCGATATTTTTGCATACAAAATACTAGAGCTTACTATATCGTACGTTTACGCTTGGTACTACGTCAAACACCTACGTTGGTACCAAGGCGTCATAAAATATGCAGAGATATTTCAAAGTAGCAGCCGTCGGTACACATCGTGACATGTTCATTGTTCCCATAAGGGTAATGGCACTTATGTAAAGGCTGGTTTAAGTTAAACTATGTTGAACCAGTAACTGACCTCACTTCCATTTCAGCAGTTAATATAACCGTAATATAACAATTATTGAAGTCGATTATATTATATTGATTATCTCCTCGAAGTAAAATAAGCTTTTTTTCAACTAAGACATTTTTTTAAACATAAATAAGTTTGAAATTATTCCAGAATCTCGCACTATAGTCTACCTCTGAAAAGTTAATTAAAATTGACGTTCGATTTTCACATCATCTTTAAAGACCAATATTATTAAGATGGTATGATGATGATGAGATGGCATAATTAATATTGCCACATTCTCTCTTTGAATAAACCTGATCGAGTCATGAACAATACTTTTCCGCAGCTTACCCCGATACGAATCTGTCTTTAAGAAGGTAAAAACTTGTTAACTGAAACTCTAGTGTTTGAGAACGGTCGAAAGTGAAATAATTATTTGTCTCACGTACATGTATCATGGAATTATATAGTCTGTCCGCGTTGCTATTAGATTTAGTTACGGGAGTGCGGACTAACGAACCTACTTGCTCATAAACTTTTGATTTTATGGCTGCTGAGGATTATTATTAGACAAATTGCGTCGGTATTACTGGGTAAAAGTGTGAAAGACGGGTTAAATCTTTTGATTAAGTAATTTATTTAATGAGAGTGCAAAAGGCATGTTAATTTTAAGGAAGTAAAGAGCTGGAACTCTACACTTGATCAGCAGCAACGTCATAATTTGAAACAAACTTGTGGAAGTGGAAGTTTAATTACTACTTAATTTACTTTGTTAAAAGCCAATATTATTAAAAATCGAATAATGTGGAAAAACAAGCTTTCGGTATATAAAATTCAGAAGGCATTGGTACTCATTTTAAACGAGTATTGCTCTTAGTTCAGTTATAGATCATCTAAAAGCCACAATAATAGAAACTGTTTCTCAAACACGTAATAATTTTCATTGATAGTTTGCCCCAGATTCGCAGTAGCAAATCATATGAAGGTATTTCACTTTAACATCCCAGCCAAAACATGAAGTGTGTTGCATAACTAATACACAGAACTAGCCTCTGTCGATAATTCATATAGATAAAATGATATTGAACGATAACAACAGTAATCTCAAGCCATGAGAAGCTACGAATTATGGACTCTATGGCCAAACATTAAGATTATTGTTCTAAATATCGAATTGAAAGTGGATTAAAATTATAACATGTCTTAAATCACCGATCAGCTCAAAATAATTGTTGAAAGAAGGAGCTAATACGCCAAATGACTATTTGTTAAATCTGATCAAGTATCCTCAGTTCAGGAAGGACGAAAAATTACTACTTACTTTTTTTTTTAAATATAACTCATACCTACAAACATCAAGATACTAGTCAGATCATTAGAAAGAAAAAACAGATTCAGAATCGTTTCACCACACATCATTGGACTTTTATCATTCATCCCAATAAATAAAATTTCTCAAAGATTAAACCACACTAGCTCAATGTCATGTAAAAATTCATGTTGCCTTCTAAAGCAACGCAAAAACGCGACAGAAAATTACCAAGTACAATATCTCGCTTGACTTACTGAAGATTCAAGAAAGTAGCAAAAGAAAGTGAGTTGTATATATTGTTATACATGAAGTGCAGAATTAAGCAGATGCTGAAGAAATCAGCAACATTAGAGATGATGCATTGTGATCAAAATATGAATTTGCAACACAGAGAAAAGTACAGGGTATCATAAGATTTAAATACACAGATGAAACAGTGAAAAACATTTAAGTAAATGAAAACAGCATTATACTGAGTAATATGGACTGGTAACGATTAAGATGAAATGATAACAACTTTGCGAAGAACTCGTCCGGCCATATGTCTAGCCTTTAAAATTTTAAGATTCCTACATGAGTCACAAGTTACAAAAATAGTGTGTTACTCCAATTCCCTTAAATTTCCACCATCATGATGAAATTGTAAGCGCCTTCAGTGGACATTCAAGAGGTGATAAAAGTGGAAAAACCGAAATGGCCACATCAATCGAATGCGCAGCTAATAACCTCTTTGTTTGTATTATTGCAACACAGGTGTCATCACAAATAGAGCCATAAATCCATTTTCACTTAACCCTGTTACTCATAAAATTTCACACCCGCTCCTCTGTTTCCCCGGACTTTTTGCGCGGAATATTCCCACACTGTCCATCTCTATTTACGTTAAATAATAGATGAGAGAGGCTCGAGTAAACGCAAGCGGGTGGTGAGCAAAAACGCTGCACAGGTATCAATTACTTGCTTTCGCGATCGGGGCTTTCTGTTGCAGATCGCATGAAACACGATACAAGGTGATATCAGACACAGGCCTAATAACATACTATAATACGTAGTTAATCTTTATTTAATTCATATTGTGGGAAAAAAAAACCATCCGTTTTTGAGTTAAGGCTAGGTAACCTATCAATTAAAAGTCTAAAATGTTGTTAAACCAAAACCAAAATCAAGTTACATAAAAACCCCATCCTAAGTAAAAAAGAGCAAAGGATTAGAAGTTTATCCTTTATTTTAAGACATACGATAATAAATAAATAAAAATAACTTTGAAAATCAGTTCACAAATGGGGGAGAAATCGGTGAACATACATAGAAAAAAAGATACATACAGTCAAACATAAAAACACCTGCTCTTTTGAAGTCGGAAACAATAAGAAGTTGTTTGTTGGCTTGTCGAGAAGCCTAACAATATCATTAGTATTACGCGATATAATCTTTACGCAGCCTTTCTAATTAGGATTGTAGTTAGTCGTTTCCACACGACGGGTTTGAAAAATAAGAAGATTATTACAGCACATTATGAGGTTAGTAATTAAAGGTTGTAATACCTTTCGCTCAAATTATTACAGGTAAAACTGCACTACTCGGGCAAAGTGCAGATGGTAAAAGTAAATCCTGTTTACGTCAACACAGAACAAACAGTAACTGGCACTAAAACGAGAGATACATAGGTAGTATATAGAAGTGTCGTTCTAAAGTTTCCTGCAGTAGTTTCATCTGAGTGATAAATATAAAGTATAGCGAGTAGAATACATTGCGAAATTCTTCTTATGTTTAATGATTTAGGTCCATAATTTAAACCTTACTTAGCAAATGGTAAATTTTAAACAAGTTGATTCTTGTACTAAAACAAGATAAAATGGATTTCTTCCACAAATTTTGAGGCATAATGAAATCTCAACATGGAAAGACGCAGCCTCATCCCTGGATTATGACTAGTTCGTTCACCGAAGACGTCAATTTGGAACAATACTACAGAAACCAGTTTGCTCATAGGAATCACCTGTATCTGCACAGAGACCGGTTCCCTGTGGTGAGGAAACCACAGCTGTGGTCGCTACACTTTCCATCATGTCTATGCATTTAGTATAATCTGAAATATTCTTAGCTTTATGGACTTTATTACACGTATCTATATAAATATAAAATGAGTCTCTATTTCACTTGGTCAATACCATGCGTGAACGGATAGAAAATTTCGCTAATTCTTTTTTCGTTATGTTTATTATTGTCAGGAGAAGATTCTTATGGACGAAAAAGCTGTTCTTCAATAAAAGAAGAATCGGAGTTCTGTGTTTGATATTTACGAATTTTGCTATTTGAATAAAGGCTACAATCTCAACTGATAATTTACAAGTTCTTTTAACAAAAAGCAGAAATTATTCCTTGCGCAGAATATTTGAAACGTACAATAAATCTTCGAATAAAGAATTAAATATTCTTTGGCACCACAGTTTAAATCTAATTGAAAATACAGCAGACTATTATTCAAATGTCTTAACTTTCAGACAAGCTCTAAAGAAAACGATAGCAATCATCATAAAAACTTAAAAAGGTTTCTTAGCAGTTTACTTTTTACTACTGTTTGTTGATCGAAATGCCAAGTGAATGAATGCGTAATCAATTAGACAAAGATTGTGTCATAATGAAAACGAAAACAATAGGTCAGTCTCAGATTAATATGGATTTCATTAATCTGAGAGGTCAGTGGTTAAATTGTGAAATTTTATTTTTTATAGTAACTGTTTATGGTTCGCCCACGATTCATAGAGTAGGTAGGTAAATGTTATATCTTTATTCTTCGTTTGTTTCTTATAGGTACCTAAAATTGCCAGCATTTATGAATTCTGTTCAGTTGTGATAAGAGCGGTTTTTTTAATAAAATTCACTCCTCATGTAGTGTTTCATACATTATATTTAGTATTCTAGTCACGTTTTCAATGAAGACGACTAACTAACGTTTGCTGATCTAATATAAGGATAAATACAGGATAGTGTTACTGTTGCTAGCCGGATTTGATAAAAAATGTAATGCAATAGTATCTAAACAAGCAGTTTTTGCCTTTGTTCTCAAGGCCAGTAGATTTTTTCTAGAAATCACAAAAAACTTAAGGACAAGAAAATGTTTGAAGTCGAAAATGTTGTCACCCAGTTGCAGAAACGTTCGTTAATGCCACTTTAAATGTCATACTGTCAATCTCTGTCTTGTTGACGTAAACAAGCACAGCATAACAATTAAATAACGCTTCTGCAACTGAGCGTAATCAAGTACGCGTAGACTAAACCGATCCAAGGGTCTTAATAAATATTACAGTGACTTTAACACGATGAAATTCGTCTTCATAAACATTGGATGCGCATTCTGTAAACACTATCAGGCCACGTTGGTCAAATGCAGCAGGATTTCTAAGAAACGAGGGTTTGGAGCGAAACAAACAGTCGAGAACGACTTTCAAACAATCGTTGGGCGTACTGAGAACTTTAAAACCATTTGCAGTAGAACGGTACCCTTTTTGTTAGTAAGTGGCTAAACAGTCTATATCCGGCCATTAATCGCACTTGTTTTGAATACTTGGCTGTAAAACTGCCTGTGGATTATTTACGTTTTGCACACATAACCTTATCGGTAGGTAAGGCTACTGTTACGAAACTTTAACAAAGACGGGTATATTAATTACCACATTAAAATATTTTCACTGTGTAGATCAATAATGATACCATATCTTTTATTCTAACAAAATATAAGTCTTGTGTTTTATCTATAACTTCAAGAAATGCAGTAAATCTATCTATCTATATCTATATCTCTATATCTATACTAATATTATAAAGAGGAAAGATTTGATTGTTTGTTTGTTTGTTTGTTTGTTTGCATTGAATAGGCTCCGAAACTACTGGACCGATTTGAAAAATTCTTTCACCATTAGAAAGCTACATTATCCCCGACGGACATAGGCTATATTACATTTTCAAAAAAATTTGGGATCCTTACTGAAACTCAAATAATGTAACCCAAGGTGTAAAAAAATTACCTAAAATATTCTTTACATTGCGTGCGCTGCGTAAACTATTGATGATAGAATAAAATAACGTACTACGACTTTGCAGAACACATAAATATTTACAAAAAGTGTCGCGACAACATATGTCTAACTATTGTAGTTATGCCACAATATGTGTTCTTTTATTTTAAAAATTTAATTGAAATGCCGCCCGCTATAAAATGCTCTTTATTTGTATCTTGGTATTAATCCTTATCAAAATAAATTACTTCATATTCAAGACTGCTTTAATACCTTTATACAACTTTTTGAATTATGCGATTCGGACATTCCATTCAAAAGATATCACAAGTTTAAAAATGTAAGTATTAGAAAAAAGTTACGTGGTCGCCGCTCATCCTGCTCAGCTAGCTAGCTAGGCAGTACCTTATGCGATGTAGGCGTCACTGGGGTACGGGCCGTACGGGCCAGTCAATGTCGAGGAATGAAAAAAAACTTCAGAAAGTTTAATAATATGTTATAAAATCAATCAATATCTATAGTTTTGTATGCTGTATGACAGCAATGCAGACTGCTTTTCCAGTCTCGGTGGACATTCCCTCTACTGGTAATTTAGGTCCGTATTACCTAAATTACCAAGCTTGATATATACTTAAGTATTGATTGTCTCTTTCTTTCACTATCAAAATGACAAAGACGACTGCTGCTTAAGTATAGATCAGTCTGAGTCGCGTTCTATAATACGGACCTTAGATGCACATTGCATAAGTACTCAGAGCATTTCAAGCAATTAGAATACCCTCTTCGTATATGATAAATATTTCAATGAGGCTACCTATATGCTGTTTTAGGTTTCAAACATTTATTTATTTATAACTTAATTGAAAGACTTAAATTTAATATCTTAGGTAATAAGCATAGCCAAATACAGATTTTTCTAGATAAGCAAATATTCGTCTGTTTAAAGGTGTTTTTATCTATGTAACAAACAAGATTATTCTATTCAGCTTACGTTTTTAGTAAGTAAGTAATTCAAATCAAAAAGTTGTATTTTTACAGCACCATTGTATTCTATGAATACCTTTCTGCAGCTTTCTATGTAATACCTATCAATGTCAAGTGTATAAGATCTCAACTTTTATTTGTTTAGTTAGGAATCATCAAAATGGCGATGAACTTTACAACACTAAGAAAGGATTCTTCTAAATTCTACCCCTAAGGGGGTGAAATGAGGGTTCAAAGTTAGTATGGAGAAAACAATTTTTTTGCATATTTTGACTCAAAACTTCGTCAAGATATACCTCGAAGCAAAATAAACGGACACGTGTTTCGCTATTTTTCAAAAATCATGCCCTAATAAAGGGTCAAGAATGAAACGGGTGACTAAAAGAGTTCTTTGCGCGAGCGAAGCCGCGGGGAAAAGCTAGTACATATTATAAAGAGGATAGATTTGATTGTTTGTTTGTTTGCATTGAATAGGCTCCGAAACTACTGGACCGATTTGAAAAATTCTTTCACCATTAGAAAGCTACATTATCCCCGATGGACATAGGCTACAAAATTTTCCCGAATTCTCACGGGAACGAAGTCCCGGGCGGAATGCTAGTCGGTAAATAATTAGCCACCGAGGCAGAACATGCAGAATACGGCGTGGCAATCTTATAATATTGTACAAAATAATATAACGATTACACAAACAACTATTATTTGCTTGATAATTGTGCAACCCCAAACATCAGCTCGACATATTACCTACGAATGGCGTAGGTACGTACATCTGAACAATGTTTATAGTAACGCCATGCCCCATGAAGTAGTAAATAAATCTAGGTTTACATCAACCACAAAAGTACTAATTTTTACTGCCACAAATGGCATTCAAAATACTGAACACTTACTTTAACACGTTAACCTACATTTGACGAATGACTTTTATTCAGAAGGGGTACAAATTACCCCCCTAACCTACTTTATGTTCTAAACGAAATATTATCGAGTATAGATCTGAATAAAGTAAGGGAAAATAAATAAAACTTTAATTTCGACCTAAGGTTCATTTAAACCTTAGGTCGAAATTGTGTTTGGAACGCAAACACAGGTTTTACGTTTGTAACGGTCATATGTAAATACTAGGACCAAGCATAAACTAGATGTACTAGACAGTCATCTCCACAAGGTCACGAACTCTTTTATGGGTCAATGTATACGTTTCTATAATAAGATTCGCAATAATTCCCATGTGTATTCAAAATTTACCTTTAGACTTTAAGACAGTAATTAAACAAAAACTTTGCAAAAAGGGATATTACAAAATTTCTGATTACCTAACTGACAAGCAGCCATGGGAATGAACTGCTCAGCTCCAGAGTTATTTCAGAATTAGTTAAAATTAGAAAATAAGAAAATTTGTAATGCGATTAAAAAGAGCACCCTCAGAGTTTCTTGCCTGTTCTTCTCTGTAGAAGACTGCACCTTTGCGAATAGGCGTAGAGTCAGTAGGGTCAATAGAACGAATGCGTATGTATGTACTTAAATCCTTTAATGTTTGTTTGTATGTATTTCATGTAATCTTGACTTGTTTTAAGTGGCATCCTGAATGTCCTATAAAATACAGATTTTTTTCTATTCTGTCCTATTCTATATTTACCCCGATTCAGAAAAACTTCTATCCTTTCATTACTTAAGTTAAAGCCAAGTTTGTCTAAAATAGAAACACAAATCCTCAAAAACAACGTAGTTACTGTAGATAAAGTAAATTTTCGCAATACTTTAGATAAAAAGCATAATGTTACCCAAAATACTGAAATATTTTCACGAATTAAAATTTTGTAATAGTAAGATTAGAATCAAAGTTGACAAATCCCACACCTTTTAAGTTAATAATAAATGATGGTTACTCTGTCTCTGTACGGTTTTCGACCTTCATTGAGACGTATCGTAGGCAGCCCGGTGGGCGATAAACTGCAGTAATTATTTCTATGAAGTTTTGTACTTAATGCTCCGTCATGGAGGCTTTCAGGCCACACCATTATAGACGTATGTGGGTCAGACAAGGCCTTGTAATCGAAATAAAAGATTAAATCGTTATGTCACAGAGAACTAGAACATGTCGACCGATTTGGTGAGACGAGCCTATAAATGGTCGTATTACATGATATGATAATTATCTATAATCACATAATTGTATTGATATAGTTTTCTCACGAAATTATCAAAATGGAAGCAGGCTTTACTTTTACATCTTCCGGACACTTTTTCATACATTGATATATTTCAGCTTCTTTTGTTGTTATGACTATGAATTTGTAATTTAATTCTCTGGTTACCTATTATCTAGTTTTTTGACTGTTCCATCTGACTAAGGTTAATTACCGATGCATTTCAGTATGCGAAATTACCAAATGCATTAATTTGGTCAACAAAGACCTTATTGACACAGTTTCAAAGTGCAAAATGAACAAAGGCATCTCTAAACAATTGAATGTTACATCGCTTGACGACGAACTTATTATGCAACCAACGGCGAACAGTAACACCCAGCAAAATAGGTACTGATATCAACAATTTGAATCAACCTCAAGCAAAATGACCTTCTTCTGAATTTTCAACCTTTTCGTAGTTTTGAGCTCGACTAAACCAGTTCTACTAAGAATTTTCAGCTTGGCATGTTTTATGTTGCTTATAAGTATTCAACTCTATATTTTTTTTTTTTATAAAAATTGTCCCCAAACTACACAAAAGGGGTAAACAAAGGGTAAGTAGTTAGAACCTGTTTGAGTGTAAACCTTATTCCGCAATTTAAATATTGTTAATGTGAATCGATTTAATTTGAAAGAGCGTTGAAGTGAGATGAATGCATAGCTAAGTGGATAGTGACTGACAGACTGATAATTGGATTCGTTTTCTATGTTGTTAGCACGTCAAAAGAGTGGACTGAAGTTCTGTGAATTATAGAAGATTATGTCACAAAAAGGACGGATCATATACTTCTACTGCGCTCTCTTGACATGCAAGGGACACTCTACAAAGACAACGTGCACTTCATTAGTCAATTTTTAACCAAAACTGAGGAGCATATCGAAGCAGAGAGAAGCACAGTCATCTTGTTAAGTCTTCTTTTCAATTCACCAGAGACTAAAGTAGAATCGAAGTAGAATCATTTTTCTCGAAATTGTCCTAAAAGTGTTATAATTCTTATTATGTCCTGCAAATATATTCAGCCTAATAGACAGATCACATCGTTCTTTCGTTACCTCAAGTTAGTATCATAGTAGGTATAAAAGAACTCTTTTGTATGTATGTGTATCATTGTTGTTAAGTACTATAAAGGTGTTTATAAAGACGTTCCAACTGTTTGTAAAGGTTATATGACGTCACGATTGACATTGAAACTACAAGTTTTGCAAGTTTGTACAAAACTATGATGCGCGAACTGCAAGAAATAAAACTGGTATTTCCGTTATACATTTCATAATGTTAACTATTCAAAATCACATCTTTTGAATCGTTGATCGGCATTCATTTGATTTTTAAATGGAAATCAACTGAAAGAATTGATTTTAAAAATAGAGCTTTAACTTGCCATCCACCGTCCATCCGTTCGTCCACTAGTTCGCAGATTTGCTGTGTGCGCGCGCGCCGGGGTCAACGCTTCTCCGTCAAACAAATCGGGGGACGAGAATAACCGTTACCACTCATTGCTTCGCTAGCTCCTTCCAGTCTCCACGCTTGCCTAGATCATTTTGTATCACTGTTTGAATGTCTACAGTCAACTACTGACAAGGTATATTAATAATTTATTCGTAAGCTTAAACATAAGCAGAAGAGATTTCGATATTTTTGATAGAAGTTGGAGGACCTTTAGAATGTATACTACAATAGGAAGATAGGATCTCGTGGAATATGATTCCGAGACTATTGAGTTAAGTGTTCGTCTCTCTCTAATTCTGTTGCATTAATGAGTCTTACTTAAAGTCGTCACATCAATATTGTTTGATTAACTTACCTGTCTATCTCTTCGTTGCAGAAACGATCATTAAAGTTAAAGCTTCTGTAAATGTAATGCCGTTCTTGGTGAGGTCAACAAGACGGAAAGTGACAGTATGATATTTAAAGTGACATTAACTATAATGGACGTTTCTGCAATCACGAATATGGACGTAATTTTTCAAAGAATTGAAGAACTGGTTGTATGAAAAGTACTTTCATACCTTTGCTCTAATGAGGTGACAAGACATCCCAGTCAGTGCACAAGTGAAATCAGTGTATAAGTGAAGTTAGCATCATATAAGTTTCTAGCTTTATGAGATTTATTTATTTAATGCTACATCCAGCGCTCACATTTCACTCACAACGCCTGACGAATCACTAGTCTCAGTATTATTATTGTTTACGTAAGATATCAACTAGTGACTGTGCAAAAATGAACGAATCTTGTGATTTTGAACTTTGAAAACCGAGATTGGTACAAGAACATAAAAAGTCGTTACTAATATTTAGAACTATTATTTTAGAACTATATGAATCTCAGCAGCATAACACGATAACGACAAACTCGCGTTTGGCTCACGCTGAAACTTCACTTTGATTGCGCGAGCGTCCCGCGCAAAGGCTTGCTCGCCCTATGGTATTGTCAATGTTGACATTTTGACATAAAACCGAGGTGTTGTCGCGGCGCTGTCACTATTGTACTCGGCCTGCTGATAACAGCGCCTAATTGTTGAATAGCAAATTCAATTTTTTCCTCTTAAACATAAAACAGAAGTGGAGTTGGATTTCCGAATAGACTTGTCTTCAAAAAGTAACGGACCGTTTTTGCTTCATCGTGAATCTTTTTGCGCACGATCAATTTTTTTGCACAAATCCGTATCATAGCGGATACTTTGGATAGGTTGTGCAGATAGAGTTTGCGATTGGATTACGATTGCCTTAGAAAACGATCTCGAACCACCGCTATACGATCGTTTGATTCCCGCTGTTGGCGCTTTTATTATCCATGGAGCATCTCAGTTGTTATCGCCTTAAGCAATACCAACGCCAACGGCTATCTTTCTAATAAGACAACTGTAATGCCGATTATTATCTTCAGAAGCGTTTGTTGGTTTATTTTTTCAGCTGTTTCGAGTATTATTATTTGACTGAAATTAATTTGGACAGTTTTTCACTTACAGTTCTTCTCGGATTTTCTTTTGTAAAATGAACAAAGTGGTCAATAGCTGCTAATACTTGGTGTGTTTCATTTAGTCTATACATATTATAAAAAGGAAAGATTTGATTGTTTGTTTGTTTGCACCGAATAGGCTCCGAAACTACTGGACCGATTTGAAAAAATTCTTTCACCATTAGAATCCTACATTATCCGGGATGGACATAGGGTACATGATGTTCCCGAATTCCCACGGGAACGAAGTCTCGCGCGGGAAGCTAGTAGATACTAATAAACTGTAACACTGCATTAGATAGTCACAGAAAAATGCCAAACTAAATTAAACTCTTTCGTAATACCAAATTCAATGTAGGTACTAACTGGTACTTTCGCTTCAGACAATCAACATAGCAATAAATGTTTTACTTTTTTCGTCAACAAATTCCTAGCAACCGAATCGAATCGCATGATTTAAATTTTTTTTAAATCATTTGTGTCATGACATGAGAATTAAACGTGTAAAGGTAAAATATGTACGTGTTTCTTCATTTTTCGTGTGAGTTAATATACCTAGACATCATGGCAGTATCAGACCAAGTCAAGCGTGGTTTTAGGGTTCTTGAACCGTCTTAGGCCAGTGTTCACCAAAAACTTAACCAACGATTAGCAGATAACCAGAGATTTGACAACGTCATTTACATACATTTTTTTTGACATTTTGTCTGATTAACTTCTAACCGCGGTTTAACCGTTGATTATATTTTTGGTGAACACGGGCCTTAATAGGCCGGTCTATCTGAAAATCTTCTAGAGTTGAACTGAATATGTATAAGAAAACGACAAATGAAAGAACATCCAATGCCAAGTCTCTTTAAAATAACGGTTTATATTATCTCCTTATATTTATCTCCTATTGCATTGAAATTTATCTCAATTTTTGTATCACTCCCATCTATGTCAAGAATTCCTTACAGTTATCATAGCCTTAAAGAAAACCAGCAACGCATTCCGGACTTATCTATATCTCTACAAGAGCACTTAACGCACATTTAGATTTTATTGCGAAACCACTACAAGAAACACCAAAAGCAATATTGCTAAATTATTTCCATATAAATATGACTTTGTGGCAGCAAGTTTAGCACCAAATAATTGAAAAATAAAATCAATGGCTCTACGATCTCCATTTAAAGAAATCTCAACTTTTCAAGTCATGCTTCTAAAAGATCAATCTTCAATTTATTTTCTATCAATTAAGAACTGATACTTTGCGTGTATCACGGTGAAAGGTGAGCATTGTACCATTGCAATTGGTCTCAGATACCTTTAACTGAAGTCAAGTCCCCAGCTTTTTCACAGCACTTACGTCAAAAGCACAAGACTCATTTTATGTGTAACTTCTGTCACAGCAATGTAGCTATAAAGTACCAGATATCGTTTCGACGAACGGTTTATTATCTTTAGTTTTCTCATTAACGGTATTACGTTAATGATTCTTATCGCTGCCTAAAATGTCTGTTCGAAACAGTTCAACGGTTAATATCCCATTTTTTGGAATGAAATATAAATATTTATTAAATATCAACTCATTTATATTCACAGCACCTCGCATATTAAAGAATGTAACGATTTCCTACCACAAAGTAACACTTTGAAAGGTCGTAGTTACAACGTGCGAAATCAATTAAGTAACCTTTTTCTTTCAATAAATTTAAAATGCCTAATTAAAGGATTAGGTCGTTACGAAAGTGAAAATATGTAACTTAGCAACGTTAACAAAATAATTGCTAGGTGCATTGTTGCATGCGCGCACCTAAACTTTCTCCATTTGGTTTGTTATTTTCTATTGTGTTTAATGACTTAGATTTTATATAACTGCTTTGTGTTGAATAATCGTTCGTTAATAGATCCTTAAGATCGTTGTAATTTATTATCGAATTATTAGACTCTATCAGTAAGGCTTGGAACAGGTTTTGTCTAGTTTTATGTAAGTTTACATTTTCTGGAACATCGCGTGCTGGTTATTGGCACTGAAATAGCTGAAACTATTACATTATGAAATCTGTAGTCACGACAAGAATCTAGGTGACATCTACTGCTGTGCGGTGTTTACTTTAAAATAACAGACCCGAGTTAGCATCAGAGATGTTTGACCAGTTGTATTGACACACTAAATTGAAGGGCAGCCAAAATGAAGTAAAGAAGTTTTGAATTTATATATTCAATTCTTCGATCGCGCACATAAATTAGTATTAACTGCTGACACTATTGAATAATTCAACAACAAACTGCAGAAATTAAGGGAATACGTTAACGGCCAAGGTGTCTAATCTACACCGTATGATACCGTGAACTTTCCTCGACAATTCATGAATTAAAACACGATCGAATAAAACATAAAATCACTTACACAACTCGAAACTTTCAAATCAATTAATAAGAAAGCAGATAAATAAAGCCGAACGCAAAATAAACAACAAAGCAACTGAAATTATGACACCACACTCGTCGAATCACGTGATTAGTTAACCTGTTGATCGATTTCGGGTTAGCACTTCACTGGCATAGGGCACATTTTCGTTAAGAAAATGCGGTATGCGGTTAACCTTTGAGAGGAATCCATTGATTTTCGCGATGCAAGTTGACGTCAGAACGCGACAGTTTGTCGATGCGGCGCGCGCCGTCGCGTCTCGCCGGCGACTGGCGGGCTAAGAGGAAGTCACCGCCAGTTGCAGAGCCGGTGCGGCTGACTGGTTGCCACGCCGCCGCGGGCCGGCACCCGATCAGCCAAGCCCGGCCCGGTCCCTGTTACGGTTGCCGAATGCACCGGTGTTGACCTTCCGCATCGATTCCTGTTTGACGCATCACAGCTGACTTTTATTTTGATTTGTTCGAACCAAGAATCCTCGGCGCGATGGCGCCTCGCGTGTCCGTTTGTTTTTTTTGAGTATTTTTTCTTTTTTATAGTCCACTGCTGACCTTAAGATACGTCACATCGTGGATTTTTATTTTGATAGAATTTAGAAGGAATCTCATTATCTTTTAGTTAGGATGTCTTTAGATTTTCGTGTAAGGCTACAGTGTATTCTGATAAGTTCCAGCGTAAGTTAGCAGGAACGGTTCTTTATTATGAGGTAACCGAAACGAAGATAAGTGTTCAAAGTTTCCAGAAATAAAAAAAATTGTTGAAGCATATTGTGTTAATCGAATACTCAAGGCGACTGAGCTGAACCTCAGGTTACCTTATGAGTTTCGTCTTTTTCTGCCATATTTTATCATCTTTTTGGATCTAACATTCTCTTAAACTCACATTCCCTTTAAGTAATAAAGTTTTGTTAAATTTTTAATGAACTGTCTGCCCTTGTTATATACAATGTATCTTAAAGCAACTATGTAATAAATAGCGACGAATAAAGATGAAATGTGACGAATAAAGATCGTATTTTATGAAAAGTAACAACGTACAGTGCCTGACATTATTATGTGAGCCAAAAGACGAGAACGTTTAAAGTACACTGCTTTCACAAAGTGGCAGGCGTTTTAATTTCAGGTTAAAATACGATTGCTAACATCTAATTGAAAGGCGTTTGTAAAGTCCTTATTTACAACAATATTTTATTAAGGATTAGCTTTTCCCCGCGGCTTCGCTCGCGCAAAGAACTCTTTTAGTCACCCGTTTCATTATTGACCCTTTAGGGGATGATTTTTAAAAAATAGCGAAACACGTGTCCGTTTATTTGCTTCGAGGTATATTTTGACGAAGTTTTGAGTCAAAATTTGCAAAAAAATTGTTTTCTCCATACAAACATTCAACCCCATTTCACTCCCTTAGGGGTAGAATTTAAAAAAATCCTTTCTTAGTGCTGTAAAGTTCATCGCCATTTTGATGCTTCTTAACTAAACAAATAAAAGTTGAGATCTTATACACTTGACATTGATAGGTATTACATAGAAAGCTGCAGAAAGGTATACATAGAATACAATGATGCTGTAAAAATACAACTTTTTGATTTGAATTACTTACTTACTAAAGACGTAAGCTGAATAGAATAATCAAGTTTGTTACATAGATAAAAACACCTTTAAACAGACGAACATTTGCTAATCCAGAGTAATCTGTATTTGGCTATGCTTATTACCTAAGATATTAAATTTAAGTCTTTCAATTAAGTTATGCATAAACAAATGTTTGACACCTAAAATAGCATATAGGTAGCCTTATTGAAGTATTTATCATATACGAAGAGGGTATTCTAATTGCTTGAAATGCTCTGAGCACATGCAATGTGCATCTAAGGTCCGTATTATAGAACGCGACTCAGATTGATCTATACTTAAGCAGCAGTCGTCTTTGTAATTTTGATAGTGAAAGAAAGAGACAATCAATACTTAAGTATAGATTAAGCTTGGTAATTTAGGTAATAAGGACCTAAATTACCAGTAGAAGGAATGTTCACCGAGGCTGGAAAAGCAGTCTGCATTGCTGTCATACAGCATACACAACTATAGAAATTGATTGATTTTATAACATATTATTAAAATTTCTGAAGTTTTTATTTTTATTTATTGATACTGACTCCCCGCCCGTACGGCCCGAACCCCAGTGACGCCTACATCGCATAAGGATGAGCGGCGACCACGAAACTTTTTTCTAATACTTACATTTTTAAACTCGTGATGTCTTTTGAATGGAATGTTCGAATTGCATAATTCAAAAAGTTGTATAAAGATATTGAAGCAATCTTGAATATGAAGAAATTTATTTTGATAAGGATTAATACCAAGATACAAATAAAGAGCATTTTATAACGGGCGGCATTTCAATTAAGAGGATCGACTACCGCGCCCATGTCCATACAAAAAGGGAAAACGTTTTGCTACCCCTAAATCTTCTCCGATTTTGATAATTTTTCACTATGTTGTTGTCCCTATCAAAAACTATGCCTCTATGTTTTCCTTTTTTGAAAATTTTGTTTAGATAAAAAGTTATAAGGATCTGTAATCTTGCTTTATTGGGTTTGAAAAACATTCATTTTAAATTCATTGTATTTCAGAAATAAAGTAAATTTTCGGAAAAAACAAAAAATAGAGGCATAGATTATATTCTGCTGAAAAGATTGATACCAAAAAGTAGTATATTTAGTACAGTTTAGGGGTTGGGAAACGTTTTCCCCCCAAACGCGATTTTCGACAAAAAAATACCTAGAAACACAGCCGAGCTGCAACTGTCTCTATCGCACGTTTGCGAGCGGGGCCGAGCGCGGTCGCGACAGAGAATGATTCTCCAAATACCTATTTTCCTACGCTCGCGGCGCTATAGAATAGTCTTAAATTTTTAAAATAAAAGAACACATATTGTGGCATAACTATAATAGTTAGACATATGCTGTCGCGACACTTTTTGTAAATATTTATGTGTTCTGCAAAGTCGTAGTACCTTATTTTATTCTATCATCAATAGTTTACGCAGCGCACGCAATGTAAAGAATATTTTAGGTAATTTTTTTACACCTTGGGATACATTATTTGAGTTTCAGTAAGGATCCCTAATTTTTTTGAAAATATAATATAGCCTATGTCCATCGGGGATAATGTAGCTTTCTAATGGTGAAAGAATTTTTCAAATTGGTCCAGTAGTTTCGGAGCCTATTCAATTCAAACAAACAAACAAACAATCAAATCTTTCCTCTTTATAATATTAGTATAGATATATTTAAATAAGTGGTAGGGTTAACGTATGTACGTATGTATTGTTCTAAGTATTATAGAAGAATTCATTTTCACAATTGTTTAATTAAATAGGTATTTACCTACTGAACAATAATAATGTGAAAAATTGTTAGATCGTAAAACTCAAACAGCTAAACAAATTGACTTTACCATATTATATGTATTTACATTAAGTGTTTCTTTAATGAAGCGTAGAATAATACAAAAACAGTAGGTAGATAGATAGTCGGAATAAAAACACAACAAGCATTTAAGTACCAATTGATAGGTCCTGATCCTGATGAGTAGGTATAGATTTTTGGAATGAATCAATATAGGTACCAACATTGATCAGTACTTCTGTGTATAAAAGCTCTAAAACCTAGAAACTCGTTTGAAAATTCAATATCGTCCAATTGAATACAAACATCGTTGACCTTATCTATGAACGTGGCCAAGATTGAGTTCAAGAGTTAACCCAAAAATACCCACAAAAAAATCTTTTTTATATGCGACTTTTAGCGGTGTGGTGATCGGTTGAGAATAACACCACCCCATCTCTTTCCGTTGGTGTCGTAAGAGGCGACCAAGTAAATTCAAATGAGACCTTCTTCCTAGTAATCCATCTTAGGCAACGACACCTCATTGGTTTTCAGTCTGAGGTGGCGTCTTATGGTCTCATGCGGTGTGGTAGGCTCTGTAAAGGCCGTCTGGTTCGCGACCACCCTCATTCCGAAGTCTGACGCCAAACAGCTTGCTGTTCCGTCGGTGCGTGGGAGTACCAGTGCCTTAATTGGCATTTTCTGGGTTAACTCGCTCCATCGTCGACCTCATCAATGACCTTGGTCAAGATTGGGGTTAAGAGTTAACCCATCCCATAATAAAAAAAACAGCTCAGCTACCTACATACCAATGACGTTTTCTATTATTGGATCTACCGAATTCAATTGATATCTCAAATATTTTAAAGCTACGAGTGACGTGGTCTTATAAGAAATTATTTATCTATTGATCGGAAATAAACAAATATTCAATCCCATTCAATACGCACCAAGAAACAATAATAAAGGAATTTGTAGCATTACTAACACTATTGTCTTAGCTGTGGTTTAGTCTATTGAGTTCACAATAATAATAATAACTCATCAAGAAAGACCCTGTTTCCTTACTATGAAAAATCTTTTAGTACTTATAGGTATAATTAAATTAAGCTAAATATAATTTTGTAATGAGGCGAGCATTTTATTCTTAATTCGATTTATGACCCGTCTGTCAGAAAGGGTTATGTTATGTTGCATCATAGTCGTTTTTATTAAGTTTTAACGTCCATTGTAAAATAAACTGCTATAAATCCACAAACATTATACAGAACCTACTAATACAATGGAAATCGAAGATCCGATTATTTACTATGCTAGTGTAACTCCAAAAGAAGAAAACTATACCTAAACATTATAATTACCAAAAACGTGGTGAGGGATAATTAACTAAGGCTAAAATTAAGTATTTTTAGCCTTTACTAACTTAATATAAAGTACGGGTATGCTCATGGCCTAAATCCCATGGCCTAAGTAGGTATATGGGCTGATAAAAAAAAATCATTTTTTTTCCAAAAAGACAATCACAAAATTGAAAAAATGACAAAATTGAGTCCAAAATTTAAACAGAATAACTCAAACTGTTGCAGTATACACGGACGGCCGCAACTCAGGGTACCACACGCGTGCACTCTGTCCTGTTGTGATAAGAGCGGTTTTGCAATGAAAATGAAGTAACCTGATGCGCTGGCCTCTTAATTACCAAATTAATAAGAACATGATGCAAAGGTACTCACGGAGTAAGGGGAAGCGGCTGACGTTGTGCTTCCCGAGGGGGGTGCTGACTGCGCTGATGTCACTCTGCGAGCTATGCAGGCTGGATTTGCCGCTGCCAGCCGCCGAGCCCAGCTCCATGCGCATACGCAGGTGCCGGCTGGAACGAAACAAAAACCGATCACAAATCTTCATCGTCACAGTTAGAAGACGTCCACTGCCAGATAATATATAGTGAACAATCTAATTGAGTGACTGTAAATAAGTTAACAAGAATTAAGGATGTGAATCAGGCCACCAAACTAAAACTTAGATTGTGGTTACGAGCGAACCCATTTTCTATTAAAAAAACATTCGCCTCTCCATACAACGTGCAATAACATGGAAAATTGAACATTTTATTAAATAACTTTATATGGGTTTCCTGTTGGAAGTTGTTCAGCTTCATGGGAAGAATCACCCTTAAAGTTTCGCTAATTAATTTAAAGATTACCCAATATAAAATATGTAATATAACAAATCTAATTTTTTATGCTAGATATCCTTGAAATTAACAAATATATTTTACATATTTTATAACACATGTCCACAGATTTTTAAGAGTTACATCGTGAAAATTCCGCTTCTTAACACAATTCTATAAGCTCTATTTAATTGTCTAGTATATCTATATCCATCAGTCCAGTAACTCGACGATAATTTCCAAATCTTACAGATCAAACATTACATGAAATACTGTCTAAAGAAATCAAAAGTGTCATGCAGACGTAAACCATTTGAATTGATCAATCACAATTCATGAACAATAGCTTTGATGATACTGTGCTCTATAATGGATGATACTCAATTAATATGGTCAGGTCTAAAAATAACTATAATGTAACTGAGTGTTACATTATAAGGCCTCATAAGGCCTCAGAAAAAAGTTTTTACACGTAATGTTGCAGATTATACTAACAAATTAATTATTATACTGACCTCTTAGGTTTAGTGTTAGTGTTTGTAGACTTAGAACTTAATCTGTTTACACCGCAGGCAGTCTGAGATCGCTGAAGGGAAAACGAGCTGTCCACTTTTGACTTAATATCCTTAAACGACTTAGTTTTGTAATCACTTTTTAACTCTAAAGGACTTTTCTTAGACAAGGTTTCTCGCCTATCTGGTTTCTTTAGAGTTTTCGGACTACTTTGTACACTACTATCGACATCGGTCTTTCTTGTCGCCAACATGCTCTTCAGTTTACTTGGCACGTCGCGCTTAGGCATTTTGTACTTCTTTAAAGTAAAACTTCTCTTTTCTTCCTTATTTTTATCATTACATCTAACATCTTTCTCACTATTTAACGAATTTCTTTTACTTGTATTTTTTGGTGATTCTTTTTCTATAATTTGAGGTAAATCTGATAGTTTACTTTTATTTTCAGGTGGAGTGTTCGGGTTTGCTTTGGCAGCACTGCCGTTTTTCAGACTGCATTCTGAACGCGTTGATGGTGTGGAGCCTTCAGGTGACATATCATCAATAACATTCAGAAATACAGGTGACGAACGATGGTTCTCAAAATCAGTATATACTCCGCTAGATTCCATACAAGAATCATCATTTCTATTAACAATCAAAGGTGGGTTTCCATTTCCATTCTTTCCACCATAAAGAGCCCCGTCTATAACTTGTGCTCTTCTATCACCTCTTTGCATGCTGTCATCAAGTCCATCAGCATCACTTTCAGTGAAGAAATCGGAATCAGTCATAGGGTCTGCCCGTCTAGTCACGGGAACATTCTGCCAGTCCATTTCTATAACATCTTCGCGGTGACTAATCGAGTGATCAGCTCCCCGACTCACTGGTCTTGACATCTCTCCATCACCCTGATACCCATCCAAACTAGTTATACTCGTAATACTAGTTATAAAACTGTTAGATACTTTTGACGTCTCCATGGACTTAGTGTAATCATTTTTACTATCTGAGTAAGTCTGTGAGTCGTGTAGCGTTGAAGCAGAAAACTGAGAATAAGTGCTTATTTCTCCGTTGATATCAGAAGTATCTAAAGGCAGGTCTTCAGGAGAAGGAGTTTGTTCTACCCTGTTGACTACGATGCGACTATTATGTTTGCAGTCTAAAGGTATTTCTAAATTTACTGTATTTTCTGCTATAGAACTGGCTGGTTCCAATATGCTGCTGTGAATAGATGGCATAAATTCTTCTTCTATCAAAAGGTCTTCTTTGAGATAACCGATGTCTTCATTTACCACACAACATTCCTTTATAATTTGAGGCGTCACACTATCCGATGCATCACCGGATGCGCGATGAATTTCACTGACTGGATCATTTATTGGAAGGCAGTCTGCCGTTGCTGTTAACTTTAGACTGTTATTATTTTTTGATTTATTGAGCACAACGCTTGCTCCTTCAAAGCCGCTTTTTTTAGGCTCGTTACTTTCAAAACCATCATTTTGTATTGTCGATGCTGCAGAGTTGCTTTCAGTCTTGTCGGTTGATGGTGTATCTCCGTTGTCTGGAGATACTTTACTTTCATTACTACCACAAAATACAGGCAATCCTTCCACTGTTGGAGAAAATGTGTTATCCAAATAGCACATATCATCCATTTGATCAGGGGTTAAAATGCCCAAACTATCGTCTAATGAATTTTCGTCGTTGGTTCGGTGAGAATTTTCAATCGGACTTTGATTCGTTTCAAAAGGTCGAGGTGTAACATGTGACTTGAGTTGTAAGCATAAATCAGATCTTGAATGAGTATTAAAGGTTTTCTTGTTCAGGAAATGGAATTCATTTTCACAGGAATATTCGAACTCTCTCATTGGCTTATCATCAAAATTCAGAACATTGGGCAGTTTATCAGCACTTTTCAGAGATGTTGTAGATTTATTTAAATGCTTTCGAGTTTGATCAACAATACTCTCATTGCTACGCCAGGCTTCAGAGTCCGTATTCTGTACACAAGACGTGGATGGATCAGACTGAAGATCAAAAAGCAAACTGTAAGGCCCGGATTCGTCTACATCTCTCTCGTCAAGTTGCTGAGTTATTCCATTGATAAGCCCTTTTGTCATTTTGTCGACATTTTTCTGTTTTTTAGTGATTTCATTGAGCTTTTCGCGTAAGTCCAGGATGCGTGGATTTTGTTCCACTACGTTTTCAAACTTTTTTTTTCCATTTCTCTCGACGGGGATCTGTAAAAAAAAACAATCATAAGAAACTGTTGATATGATTTACGAATAGACACGAAATGATGCATATTTATTAAGATCATGAAGCGTACAAATGCAAAATGCGGGCATATAATGAAGTCATTGTTATAGTCGGCTAGGAGCATTCATTTAACTACGGTCACAACCACTTTAAAACTGACGCTAAAGACACGATATTACAATATGATGCCTATAAGTATATGACATATTTTATATTATAATTATAACACAGGCTATTATGTATTTTTTAATGCGTAAATATAAAGCAAAAACTGACCGTAGTACTTTATAATTCAAGATTAACAATTGGCTTTGGAAATAAAAACCACAACGTACGGTAAGGTACACAAAATATGACTGAGTGCTGTGGTGTGTTTACCACGGTTCAGAGAACGTCATGGTTGGTGGTCACCCAGTGCACTCGCATCGCCTGTACGAGCATACTGTTAAAACTACACCAAGCTTTACAGTTTCACACTTATTGCGAGAAAACAAGGTTGTCCTTGTCAAGCTTTGACTGCACATACCGCTACCCAAGTGAGCCAAAAGTGCTTACTTGTTTGTGCGCAACTCAATAGTAGGTATGGTCTGCACAAATGACATTCTCATTGTTGCTCTTTGTTAGAATTCTATTCTAGCTGATTATTGTAGATTTTCCTGATATTCCACTTTAGGGTTCCGTACCCAAAGGGAAAAAACGG
The DNA here is from genome assembly GCA_949987775.1 of Aproaerema taeniolella. NCBI lineage: Eukaryota > Metazoa > Arthropoda > Insecta > Lepidoptera > Gelechiidae > Aproaerema > Aproaerema taeniolella. Next base: position 15,683,348 of record OX465250.1, read on the forward strand.
GACCCTATTACTAAGGCTCCGCTGTCCGTCCGTCCGTCTGTCACCGGGCTGTATCTCATGAACCGTGATAGTTAGACAGTTGAAATTTTCGCAGATGATGTATTTCTATTGGCCCTATAACAACAAATACTAAAAACTATAATAAAATAAATATTTAAGGGGGCTCCCATACAAAAAACGTGATTTTTTTGCTCGTTTTTATAGATAAGTCTGTCCGAGGCTGTATCGCAAAGACCGTGATAGTGAGACAGTTGCAATTTTCACAGATGATGTATTTCGGTTGCTGCTATAACAACAAATCCTAAAAAGTTGAATAAATTAAATATTTAAGGGAGCGCCATACAACAAACGTGTTTTTTTTGCCGTTTTTATAGAGATAATGGTTTTTATAGAGTTTGACTCTCACTTGGCCGGTTTTATAGGTAATGGTACGGAACCCTTCGTGCGCGAGTCCGACTCACACTTGCCCCTTTTTCCTCAATGCTCATTGGTTTATTTTATTTAGCTATGAAAAATATCCATTGACGTGATAAGATTTTTTGGAAGACTTTTGCCATAACATTGAACATTCTAATTTCACAAATCACCTTCGGCCCTTACATTTAAAAAAAAAAGAACAAGCTGGAGGCTCGACTGATACCCACCTACTTACTGCTAAGATTTGAGCGATTGCTAAGAAAAGAAATTGATGAAAAAAATTCCACTGATGTGGTAGGTAAGTATTAGAGCGCAAAGTCACGAACGCATAACAATAGTAAGAAAGAAAATAGGATTCGGCATGATTCACACCCAACTCGTACCGACTTTGCAGCCTGATTCCGCCGACTGCTCATTTACACCTATTAGAATAGAACGCTCAAACAACCAGTATTAGAATTTCCACAAACTATTATATTTTTCTTAGTCTTAGTCCCGTTTCTCATTCAAGGTATGCTTGATCATGATCTAAGGTTCGGCAGGTCAAGTCATTCCAGTGGAGCGACTGATACCTGACCCTGCTGACTGGAGCGAATCATGTTAACACATACAACTCAGAAAACGAGTAATGTTTATAGAAGAACATAAGTTGTGTGTCGATGGAATGGTCTAAAGGTATATTGCGGCACTGAGGATCGAACTCTGACTAGGTATGAACTACGTGCAGTGCAAAATTTTAAAGATAAAAAGCCACTGGCAATGAAACAAGCCGCTATTGTAACAAACTACATATTATTAGAATTGTTAATGTAGAGTGTTTTGGAAACAAAGATTGTAATCTCATTCAAGGTTGTCTAGCAAACCAAGAATGTTTGATAATATTATAATATCTTGCAAGAAACTTAGTCTCAATGAAAAATATTTTTTATCCTTGTAATATTTAAACAATTAAGTTTACAACTTCAACTTAACTTTAATTAGTTCTTTTTTATTCAAGCTATTTCTTCTTATTTGGCAGCTTTAAGGCGACTACAGCACCCGATAAAGGCAGCACACATAGGAATAGTGCCATCTCCGTCTCTCAAACTCTCACCAGGCCTGGGCCGGCTGTGCGAACAGTGTCGATACACGAAGTTTACGGACTATGAAAGCGTGCGTGCGGAAAAACATGTTCGAAAGTTAGAAAAATGAGATTTATGGAAAGGTAACAGCTTAAATCGAAAAATGCGTTAACTAACATTTCGATAGCAAATTCAAGTTCCTGTGTGCATTTCACTATAGTTTTTACAGCTTAAAAGATACACAATATTGGTATTTAGAGGTGACTTTGTGAGCTTTTTCTATCGATCCAAAATTGCTGAATCATGTTTTCAGCAAACTACTTATCTAGTTTATGTCCTGAATATTACCGTAGTATTTTTTTCTTCGATTTAATACAGTGCTGTAGTCGCCTTAACACTCTGTAGGACAGTACTGTGAAAACTCTGACATCAGGGTTAGTCACAAGTTCGCCACACACTTGACTATACTTACACAATTAGAAGAAAAATGTCATCTCTTGTGCCAATCTTTTCTGCGTTAATTCGGTGCAGTGCGGAAATGGTCCACGTTTTCTCCGCGATCTTATCGTCGACCCAATAGCCATACCATTCTTTTATCGGCTAATACTCTATTAACCAAATCTCCTAATAACATCACATCGGGGCAACTGATGACTCCAATTATTAATACATCATTACCAAAACTGTCTGTGACTTGAAATAAAAATTAAGTTTTTGGGGAAAGTTTTCTAAGAAATCAACCATAATCGAAAGAGTTTACAAAAAACTGCACATTTCTAAAACCACCGCAGCATCGTTATCAAATATTGAGTTTGAATGAGCCTCGTAACTGTGTTTACTGATAGCTGTTCCACCAAACGTTTTAGATCTTACATAACCATCGTTGTAAACCGGCTCAGTATTGGGTTATGTTTGTCTGTCTACTTTTGCAACTGTCTTATCATTTAACTGTTTACTGCGCTAACTAGGCGTTAGCGTTAGATAAGATTGTACTTTGGCATTATGCGATAAGTTCTACTGAAGAATGTTAGTAAAGTACTCGTTTTGAACACAATATTTATTTCTAAGAAGTTTACTGCATGCCTATTGCCTTTAAATAAAATCTCAATGACTTTAAAGCGCTTCAAAAGCACCGCTTCTCAGTAAAATTAGCTTAAATTGCAAATAAATAGATACGTTAACATTCATAAGAAAGAATATCTTAGTAACAAAGAAATAAAAGGTCAATCTGTCATAGTTTAGTACATAAATGGAAATAACCTGTTTCATCACATTGCGATTATCAAAGACCTCATTTCCAACTCAAATCAGGCGTCGCGTCGCGTCAAGTCTTAATGGAATTCTTCTATACCAAGTCTCTAGCATACAAGTACGCACACGTAATTTTGCGTTATTTTGTTGTCAAAGGAATAAAAGATCCAGTAATAAATTACTAGAGTTGTAGTTGGTTAAGGGTAATATCTGGATAATAAGAGTGTAAGGTAGATTGACACTCTTAAGTATGTTCATACTATGAGGTAAGTTCGGGTTCGGTCATCAGAAGGACCTGTTCAAATAAAAGGATTTATGCGGTTCACGAAATTACGCGTTTATTGTTTTTTACAAATCAAATACAGAAATGGTGTGGGCTCCGGGCGCTTGTAGCTTTGCTAATTAAGTGTGTAAGGGTTGGTATAACCTTGCAAAGGGATGAAAGATCGGTGTAGAAAAAGACTTAGATGTAATGATCGAGATTGAGGGCAATATAAGACCAAATGAAAACAATTGTGACGCAATAGCAGGCAAGAATCAAACCACGCACACTTCACAATGACGTGCAATGCACGCACGACTCTACAAACGGACAGGATATCCTGAATTCCTGAAAAAATTCCAACAAACATGGTTCGATTCGAAGCTGAACTAAATGAACCTTGCGTGACTGTGTAACTCGATTCCAAACACCTAGGAATCAGGAATGTATGACAATCTAAATATTGGGAATTTAATATGTATCATATCAAATGATACTGTGGTCGGCTCTAGTTAAATAAGTAATCATTTAAAATGTAATTAAAAAGTATTAAAGTTTTGTAAACATGTAAAACTGCAGAATTAGGATATCTTGACACAAACAACAATTTTTTAACGTTGTTCAACACGTTTTGAGTAACAATAAAAATAAATTAAAAACAAAACTATTTCAATAATCATCAACATATAAAGTCAACATAGGTGGTCGTCAACATAAAAAGTTAAGTTTATGCACAAAAGTTGATTAACATTTTGAAATAAAACATGGGTCAAATGTTTAATTGTCAGCTTGAACCTGTTTCGGAAAATTTCTTGTAATGTGTGACAATAAATTGTAAAATACTTTTAACTGAAAAATGTATTCACAGGTAGAACTAAAGTTATTAATGTTATTACACAAGGTGACAAAAATAAGCCTATTCAGTTTATGTGAAGGTTACAAGCGATTATCCGGTAGTTTTGTTGAATAAATCTATTGTTTCGGAGCAAAGAAAAACACGTGTGATACTTATGTAAAATAATTCTCATTATGTTTCAAGGTAGGTACCTACTGCTGTTTGTTTGAATGTTAGAAAATAGCAATGCCAAAAAGATTTTTGTTTGTTACTTTATAAATAACATTGGAAAAATACTATAACTTAACGTAGGTATGTAATATTTCATTACATACCTACGTTAAGTTATAGTATTTTTCCGACAACTGAAAAAATGGCTTACATCAAATGGACTATTGCTAAATGAATCAAAGTCGCACGTGATGGTGTTTACAGGAACGACAGTCCCAAAACCAGCAAATGTAATACCTACCATTCCAGTGTGTGACAGCTGCAAATTCCTTGGTTTTACAATTGACTCGCATTTAGATTGGAAATCACACATTAATTCCCTCTGTGCAAGACTTACTAGTGCGACTTTTGCACTACGAAAACTTAAGCCTCTTGTTACAGCAACAATGTTAAGACAAAGTTACTTTGCGTATATCCACTCTCTTATCTCTTATGGTCTAATTCTTTGGGGAGACTCCACTGACTATAACCGAGTCTTTGTTCTTCAAAAAAGAGCAATAAGGATTTTGGAGAACAAAAAGCCAAGGGAGTCGTGTTGATCGTCTTTTCAGAAGCATGGTGTTATGACCTTACAGTCGTTGTATCTGTTTGAAATTATAATGTTCGTTAGGCGAAACATCTCTTCATTCGATCGTCTGGAACACAGTAGAATGAAACTCAGAAACACTGGCCGATTAGCGCGTGTACCACGCCGCACTAAAATGGCTACAAAGAACCCGCGTGTGATTGGGCCGACTTATTATGAACACCTACCCGCTGACTTGAGAAATCAAAGAAATGACGAAACATTTACTTGCCAACTGAGAAACTTTTTATTGTAAAATGAATTCTATTCAATTAAAGAATATTTGGACATCAAATTTTGATGACAATTTTTTAATAATTTCAAATTGATAAATTTTGACATATTTTTTATTTTATTTTATTTTTGACATTTTTGATAGTATACTTTTGTATATTAATTTATTTTCTTATTTTTATTTGACATTGTTTAAATTATTAATTGTAATTTTAATAACTTATATTTTTGACGATCATATTATGGGCTGATATGACTAACATATTTTATTATAAACTTGACATTTGTAGCTATATTATGAGATAAATAAATCTAATCTAATCTATTTCATTTATTCAAAATTAATTATAGCTAACACCAAGAGCCAAGGCACTATAACATTAATTAATATTGCAGTTACATGCACAAATTAATTGTATTGTGTAGCTTGACGTGCTGTTGTGTCTACCGTCTTGACAACTTCTTTACTAATCCGTATTATTTCGCAGAAATAAAGTTAGTTCTGTAAGGGACCGGCCATTAATCACGTGATGTTTTTTTTAGCATTTTTCATCCCCCCTCCCCCTTGGTGATACGTGGTGAGATTTAAGATTGGCCCCCCTCCCCCACCCAAAATCACGTGTATTTTTAAGTACCTACAAGGAATCTTAAAATTTTTAGAATATAGTCTTTAAATACAGATACAAAGTGAAATTTAATTTTAAAAATGTCTAGACAGAAATGTTGCAGGTTGTTTTTGACTGGAATAACACTACACGCCCGTTTTTTTGGTTTAGAAATCGCGCGTTTGACGAAAAATAAATACACGTAATATCTTACTACACCCCCCCCCCCCCTTCCCCCTTGTGATGTTTCGTGATTTTTGCTAAACCCCCTCCCCCCCTTTCGAGCCTCACGTGATTAATGGACGGCCCCTAACGTAGAAAGTCCGAGTTTCTCAAAAGTTAATTTTTATTTGAAAATTTTTCTTACTTATAGGATCATTATAATCATCAGCCTTTGTAATTACACTGCTAGACATAGGCCTCTTATATAGCCGCCACTTGGCTCGATCTTCAGCTGTTCTCCTCGAACCACTGTCCCTTTTCCAACCACTTACGAATATCTTCACCCCACCTAGTTACAAGGCGCCCTACGCTGCGTTTGCCGATTCACTGTCTTCATTCTAGAAACCGTGTACCCCAATGGCCATCGCTTCTACTTATAGGATGAAAATACATTATTCCTGTTTTCGGCTAGGGCATTGCATTGTAGGTTATTTGCGGTAAGCAATCACAATCGCAAATACTAATTACCAAATACTAATTAAACTGTGCCTAAATGAAAAGGGGTGTGACCACCGCTCCAGGTCATACCTGGTGCAAAGGCTGTCCATAGCCATTCAGCGAGGTAATGCCGCGAGTGTCACGGGCACCTTTGCACCGGGGATGACAAGGGGCGGTCTGTTTGATTAGAGTTAAATATGTGACGAGGATGTTTCCGATTAAGAATATGTTTTGTGACTTTTTATGACCAAAAGTTAACGTTTATTTAATATTTCGAAGACAGAGAAAAATGAAACATTAAACTTTTTCTGATATTGTCACAAGTATTATAACGATCTGCAGACGAAACACTACACGCCAAACACTGCACGTACATACAACAGGTCTTTTACAGTGCACGCGACGAGGCTCTGGAATAGCATACCAGTATCTGTCCGTAAGTCCCCTTCAGTCGAAAGTTTTAAATTGAGGCTCAAAAAGCACTTTGGTTTCGATGCTGAAGCCCTTTGCTAACATTGTATTTTCTCGCATCTTGTTGTTTATTTATTTTATATATGTATATATTTATATTATATATTTATGTATTATATATGTACATGTTTAATTTACTATATTATTTGTATATTAATATATTATATTGTACTATTTTTGTACATTTAATGCTACCTGCCGACTACTCCTTCCTCTCAAACACTCAATGGGTTGACTGGAAGAAATCCCCTTGTGGGATAAGTCCGCCTTTGTACTGTTTTTTTCTCTTATAATGTGTTTTGTGTAACTTATGCTCATGTACAATAAAGAATAAATACATACATACATACATACATACGAATTTCGTATTATCTGAGGTCAGAAGGGTGAAAGCCAAAGATCACCAATTAAACTGTCTTGAAAACATCCATCCACGGAACGACGTACCTACCTAGAGTTCAACTTAAAAGTGATTACATTACATGCAAGGAGTTTGAAAAGAAACGCAAAAAAAAACAATAACAAATTGGATATTTCCACGCAGGATTAGGAGTGAGTTTGAAAGATAATGTAATCGAGAAGTTTCTTAGCTACATTTAATCAATATTGGTCCAGCCATTTATTAGTTTTAAGCGATAAATGTCGGGGTTCTAATCTTTATTTTTATTTTTATAGTTTTTTAAGTCATTCAATTCAATACTTCTGTCTAGACCCTGGGTTCCTAACCTGGGGGTAATTATCCCTGCGGGTGTAAATCAGCTATTTTATGGGGGTAACGAAAAACCGAATTATTAGAATCGTAAAAAAATTACAATTGTCAATCATATTCGTGGAAGTGCTACAAACTCGAGAATCTTCAAACTTCTATGCGATGAAGTTGGTGCATTCTTTTTTGTACCACAGAGGTACGCACAAAACAGCACATTAGGTTACAGGTTACAGGAGTAACAATATCAAAAAGGTTAGGAACCACTGGTCTAGACCGTAAACATTTCTTGACCATGTAGATAGGTAGGTATAAAATATGGTACTCAGCTTTATAAACGTTCTTATGATGTATGCCTACTTAGTACTATCACGACCTTAGCCACGATGACCTAATAACAACGGATGATGCTAATACGGTTAATTTAATCTCCACTATTGTACGGTCTACAACACACTTGAATTTGCGTTTTCATTGTAAAACTGATTTTATCTCAATTATTTATACTTAAAATACTAAAACATTTTTCGCAAGATTCGCAAGCTAGTAAACTAAAACAAATTACCGGCTAAATTGCGGCAGTAGCTATGAAGCCAGACTAAATGCGATTGTGGTTGTCATTGCCAAGTACTTGTCCTCAAAATTACAAGTTGGGCACTCATTCATCAATAACTCTAAAATTAAAAACAAATGTGTCACCCCCAACATTCGATTGTTTATATTATAACTTTTAAACAACTATCTTGATTCCAGCTTTCAAACAAAAAAAACCGCATCTAAATCGGTCCATTAGTTTAGGAGCTACGATGCCAAAGACAGATACACACGTCAATCTTATAACACCTCTCTTTTTGTGGTGGGTTAAAAACATAAACAAAATAATGTGGTCCCTAAACCAGACATATTTACTGGTATTAGGATATTTGGTTATATATATAACAATAACATAAATAATTGTAAGGCTATGTCGTTCGTTTCTGTGTAGGATCTACTTATCTTAAATTACGAAATACGTTACCGCTTATTATTATACTTAATAAGGATCATGATAAAAGCATTCTAAAAGCATTCTCGCTAACATATGAGGAAACATGCAATGCATTTCATTTTACATACAAAACAAAGTCCGAGAAATAACTGCAATGAGTTAATCGTTAAATCGTGTTCACGAGCACTTTTCTACATCAGACATAGCACAATCACGTCAATAACTTTAAGGAAATTAATTTTGACCTTTATCTGCAGACTGGTAAAGGTCAGCCTAGGTTTCATCTAAAGATAGGCATCAGATGCCCCGGAAGAATTGAGTGGAAATCTTAGCACTGACGAGTGATATAAAGTACATTGAATGCCCTAAATTAAAGGGCTAAGTTAATTCTAATTTGTACTCTATTATCAGCAGACAAGAAACTAGGACAGTTCATTGATGGAACAGAAGAGTCTATCATATGACCTAAAAAAAACTGAGCCCATGAATTTTTTTGAAATTAACCGAAAATAAGCATTTATAAAAAGACTAGCTTTCCGCTGTTCCCGTGAGAATTTGGGAAATTTATTTAGCCTATGTGTTAATCCACGGTGTTAGCTAGCTCTATACCAAATTTCATCAATATTGGCCAGCCGTTTGAGGTAACAAACTTACACAGACTCACAAACTTTCGCCTTTATAATAGTAATGCGAAGAATCAATAAAAACCATATATAAGTAGATTTTTAGTAAAAGTCGCCTTACTTTATTTGAATTTCTGCTTCATAAAACTATTTTCATGACAATACCTAATCAATTAATAAGAATTGCAAGAACTAATCTAATTTTCTCTCCGTTATGTGACATAGAATTTGCCTAGAGAACTCGTGCGAAAAATTTCAAAGACTACAATACACAATGCTAATTCCCAACATCAAAAAAGTTGCTAACAACTTAGATACTAGGTACCCACTTATTCAGAATTCGGAATGTATCGTGAAGCCTATCCGCAGGGTTGTCTACGCTCCCGCCCGCTCAAACGCTCAATGTACCCGCCTTTTTTTGTTCGCGCCATTTTTTTTGCCGCGCGGCTCGGGTTTCACGTAAACATAAATCGTGGCTCAAGTTCTTATCGTAGCAACAACAAGTGGGTAGTTTTATGTTGAGTATGAACGGAGCTATTTAGTTAAGTGTTTAGTTTATAAGAATTCGTTTACATTTTAAAATTACGACAGGCTAAACAGAGAGGTAGCGTGTTTTTGAGTAAGACTTGTATTTAAACGATTAGATCTTAAAAATTAAAGCTATGACATACTACTTTTTTGTTTAACTTACGTTACTAAGAGTATGTATAATAGGAATAAAAATAAAAAAGTACCTTTTTATTCAAAATGATTTATTTACAACCCTTTTCATTACTACAAAAATCTCGCGGCGGGTGCCGTAATCCGAGATAAAATAAAAATTTCTTAGATGTAGAAATATCTCACATAAGCCTACTTTTTAATATATACAAGACAGGTAATCTTACATTCTTTCAAAATAACCTAAAAACGTAATTATAACATTACCCATCACTGAAAAAATAAATAAATAGTACAACAGTGCCCATTCACACCAAGAATTCACTTAGTTTTACGAAGTTTTTGTTCTACGTACATTACCTTAATAAAACAAAAATTACCCTGTCACATAGTAATTTAAAAGACCTTTCTAAAAAGGTATAACACTTGTACATTGGAGTTCTAACGAAAGATGTAATCAACAGTAACAAAAACGATCGCCAGATGTCGGGCGTAAAGGTGTGGTACACACTGAGTGTTCGATTAAAAGTACTCTGCAAAAAAATCTATAGGAAAATTGGTTTGAGTTAAATTTCACGAAATTTTAGTATGGCCTAGATCTTGTACACATTTTTTTTTTATGGGTATAATTTTGTCAGAAATAAAGATACAAAAATAATTAACATTATTCTTAATTTATATTTCATAATTACTTTATTTTTTCTCTGTTAACAAAAAAAATAGCTTTGTCACACCTCTTGTTAACATAGCTCGTAATTATAACTTTGAGATATTAATTTTATCATGTTTTTTAAGTTTAAATGCTGTAAATTTTTCAAATATAAAAATAAATGAGGAATCAAGATATCAAATTCATACTAAAATTTCATTAGATTTAACTTAAACTACTTTCCCATAGATTTTTTGGGGGGTTCTTCCAGCATATTTTTTAATGCATTTTTTATTTATTTTACTGTCTTAGAAAACTTAAACAAAAATAACTAGTGACCTCAAAATGTTTCCAGAATATAAGTTTTTTTTTTTTTTTTAAAGAAGTTTATTTTTCATGAGTAAATAATTTACATTTGAAAAACGTCAAAACAAGCAAAAACAAAAGAAAGAAAGACTCTATGCCCATTCGCAAGGTGCAGTCTTCCCCCCGAGAAGAAAGGGCAAGAAACTCTAAGGGGTTGCTCTTTTTAAAATAGTTGAAAACAATTTTATTTATTTTCTAATAACTTATAAAACTAAAGATAGCCTGGAGCCGAACATTTATTCCCAAGGTACCTTGTCTGATAAATAATCAGAAATTGTATAATAGCCCTTTTTACAAAGTTTTTGTTTATTTATTTATTTATTTTATTTATTTAGGTTCACCAACAATTTAATTACTGACTTATATTTCTCTAAAGGTAAATTTTGAATAGTTAAGGGAATCTTATTGTAGAAGTGTACACACTGACCCATGAAAGAATTCGTGACTTTGTGGAGGCGACTGTCCAAAACATCAAGTTTATGTTTGGTTCTAGTATTTACATTATGCCTATCACTATTTTTGTTAAATAGGTGTTCGTTTTTCTTTACATATAAAAGATTGCTATATATGTACTGGGAGGCAAAAGTTAGAATCCTCCATCTCCTCCACTAAGTTTCTCGACACTTAGTGGAGGAGATGGAGGCGGCCTCATTTGAAATTCCTAAGTCACATCTTATGACACCCAAAGAAAAAGATGGAAGCGGCCCCATTTGAGATCCCTTAGTGGCATCTTACGACACCCACGAGAAGAGATGGAGGTGGTCTCACTTGAGATCTCTAGTCGCATCTTACGACACCCACAGGAAGAGATAGAGGTGGTCTCACTTGAGATCCCTTAGTCGCATCTTACGACACCCACGAGAAGAGATGAAGGTGGTCTCACTTGAGATCTCTAGTCGCATCTTACGACACCCACAGGAAGAGATAGAGGTGGTCTCACTTGAGATCCCTTAGTGGCATCTTACGACACCCACGAGAAGAGATGGAGGTGGTCTCACTTGAGATCTCTAGTCGCATCTTAAGATCATACCCTACAATCGTATCGTACAGGAAGAGATAGAGGTGGTCTCACTTGAGATCCCTTAGTCGCATCTTACGACACCCACGAGAAGAGATGGAGGTGGTCTCACTTGAGATCTCTAGTCGCATCTTACGACACCCACAGGAAGAGATAGAGGTGGTCTCACTTGAGATCCCTTAGTCGCATCTTACGACACCCACGAGAAGAGATGGAGGTGGTCTCACTTGAGATCTCTAGTCGCATCTTACGACACCCACAGGAAGAGATAGAGGTGGTCTCACTTGAGATCCCTTAGTGGCATCTTACGACACCCACGAGAAGAGATGGAGGTGGTCTCACTTGAGATCCCTTAGTCGCATCTTACGACACCCACGAGAAGAGATAGAGGTGGTCTCACTTGAGATCCCTTAGTGGCATCTTACGACACCCACGAGAAGAGATGGAGGTGGTCTCACTTGAGATCCCTTAGTGGCATCTTACGACACCCACGAGAAGAGATGGAGGTGGTCTCACTTGAGATCTCTAGTCGCATTTTATATAAATACCCTCAGATAATGTACGTCGCTCTACTGTATAAATACTAATCACCACGGCCCTACCACGAAAAAAAAAAAAAAAAAAAAATTAAACTAACGCATCATGATAGGCCGTGTAACATCTGTCAATGCATAAACTGACGTTACAAGTTCTGCATTTCCATACAGTAGAGCGACGTACTTTGGCATCGCTGCACTTTTTGCAGCGCTGAGGCTTTTCATTTCTTGAGGGCAAATGCATTCCTGCTTGAACCGGGACCGCTGGTGCCGGTTCTAGCGGGCTGCACGCTTGCAGTAGCTGCTCCGCCAACCGCAGCCGAAATTCCCGGTTCCCAAGGACCTGAGCGCGATTGTGGTTATACATGACCAACGAATTGTGGATTGACACGTTCACCAACCTCCGAAATAATTTCTTGTACCATATTAGATTACGGACCCTCTCTACGGGGAAGGCATGTAGCATCTGATCTTTATGATCGATGCCACCCATAGAGAGGTTGTAATCTAGTACGACTTTGGGTTTATACCGATAATACCCATACTTTTCGATACCACCGACTTCCACGTCGTGGTATGTAGAAATCATGCTCACTAAATTTTTGTCCATCCAGACAACCACGCTCAGGTCCTTGGTCGTGCTGAATGCCACCTCTCCCTGTCTCATATTTTTTTTCGTTCTCTCTTTTAGTGCTTCTGGTACGAACTCCCTGTTGAGCCGGAGTGTGCCCATAGTGTCAGTTTTGTGCTGGGTTTTGAGGATCCTGGATAATAGCGGAGCGTTATAAAAATTATCCATCACTAACGTATGGCCTCGATTAAATAAAGGTCTCATCAAATTGAGCACAATCTGAGACGTGGCACAGTCTGGCTCGTCCCCTACCTCAATCTCTTCTACGGATTCTGGCACTTGTGCCACATGGACGTGCCCCTTGCCCGAGTAAATCTCCATCCTCCACAAGTACCCCGTCCTTGATTCACAGAGTTCGTAACTCTTAATCCCTACTCTCGCTTTTTTTGTGGCGATTTTTTGAGCAAATGAGAGTCGCCCTTTCCATAAAAGGAGCGACTCGTCAACTGCCACATTTTGCTCGAGAACATAAAGAGTACTGAACTTGTGATTCAAGTGCTTGATTATGGGCATCACCTTGTCAAGTCTGGTCGGTTTCTCGGGCAAAGAGGCGTTGTCTACAAAATGTAGACAACGTTTGATGTTCATAAAACGATTGTAGGGTATGATCTTAGTAAAATCCCCGATGCGGATGGCATCCAATTTTGGGTACCAATATTCTTTCTCGACGTGGTTTACCACGAGAGATTGCAGCATGATGATTGCAAAATATTTTCGAATTTCCTGCGCAGTCACATCTTTCCACCGAGCAATTCTCGAAGTGGGATTTTTATTAAGTCGTAATAAATTGTTGGCATACCTATTTGTCTCTACGACAATATGGTCTATTATTTCGGCATCCCATATTTTTTGAAATATATCCAAAGGCGTGAGGTTCTCATTGGAGAATGTTGGTCCAGTTACCTCCACAGTAAAAGCCTCCCTAACTCCCTCAAAAGTCTCGGGTTCGCTTTTCCAATCAAAGTAAAGTAGGTCCTGTTCTGGTCCCGCGGCAACCCTCAGAATCTGATCGGCAGCAGCTTCCATGTCCTGCAACGCCGCCAAATTCAACAATGGGTCTTCCTCATCAGCATATTCGTCGGCTGTACGTGGCTTCAGCGATATGTCCACCAGTTCGTCTGGGTCGACATCACTGCCTTCACCTGGGTCTGGAAAGTCTGCGATGAGTAAATAAATAAATTAGAATTTGGTCCACCTTATCATCTTACGGAGACTAAAAATTCTCAAATAATAGTGGAACATACCGCACTCATAGGCGCTCCTTCCAGAGCCAGGTGCCGCTGTCGAAGTAGTAGAAGCTGTAACAATAGATAAATTTTAATGTTTTTTTTTTTTTGTATAATTAATTTTATTTCTAGTTTTGTGGAAAACTTTTCGATGTTTGATACTAACAAGGCGTAAATCCCAGGAGCTCAATGTCGGCCGGCACGGTGTATTCTGGGGGAACAGTACACTGGACGATGCCGGTCGACGGCGAAAACTGGATAATTCGTCTCCTGTCAATGAAAAACGGTGGAAAATATTAATTTTATGTACCTATTTTAGTCACTAGTCGTTGAAACATTATGTTGTTACTTACTTCTTTCGAGGTGGGGTGCTTTCCTCTGCCGTTGAGTCCAGAATTACGTCTATTTCTGCGTCAGTGACATCTGGTATAAATAAATAAATGTATTATTAAGTATCAAGTAAGCTTCATCAGTAGAAAATAAAAATAGCAATGGAAACAGTTAGTCTTACCCTTGATACTGTCTAAAGATCCGCTTGACTGATCCACTTGGTCCTCTAGGTCTTTCGTGTTCGTGTCGGTGACATCTGGTATAAATAAATAAATGTATTAATAAGTATCAAGTAAGCTTCATCAGTAGAAAATAAAAATAGCAATGGAAACTATTAGTCTTACCCATGATAGAGTCTTTTTTTTTTTGCAGGAACTCCCACGGCTGGGGCACACGTGGGGGAGGCACGGACGGTACTCCTGGTGACAGGGGGCATGGTCTCCACACCCGGGTGTCTTTGGCCTTCCCTTTTCCTCGTCCCTTACCTTTTCCTGTTCTAATAAAAAAAAAAAATTAGTATCATGTACATGATGCTGATCATATTACATGATCATATTTGTCGCTAACATGCTAATTCATAATTTTTTAAGTTTCGTACTTTGTGTCTGTACTCGGAGCATCAGGCATTTTGAAGCTCCCCATTTGCTTCAGCTGCCTCAGTTCCTTTAGTTGCTCCTTTTGAGAAGGCTGCAACTTAGCCAGATTTTTGGCGTCCGAAGCCTTTGACTCTTTGAAGTCCTTAATCTGTTCGATCAAGGTCTTCGGACTGAAAACAAAATCAAAATATGAATGAATGGAATTCTGTTTTTATTTGAAATAATAAACATTATGTAGATTTTACCGCGATTGTACCCCGGAAGGTCCCGGAGTAGGCTCCTCTGCGTTTCCAGGCGATAAACTGAACATAAAAAAAAACAAAATGAAAATAAGGTAATTATAATTAAAAATTAGTAGAAAAGTTAACTAGATTATGCTTACATAGGATATGATAGAGAGCGCGCACAAACTGGCTTACAGCCTCGGCCAGTCCCCCCTCTACCTCTCTGACCCCGTCCACCTCTCGGACCAGCTGCCCGACCACCTCTCGCACCAGCTGCCCGACCACCTCTCTTGTCCATATTTTATATAGCTAAAAGCAGTAAGCAAAAAAAAAGCCACCCACGTAAACAATAAAACAGTAGCAACAACCATAATAAGTTTGTGTTTGGCCACATGCTGCTTTTCATTAGAAACTCTTTAAAAATTGCGGCACAAAATTCTACGCTTTAATGATTTTGACCTATACATAAATGTCCAAATTATCCCATTATATACTTCTTTGCTGAAATCTGTTTTTTTTTTGTTTTAAAAACTTCGTACATTTTGAGGTTATGATTATATTTCATCTGAAATTTCTTATATGCCCTAACTCTCAAGAATAGAATAGGGTGCAGCGGGGGTGGCCCCTGGGGTGTGCCATTAAATCTAGATATAATTTATTTTTATAAATAAAATAATGTATTTATATGAACTGTTGATTTAGTTTCATATAAATACATTACAGCATAAAAAGCTTTTAGTATGATATTCGGGGCGTAGTAATCTATCTATTAAATTAAATAAGTGTTATAAACAATGCCACACGTTTCTGAAACGTTAAAAAAAAAAACATATTCACATTAGGTAACCTATAATAGGTAACCTTACCCTATTATGATTAGTAACAACAGTCAGACTTAAAACTAGTGTTAGTGGATACAATCAACAGCAGGCTACATCAAAACTACGAAGTTTTCATTCTTCCAAAATAACGGTCGAAATTCTCTGTGTGCCCCGACCCTATAACCGTACGACCGTTACTTAAATTTTGAAAAACCAAAATTTTGTCGTATTTTGTTGATTTTTTTTACTACACCGGCTGGTGATTACTCAATTTAACATGTAAACTGCAATAAATATGATAAAACAGCCAAAACATATGAAAATTGAAGTAAATTATTTGCATGAGCGAAAAAATCCCGCGCAATAGTTTTGTCAACCAATTATTGGACTAAATTTTGTGTTTCATACTGAAAACTTTATGTGTACACAATAACTGTTTACTTACCTTGAATATACGAAAAAAACAAGTAAAAATAGTCACTTTTAGTATTTTAGTTTTCACTTCAACGTCAACGCACTTCACTTCAATCCAACTTCAATCACAATGACTGGCATAGATTACTTCAATATTTTTTTTTTAATTATTTTTTCATGGCACGGATACTTGCTTTGGCTAATTATGGTAGGACAATATATAAAGAAGCGAGACAGATTTATACAGATACTGCTGGAATAGTAAAAGACAACTATATTTCAATATAATGGCCAGCCGGGCGTCGAGCCCGCGCTGTCGCCCACTAGTCGACAGGGACAATCGAGGGTTTCTAGCGTGACTACCGCTAGTCGACGCGGACAATCGAGCGGAGCAAAAAGTTAGTTAGTGTCAAATTATTTGTTTTTTATGGACCCACCTCTACTTATACCTCCCTGCACATGCTAAAGAGAAATCTAGTGGTTTTGCTTTCCAAATTCTGATAAAAAATTTATTGATTTTTAACACTGAATTATAAACCGACCAAAAGAATCAGTCCTTTTGATATTTTTAATTATTGCACTGTATTTCATTCAAATGGTCTAACTTGTTATCAGTTTTCAAACACCAAATGGCCTTTGAAACTCAACATTGGGCCTCTTTTAGAATTAGCATCTCTCTACACTTGATATGTAACTTCAATTGTCTATCGAATAACTTGCAAACTTATGTTTTATGTTTATTTAGTTGTACTGTTCATTTAAAATTCACACTCCTCTGTGATACGTAAATTATGCCATGTCAATATTGACTAGTATTAAGTTTCTAGACCGTCGCGATTAGAAAATTGAAAAAAAAAGCTATACGAAAGTACCACGACTTCCTATTCAGAAGAAATTGCTGCGTCTAAGTAGGTACTTGCGGAAACCTTAACATGGTCTTAATTGACTGGTTAATCGGCCTGTTTAATTAACTCTGACCGTTAAGTTAAAGATTTAACCGTGAGGTGATTGGTTGAGAATTACACCAGCCTATCTTTTTCCGTGGGTGTCGTAAGAGGCGACTAAGGAAACACAAATGAGACCTGCCTCCTAGTAATCCATACCAGGCAACGACACTTCATTTTTTTCTGAATTTGAGGTATCGTCCTATCATAGGACTCCTATGGTCTCATGCGGTGTGCTAGGCTCTGTAAAAGGCCATCTGGTTTGCGACCACCCTCCTACCGAAGTCCCACGCCAAACAGCTTGCTGTGTTCCGTCGGTGCGTAGGAGTACCAGTGCCTTTATAGGCATTTTCTGGGTTAACTCGCTCCATCGTCGACCTCATCTTTTACCTTATGGTCAAGATTGAAGTCAAGAGTTAACCCATCTTAAAATAAAATAAAAATTGCAGATGCGATAAAAAAAATATTTGGGTGCAAAGCTTAAATATAGTAGTCTACCTTTGTCTCTATGATAATAAAACAGCTACATTTCCACATTAAGTAATCGTTGGGCATTAAAAATATATATATGAACAATGGAATATACCTTTAACACGGATTGAAAATAAAAAATCAATCATTTTAACATTAAGATTAAAAGACTAAACAAAACTGCGCATTGAAATTGTAATTCTGCTACACAAGAAATATACCTAAGGTGACTAAAAAAACAATGACGGAACCTCAATAATGAAAACAAAAATTGATTAAATATAAACACACGATATTAAAATAAACATAGGAAGTGAGAATCCGCTTAAGAAAATAGAAAGTGATTACATCTGGGGATCAGAAGTGCTGGCAACTGAGAACATTATCGGTCTAATGATAACTAGTCAACTGGTCTTAAGTTACGTAAAGCAAAAGCTTACTACCTCATTGATCATTACTACTCTTCAAATAAGGATGATACCAATAGCTGTTTATGATTTGGAACAATATGAGTAATAAATAAATAATCATTACGTATGTTATTTTTTATGAATGATATGTTATAATAATTATAAAATGTTTGTTAGATATCTCAAAAAAGATAAATGTTTAGTTTTGGAAGTCAAAACGGAAAGTCACGGGTATATAAACTAAAATTGTATCTAACAGTGATGGTAAGTACTTACAGATAAAATGCCTGTACATTTTCTTGATAAAAATCTTATCATAAAAACACTTGAATGAATTTTTTGTCTTTTGTTGCCGATTACGAGTAAAATCATACTTTAACAAAAGGTAGACAGACCGTTTACCAGCATGTCTTTAAGGAAAGATGGTAACTACAACTAGGTATTCTTCACGTACCTAAATGAATACTTGTAACACGTTTTTGAGTTTAGGATAGGTCGCATGCAACTCATGACTGAATCGCAGATAAATATGAGCATAGGCTCTTTTTTATCATATGAAACAGACTTTGCAGACGGAGGCTTAACTAGAAATCCGGTGGAAAATAATTCCCACATGTTTGCACCATAGTGGGATCACGTACGCTGGCTACAAGGCCAACATCAAAACTTATACTGCCAGTAGTATAATGAAAATTGAGGAAACAAAGACAAAATGAGGAAATTGGGCTCGTCAGTCGGAGTGGACGTAGATTATGCACATATATTTGGCAGTCAATTCCTTACTTTTCTGTCAGATGTGAGACATAGCGTGAAGTTTGTTAAGACGAGTTGGATGTAGTGACAGGTAGACAGTTTTTTTTTTCGTGTAATGATTGTTTTGCTGTTTTTCAGATGTGTTCAACCGTTTACAGCTCTAATCAATGAATTTCGTTTTGTTTGAAATTTGTGAAAACGCGACGGAAACGAAAGCGAAAATGCACTTTTTCCTGCTTTTCGAAAATGGTGGAAATTGCGCAATAATTATTTTTATTGTTCTTAACTTGCTCAATGTTATCCCTCCGTGTAAGACACATGCTTTTATAGCTTATTCATACAGATCTCCTTTTAATGCAAAGTCATGCAATTTCCCGAGTTTATTTAAATAATTTATATCGTTTCAATTCTTTAATTTGATGGTAACAAAAGTTTCTGTGTAGCTAACTAAAACAAATCTAGATAACACTAACTTCACAGTAAATAGTTTCTCAAATTTTTTGCCTCCCACAGTCCTCTGTTATTGTCTAAGACGGGTTCATATTAGGTGTTTATTTATTCTTTGCAAAACAACATTATTAGTTGCACGATAACGAACTGCCTTGCAATTTATTTTTTATTATTGTTTTGATTATATAATACAATATAGCTCTAGTCTCCACTATCTATCTATACATTCATTATCGATTGTAACATGCTAAGTACGTTGTAGAGGATTGTTTAATTTTGATTTTGTACCTAAACGATTTGTAGTTTTTAGGGTTCTGTACCCAAAGGGTAAAAACGGGACCCCATTACTAAGACTCTGCTGTCCGTGCGTCTGTCTGTCTGTCTGTCCGTCTGTCATCAGGCTGTATCTCATGAACCTTAATAGCCAGTTGAAATTTTCACAGATGATGTATTTCTGTTGCCGCTGTAACAACAAATACTAAAAAACAGAACAAAATAAATAGGTATTTAAGGGGGCTCCCATACAAGAAACGTTATTTTGTTGCCGTTCTTATAGATAACTAGCTTTCCGCCCGCGGCTCCGCCCGCGTGGACTACAGGTTATATCGTGCCCAACATTTTCTTTGCTATAAACCTCACGGAGCCTGAGACCTTTAATGCAAAACCGTGGAAATCGGTTCGTGCGTTCTGGAGTTATAGCGTCAGGAAGGAAAACCCGACTTATTTTTATATACTTAGTAGAGATGGTAAGGAACCCTTCGAGCGCGAGTCTGACTCGCACATGGCCGGTTTTTTTATCTTATCTTTATGTTAGGCTTGGTGTACAGTAAGGAACGTAAAGATTAAACTCTGATTTCCAGATTAAGCCTTATGGTCTTTTTCCTAGAACTTTGTCTAGTTTGACATTCGGAATATCCTAATAGTAATGCAATTATAATAATCTGATTTGCCAATATCAGATAATCAGTGGAGCAACTGCAATCTGATCTTCGTAGCCATGTCAATAGGGGAACCTGACCGAATTGGATCACGTCATCATCATCATGTCAGCCGCAAGACGTCCACTGCTGGACATAGGCCTCCCCCAGGGATCTCCACCTCGATCGGTCCTGCGCTTCCCGCAATCTTTACCAGATCGTCGGTCCACCTTGTGGGAGGCCTTCCTACGCTGCGCTTTCCGGTACGTGGTCGCCATTCGAGGACTTTTCTGCCCCAGTGGCCATCAGTCCTACGAGCAATGTGCCCTGCCCACTGCCACTTAAGGTTAGCAATTCTTTGGGCTATGTCAGTGACCTTGGTTCTCCTGCGGATTTCCTCATTTCTGATTCGATCGCGCAGAGAAACTCCGAGAATAGCCCTTTCCATTGGATCATGTAAACCCTCTCATTCACCTGAATGAGCAAATATTTTTAGGCACGACTTTTCACCTGAACCCGATCAGCATCGATCAAGGTGCAAGTGGAGAGATTCTATCTCTAGGGTAATAATCTACTTTGAACGCCTTCCAAAGGTTCGGTGTTCAAACTGATTCGGATCATTTCGCGCTTTTTTGTATTCAACTGACAGAGACACTTCCATGACTTCGGCCGCATGAGTCTGGTTCCTCAAAAAATCAGTAAATGCTAACCCTTGCGCGATGTTTGCGCACCCGTGTGTGCAGGATTTCTATCGCACGCGGCGAAAACAAGCGAGTGACGGGAAGTGATATTTTGCCTTTTTCTGGTTTCCATCAGTCGATAGCAGCTGCCTTCGAGCTAAGCTACAGTACCTAGTTCATTTCATTATTGTTATACTTGCCCTAGGTCATGTGGTTACTGTGAAACGAAACGTAGTTGTTACATGATTTTTCGGTTATTATGACTGCTAAGTTGTTTTAGAAAGATACAAGTTTTTTAAAATTTTTAATACAATAACTTCACATGTGTAAAATACAGTTCTATACTTCATTCTATTTTTTTTTATATGGGATACTGCCCTAGAGTCTATCAGTAGGTACCTTCTGTTTATTTTTCCACCTTTGTAAAACACACGAGATAATAAATTAAGTATTTGACTTTTGAAACTGTTAATTCACTTATGACTATTCTATAGCGCCGCGAGCGTAGGAAAATAGGTATTTGGAGAATCATTCTCTGTCGCGACCGCGCTCGGCCCCCGCGCATAGCGTGCGATAGAGACAGTTGCAGCTCGGCTGTGTTTCTAGGTATTTTTTTGTCGAAAATCGCGTTTGGGGGGAAAACGTTTCCCAACCCCTAAACTGTACTAAATATACTACTTTTTGGTATCAATCTTTTCAGCAGAATATAATCTATGCCTCTATTTTTAGTTTTTTCCGAAAATTTACTTTATTTCTGAAATACAATGAATTTAAAATGAATGTTTTTCAAACCCAATAAAGCAAGATTACAGATCCTTATAACTTTTTATCTAAACAAAATTTTCAAAAAAGGAAAACATAGAGGCATAGTTTTTGATAGGGACAACAACATAGTGAAAAATTATCAAAATCGGAGAAGATTTAGGGGTAGCAAAACGTTTTCCCTTTTTGTATGGACATGGGCGCGGTAGTCGATCCTCTTAATCACGAATGTAGAATGTTTAGAAATAATTGTTTATACCTTTCGTTCGTATATTTCAAGATAGCAAATAATGTGTTATAATTTTCCACGTTATAAAAACGTATGAGTCACCGACTTCAATCCCAACAACAAACTACAATGCCTATTAGCAGATAACCACAAACGAAAATGTCACCATTTATTTAGATGATGTTCTGGTTTGTAGAATTTTATTTGTTGATTTTTTTAAAAGCGCTGGATCATTTTCGATAAATTTATATGGGACCACCTGGAGTAACTATTCTTTCGAACAAAAAAAAGAATTTTGAAAATCGGTCCATAGTTGGCGGAGAGATCGGTGAACATACATAAAAAAAATACATACAGTCGAACACAGAACCTCTTCCTCTTTTGAAGTCGGTAAAAAGCAGATACTTCTTCTCGGGTCATGAGTGCGTTCGTGTCTGCTTTGTGTAAGTTTAGTTCTAAGGGACCCACGACACAAGGGAAAAAGTGTGAGCCTTTGAGTTTGTAGCGTTTATTTATTTTTTACTTATCTATTATGACGAGGAAAGATTTGTATTTTTGTAGGTTAAGTTTGTAACGAATAAACCGATTTCAAAAATTCTTTCACCATTAGAATGCTACATTATCCCTGAATAACATAGGCTACACAATTTTCCTAAATTCCCACAGGAACGAAGTTTTTTATATAAATCGAAAACGCGTTGTTAAATAGAATGCAAGTAATATTTTTAGTTTAGCGTAACAACTAAACTGGGGCACAGTCACAGTTAGGAAATGTGTCTGGAAAGTTGGCATAGGCGTTATCTATGACGTAACCACAGTATTCGCGCGAGTCTTAATTTTATATACATTTATTTTTATTTTATTTAAAATAAGTTAACCTAGTTTTCCGCCCGGGACTTCGTTCCCGTGGGAATTTGGGAAAATTATGAAGCCTATGTGTTAATGCACGGCGTCAGTTACTTCCAATCCATACATTCATACGTCCATACATCCTCACAAAACTTCGCATATATAATATACTAGTATCCCGTTCGGGACTTCGTTCCCTTGGGAATCTGGGAAAATTATGTAGCCTATGTTACTCAGGGATAATGTAACATTCTAATGTTGAAAGAATTTTTCAAATCGGTCCAGTAGTTTCGGAGCCTATTCGTTACATACAAAAATACAAATCTTTCCTCTTTATAACATTAGTATAGTTTAGTAGGATAGTAAGGATGAGTGATAGCCCTATTTACTGCTTATAAAGGTTATTGTACATGTTTGAGGTACTAAAAGTCACACAAACAGACATTCATCTTCTTGAAGCAACAATCGAGGTGTTTGCACTTTGCTGTGACTTTAAAACATATTTATACATAATACTTACTTTATTGTTTTTCACACGATCTCCCTGCAGGTATATGAACACATATAAATGCTATTCAATGACAGAGTCACGACTACTACGGACTTTATATATGAGCAAAAGTAAACTCTAACTCCCTTAAGACTTAAGATATAGTATATAGTCGAATGATACACCTGTCCATTCACAATCTACAGCCCGCAATCGCAAAAAGTTGGTTTATATTTTTAATAATAAGGATTACTTTACTGATTAATAAAAAAATACTCTTTAGACTCACATAAAATAAATAAATATATATCATATACGATTTTGATAACTGAAATGATTTTTAACAAAAACATTACAACTAAATAAATAAAGCTACAGCCGAAGGGATCACAATAACACAATAACAACTATAAAAACACTTGAAGTTACATTTCAATTTAGACATTTGCCGTGAATATAGGTAGCCTTGTAGTTACCGATATCCCGCACCATAGCGTTGATTAGATTAAAGATGTTGATTAGAACTTCAAGCTGTAAGAAATATGACATACTTACAGCTATTTAAACCTTTGTGTTTTTTAGAATTAAACCAACACACACACGCACAAAATAGAGCTAGGTATTCAAGGTAAGTATACTTTACTTCTTATAAAGGAAAAAGAAAGAGATGAAATAATTTTCCACGTTAAAAAAACGTATGAGTCACCGACTTCAATCCCGACAACAGTTCGCACAAAGTAGATAACTAGTATTTTTTGCAGACTACAATGCCTATTAAAAGATAACCACAAGCGAAAATGTCACTCATTTATTTAGATGTATTCTGGTTTGTAGTATTTTTTTGTTTTTGTTGATTTTTTTAAAAGCACTGAATCATTTTCGATAAAATTTATATGGGACCACCTCTGGAGTATACTCTTTCGAACAGAAACAGAATTTTAAAAATTGGTCCATAAATGGGGGAGAAATCGGTGAACATATATAAAAAAAATACATACAGTCGAACATAGAACCTCCTCCTTTTTTGAAGTCGGTTAAAAAATTAAATCACACTGATATTAACTGAGAAACAATGAGAACAGATGAGACATAGATATCATACTGAATCTAGACTAGATTAAGATCTTCACCTCGAAAGAACATCTGCAAGACCCTATTTATAAAAATCTTTGGGACGGTCCCGATGAAACTTCAATGCTCTCTATTGAGTCATGTCAGATAAATACCTATAGCTGATTAACTAATCTGAAGTTCCACAGGAACCTCAAAACCTAAAATAAACGTCTCACACTCAAAGGGTTTTGCTTTGGTAAACACCACAGACCCCAGATAGATTCTGCTTTTTACACAAGGAAATCAAACTAAAGAATCGTCGATTTAGGGGCAGCATTAAAATCACTGAACTGAACCACTAAGGCCAGTGTTCACGAAAAAAATAACCAACGGTTAAACCGCGGTTAGAAGCTAATCAGACAAAATGTCAAAAAAAATGTATGGTTAGCTGCTAATCGTTGGTTAAATTTTTGGTGAACACGAGCCTAAATCAAACCAGCCGAAAACTCAAAATTCAGAATATTTGCCGAAATGCCCTTTACGTGCCTTATCGGCCATCTTTAGCAGTATTTTGGGACGCAGGTGAAGTTGCAGACCATTTATTTATTTATTTGCTATATTAAACAAAATTATCCTGTAGTTATTACTGTTATTAGTTATTGTATATCGTGACTGCATATCATTACTAATTAGACATAGTAATTCTCAACACTTCGTACAATTTTAATCGTATAAAACCAATCTGTTTCGCAACGAGATCCGCCGCCAGTTGTTTATTTCATGCCTCGGAAAAAAGTATGGAAAAGTATTAAGTCCAGATATAAGTTGTATACATAACATAGAGGCATAGCTTTGTTGCAGTACATACATAGTTTTATTGCATGCCTAGTTTTCTTTTTTATTATTATTGAAAAGGTCAGCTCTACAGCGCGCCATCAAGGACTTCAATGCCAGCCAGGAACTCGATCCGTGAGATTATATCGAACGCGAACCAGTTGCAGTATCAGGCAATTTAATAAATTACCAAGAGCAAAAAAAGTGTTTTTTAGCTTTTATTTTTATGTACATACGTCTAGTCTAACTCGTTTTGGGAATAAGACATTGAGGTCGTTTACAGGTTTATGTGACTATTTGCTAGGAATTTCCGTTCTAAATATCAAACCACCATAATTATTCCCAGAAATAAGTATGGAAAATACTTACTAATTGGTGATATGCCGTAATTGAGTGATAGTTTAAATTCTTCCTCTATTTTAGGTCGCATGTTATATAATAAAATGTTATTTGTATGAAAAGTTCAGTATTTGCTAAATTTTTATGCATTTACTGTTGCGGGCAATTTAATTTACTCTGACTTTGAAATTTTTCTGTTATACTAGGTGAAAAAGAACCTCCTCGCTATATTCAAAATACTGAACCAGTATCAATCATCGAACACATTTATGAAAAAAAAAATTTTTTTAGCCTAAACGTAGACATTACTCCTACACCAGGCACGCGAGGGGTGCGGGTAGCGCTCGGGGGGTGCGCCCGAGTGGTGTCTACGTTTAGAAAAAAAAAATTCAACCCCTTCAAAAAAAAAAAAAGTGTTTAGTAAGTGATACTGGTTCAGGATTTTCAATAAAGCTAGGAGGTTCTTTTTCAACCTGATGTATATAATCTGATCGAAAAATAAAGTTCAACTGTCACCGATTAACCAACTTTTGCCTACATAGCGATATAGAAAAGACAAGTTAGTGGCAGTTTTTGTGATATAAACTCTGCTTAAATGATTAGTTATCAATTTAATGGCTTATTATAAAATCGATACCTTCATTGCCGATAAGAAAAAGAAGAATAGTAGGGCAAATTAATTTGATTCACGGTTTATTTTTGATTATATTTCACGCCCCTGGACTGAAAGCAAAATAAAACATTGCTAACTATAAAAAAACTTAACTATCGGTTAGAATTGAAAAATTATTTATTTGGACAATACAATCAATTTTTTGTAAGTACCTAATCGACTAACAAAAAAATAGGGGGTATTCCTGCGGTTTGCATTATATGACGTAAGGAATTGGAAAGAAGCCATTCTATTGAATAGAAGCCTTCGATCGGCAGTGGATTGAGTTTCGCGAAACTCTAGTTCAATGGTGTGCGAACAAAATAGTAGTAAGACTTGTTGAATAAGTACTTTTTTCTCTCATGTAAAATAAAGGTATAATCAAAAGGTATGTTAATGAAGGGAAGTGAGCTTGGATCGTCAAGTCTATAATATTTTTTTTTAAATTTCACTTTTTACTTAACGTGTTAAAAATAAATGCTTACTTAAACGTGTGAAATTACCAATCGGTTGTACAATATTTGTGTCATGGTGTTGCATTTCTTACTTTATTAGTTTATTGGCTACAGTTGTTTATATCAATGTAATAATCAATTGCAAAATTTTATGGCCAGGAGACACGTATACCTGCCAACATACCTACACATTTAAAATAAAACTAGCAATAATTCTAGTTTCATGCGAATCTAAACATTAATTCCAAGGTTTTTATTCGCGTGTCCGATAACTTGAAGTCTCGACGGCCAATACTTACGACATACATTCGTATTGATTACTTGAAGGAAATTTCGTGAGTGTTAATTGCAATATATGCCTGTTAGCTGGAGTTGAAACTAGGCGCAGTGCAGTAGAAAGCTAACAATGAAATACTAACACTAACTTATTCGAATTTCGATCACGGACTACTTTCTTGCTTAACGTTGCTCAAGATTTACGAAAATCTATCAATATCAATTACCTACAAGAAATACGGTCTCGAGACTTGACAATAATCCATCACTACTTATGAAATTATTGTATTTACTCAGTTTTAATATTCTTCATATTTTCTTTGATTCAGCAGCTATTTCCAAAATTATGTTTGATTTTGATACTTAGTTATTTTATCGAGATTTTGAATATGTACAATTTATACATTTTTGCTTTGGGTTCTTAACTGACGACCAGGCTCAAATATACAGCTCATTTGACTGGATATCCGTTACAATGCTTATTTTCGCTTTAATTTTTTACAATTGACACTTTCAGTAAAACTACTTTAAACTAACTATACTTACTTAGTTGAATGTTGTCCCAACCTTTCAACAAAATGTTGTTACATACATTTGGATTTCACTAACATTTTGAAAGATTAGCGAGTTTTCTTCGAAGTTAAGTATGTCGTTAAAAATAAGCTTTCATTAAATCTTAATTTGATTTTTGACCACGGCTAACTACGATTTAGGTACTAGGTATTTAGTTACAAGTAGAATTCATATGTAATGAAATGACGGTATGAAAGTGTTAGCATAGTGTAAAGTAAACAAGAGGTTTCCATGAACCATACGAACGAAAATGCCCTTGGCGAAGCACCGACGACGCATCAAACTTTGTTTGAAATGTTAATAAGTTGCAAAGACGTTGCTCAACCAAAAGGTTTTAGTCATTAAACCCATCATGTTATCTCGTAGATCTTGTAGATCAAGTTTTATCTTTTGATTCTAAAGCAAACGACTTGTTTTTATTTTATTATTCACCATCGGCAATTAAATCATCAAGCATATAATAATAACAAATAATACAATTTTTATTGTTATGCCACAAGTAAAACAGTATAAACATACTTACACACACAGGTACTCATTTAACTATTTATAAGTAAATTAATGTTCAATAATACATATTTTTATTTTATAGTTATTTGAAGTTAGTAAATACTTCCTGTAAAAATTATTGTATATCTACCTGCGTTTGTAAAAAAACCTTTATAAAATCCCGTTAAATTTTGGATTGGCTCTCGCAATCATCATCATTATATGGCGTTATTACCCACAAAGTAACCGCAAATTATTTTCTTTCTCTTATCTAATATCATAATCATCAAATTCTACAATCATCATTGGACATTGAGAGAACAATGAACCGAATTTAGGTTTTGCTAAAATTTCGAACGAAATATTTCATTATCTTTCAATTAAAATTGCCGATCTTAATTAAGCGCCATTGTTTAAAATTTGTGGACGCCTCTCATACGGAATTGGTAGACGGTTGCCTTCCATTTGAAACACTTAAATTAACGCTTACTCGCATTGTTTATACGGAAATTGAAAATTCAAGTATCTACCCATTCTCAGCAGACAGGCATTTCATGCATTGCATGCTTTAGGGGCCCTCTAAAATATGGCAAGGTAAACAAATCCTACCATATAAAAAAAAGTTTTTACAAAAACTCAGTATGACAAGCAAATCCGGTCCTGTTTATGAGGTGATTCGTAACAAAAACTAGTTCAATGGCACAGGATTTGGATAATTTTGCGTGAAGCGGTGAACCCTGGTGACGCAAGCTTTGCCGGTCTATTTATTTGTTTGTCTTTAGTCCATATACAATATAAATCTATAGAAGCATTGTATATAGGTATATTTAATAAACAAAGCCCCTTCTTGCTTCCGATGACATCGGGTTAATGATTTCCGTTCTTCATAAAATGCCAATAGTAGATGATGAATTTAATCGACGTGTCGCTTAGCTGCAATCAGCTTATCTTTGTACATTTCAAGTTTCAATGCAATGTTAAAGTTGTAACGAGGTTGCAATCGGCTGCATGCGTCTTAAATATGTAATCTTTTACTAACCTACTCAGTCAACAAGTGAAAATTTTAAAAATTGGAGTTTGTAAGTAAATAGGTAGGTGGGTAATCCAAAATTCTTGGTCCACCATTATGTATTTTAGTACTAAATACCATACCATACGTTGCTACATAACCCTTTTAACTTTATTTTGTTTGATGCGCTTTGTCTATTGCAGGGCCCGTAATACACGCCAGTTTTAAAGGGATGAGTAATATTAGGAGTCAATGCGCAACTGCCGAGTTTTTGTTTTGGGAATTTGTCATCATGCCATAATAGTAAACTACATAGTAACTTTAAGAATAATTAGTTCGTAAGGTGTGGTGTCTTCCTTTACAAAATTAATCATCAAGTCGTTACCATGTCCATCTTTTAGTCTCTTTTATCATGGCGCGATTAAGTAGATTGTCAAGATCTGACTGACAAAACCTAAAAATGTAATGTTAATCAGCTTTATACTTTCAAATTAATTATGTACCATGTACCCAATTAAATGACTCCATAACGGCCTTGGCAATGATTTAACATCTACCTGCAAATCGTAGTTCAATTTATCGGCTGGTGTATCTTCAGATTGAAGAAGAGGAAGAATCTTACCTTAGACATCGTCGTCAATGTTCCTGGCAGGGAGGTGAGTCTACTCTGCCATTGGATCTCCCAATCTTTTGGTAATGTTTAGCACTGCGTTGTATACGCGGGTATTGTTATCGCACACACGAGAGGCCGTAGCGTTCGCGATGAAGGCCCGATCAATACTGGAGGCCGGTGATGTTAGCGGACGCTTGCAGCAAGCGGATAAGTTGAAAAATACGGCCGATTGGTACAGTGCGCGCGCATAGTGTTGACGGACGACGCGCATGCGTGGTCGAATTTCCGAGTTGATGATCATTGCCTGGCGAAGACTGGCCATTAAAATGCAGTGATTCAGTAGATATTCCTTGCTGGCCATTACCTGGCCGCTCACACCTAAAGGCTTAAAGCGACATAGAGTCACTTGATATCAACCAATTTTTTTTAAATTACCAGTCCATGTACCGAGGGGCACGGGCCTCCCTTCGAAACCTGAAGGGGATTTAGGCCATAGTCCACCACACTGGTCCAATGGTTGAGCTATCGTCTTTCTAAAATGAATTTTCTTGGACGGGCGGGTTTCATCACGATGTTTTCCTTCACCGTTGAGCAAGTGATAATTAGAAATCCGTACAAAAATCCGAAAAGACGATTTTAGTGGTCTTTTCGGATTTCTGTACGGATTCCTACACAGTACAGGTCCGCACCAGGATTTAAAGCTTGCAATTACAAGTCTGGCTCATTACCAACTGGGATGATATCACCTACCATATCAGTAAAAAAAAGCTACACACTCAAAGGCCCATACTAAGGTTTTCTCTTGCGTCGTGGGTCCTTTGAAACATACACAAAGACAGAAACGAACCCGAGAACAAACAGCTAAGTAGATAATTCAAGTAATTCATTCTTTCATACATTTAACGCATACAATCCCTAATGGGGTAGGCAGAGCATTGCTTTGGTGCTAGAACCATCTCAGAGAACTATCAAAATACGTACACCTATGTTGTACACGTATTATAGGTACTGTTCAGGTACCACTTACGCCAAATGGTGAAGTCGATAACGATTGATTTCAAATTCGTCTTAAGTACGTTGCTATTGTACAAAGTCTTTGTACATACAAAGAGATTTTTACTGGAGGTTACTTTATAGTTTAATACCTACCTACAGAAGTATTAGGGCGAATTTGATGGAAGCCGATCATGATACAGCCGTACAATTGCTTCTACTTAAACCCTCGCGCGATGTTTACACACCCGTGGCCCGTGTGTGCAGGATTTGTATAGCACGCGGCGGCGTAGGTAAACAAGCGCGCGGTGGATGTAAAACTGAAGATGTTAGTTAATTAATCTAATCCAAAAAATCGTAGGTAATCATGGGTAATTGATTCTAACCCCAGTGATAGGTATGTAAAAGTTTATGGAATCACTTCCTTCAAAAATTCAAAATGGCCAGACTATATAAAATGATACTGAGGTATCATTACGGGAAATTGAGCACAGTTTTGTTGTGGTAACAGTTTTCCAGGTGCAACTGTCATTGCGTAAAACTAGGCAGTATAGGAAAACAAACAACGTCCGATTAAGAAAAAAAAAAGTGTGTGTGATTTTTTTTTTACAAAGATCTTCGGCGGGAACTCAGCGTGCAAAGAGTATGTAATCACTGCGTTCAGCGTGGGCGCTTGCTTTTTCTGCGTGAAAAAGTTGTATAATGTATAATAGTGATAGTGTATTATGCAGTAAATTGACTAAAATTCGTGTAGTGATAAAAAATTCAAGTGATAACAGTGTCTCTGCTCCGTTTGGTACCGACAAAGATCCTCGCGGTTGTGCTTCTCGCCGCCATCGCCAGTTTTCGTAAAACAGACGCTATCCGGTTTTATGCAGAACATGAGATGTTTAGGACTTAGGTTAAGTTAGAGAAAGAATATTTTTCACTGAAGACGTGGCTGCATGAAAATAATTTCATTTGCCTTTCCCGAAAGGAATAAATTAAATAAAAAAAAGTAAACCAGTGCTGCGTCAATAATAGAAAGTATCGATAGTCTATCCTTGAAATTGAAAACCTAAAACCTTGAAAAACAGTAAGAATATCGATAGGGCTATCGATAGTCAATAGTTAACGATACTATTGATGAAAGATAAAACTATCGATAGTATGGATACTATTAAATTCGAATACTATCGTTAGTATCGATAATAATTATTGATAATATTGATAGCTCTCAATCAATACTTTTGATACCATTAGTACATACAGCAGCACGTCAGGTTATCCATTTGCACTTACGAAAGCCGCAGTTAATTCGAGCGAGATAAAGGCGACATCAAGGTCAAAGTGTATAGCCTGATGTGCTGCTATGTGTATAAATATTATGAAAAACTATCGATATTAGTTTTACTATCGATAGTATTGTAATATCGATATTCGGTGTAATTGCAATAGTATTGCTCATGGAGAGGGGGGCGCATAGAAATAGGGTTGCATATATCAAAGTGTCTACTCCAGATGGTCTGGTTGGTCTTTAACCCGGCAAATTAAATAAAAGCCTTTAACAAAAAAATTAAACCGCCGAAAAAACTGAAAAGCAAAAAATAATAAACCTTTTTTATTTACCTTAGTAATCATCGTGCATCACGCTTGACGTAATTAATTAATTTGTTTGTTTGACGCTGACTCAACATTATTGAGGTATATTTACATTAGTTTAAGAACTTAGTTAATATTCAGGTTAATTGAAAACTCAAATTAATTACAAGAATTATTTTTAGGTATACTTACATTAGCTTAAGAACTTAATTAGTAAGGTTAAATAAAAAATATTTATTATTTTTTTCTTCTCCATTTTTTCGGCGGTTTAATTGTTTTGGTAAAAATCTTTTACTTTATATTTTTTGTGGCTTATTTGCTCATTCATCGTAAGGTTTTCTTTGTAATACACAATTCAGCATTAAAATCTGTGAGTAAATAAATAAATAAAATAAACGCTACACACTCAAAGGCCCACACTAAGGTTTTCCCTTGTGTCGTGGGTCCCTTGGAAAACACATAAAGACAAACACAAACACCCATGACCCGAGAACAAACATCTGCTTTTTACACAAATGTTTGCCCCGATCAAGAGGCAGCGTCACTACCACTCGACCAAACCGGCCGTCAAGTGAATAATAAATCACTCGAATCACCCCTATTTTCCCATCCTTAGGGATTTTTTTTTCCAAATTCATATGGGACGGGAGCAATTTCGATAGTAAAACGAGTGTCGATAATTTTTCATTTTTTTTAAATGTCAAAAACTTAAATGATTAAAATTAGTCAAATGAACCGCCCCTTGTCATCCCTGGTGCAAAGGTGCCCATAACACTTGCGGCATTACCACGTTAAATGGCAATGGACAACCTTTGCACCAAGTATGACCCGGAGCGGGGGTCACAACTCTTATCTCTAAGACGACGCCGACCTACCTCGGCGATGAAACCCTTGGCCTCACTACCCCAACTCCCTACGGTCTCCACAGCGAAGGTTATAAAAATGTAAGTTTGCCCTAGCGCTGAGTATTTTTCCCTTTTCTTTACGGCCGCATTTTCTGCAGCAGCCCCCGCCTCCCTGACCGTATGACTTTTTCATAATATTTGTACTTACTAATAGTATCGAAACCATCGGTACTATCCATAGTATTGATTCAAAACTATCAATACTATCGATAGTATTAGAATTCAATAGTATCGATACCATCGATAGTTCTGTCAATAGTATTGCAAACTATTGGCTATCGATACTATCGATAGTCCTATCGATACTCTTACTGTTTTTCCAGGACATCTATCGATAACCAAACTATCGATACCTATGCAACACTACTGTAAACGTCAAAGTTGCCAAAAATGTCAAACGTGTTGGTGGCGAAAAAAAATCCTAATTCTAAAATAATGATACAATAAATGAGTTTTATTCGTTAATTAGTGTTAAAATCAACTCAGTTGTGTCTTATAGATAATGGAATCAAGTATCTATAGTAAGATGGTGACTTTGAGTACTTTGACCATTGGGGATGTTCTAACGGGGGCTTTTTTGTCGGGCAGTAGAAAGATAGATATTGATGCTATTTTACCATTTTTCATTTTGCCCCTGATGCTTATAACAGCTACTATGTCGTTCGTGGTCACCATTATCGTCATGGTGGTGATAGTAATGGGCAGTTTGTATGTTGTGTCCAGACCAAGGCAAAAAAATAGGTGAGTCATAAGTAGATCATAATAACTCATTATACCCTGTTTTTTATTCTCAGAGACTAAATTGACATATGCAAATGTCAAATTTACAAATAATGTTACCAGTTTTTTTTATAGTGTTGTACCTAAATTGTCGATTTTTGAATCGAAACTTTAAAAAAACGTAATAATAATAATTTTGTCTTTATTAGATGATTAGCTTCTTAGTTTTGTATGATATTAACATTTTAAAAACTGTTATCAAAATGAATTTATAATTAAAGCTCTTTTGATGCTTATAAACAAAAAAAGACAGTTGCCATCAGTGTTGTTCCCAACAGTAAAATACGACAATTCACGCTCTTATTTATGACAAAATCACTAAACTTTTAAGAAATACGGCACTTATTTAAATATGACAACAGCAAACAACTTTAAAAAAAGAAAAATCGATCGGTAACTATTCTATTAGTTATTTGTGTATGTTAGCGAAAAACACGGTAATTTCTATTTTTGATACGGCAACCCTAAAAACGATTAGGGACATTACGTTACGTTTAAAGTAAGTATTTCCTCTCTTCTCTTTAAGTAATATAAAACCGGCACTTAATTTTGGTAACATCGGTTACCGTTAGTGGCATATCACTATTTAAGATTTGCAAAAAACTGGCAACCCAGGTATTGTCAATTTAGTCTCTGAGAATAAAAAACAGGGTTTAGAACTGCATCTTGTATAATTGAGGTGACTCGTTTGGGGCCCGTCTTAATGGTCTTCTGACCAGGTCATTTTTTGTTCTTCAGATATTTTTAAAAGACCTCATTATGTCCCATAACGTGAACCATAACAGCTACCATATGGTAGATGTATGTAGAATATGCAACTAGCAAGTACTTGACCTACTAATGTGTAGCCCTTTTCTAATTGAAGATTGCAAGGCTTATGCCATGTTGCAGAAATACAAAACAGATATTTTTTATTTGCCGTTTCATCCCTTTCTTTCCTACTTCAAACATATTTGTGCTATGTATAATGGAAAGATTCTTTATGGGAATTATGGGTATATTTACAGTTGAATTTTTAAGTAACAATATTTCTTCTATTTTTGTTTTAAAATATTTTTATTTTATTATAATGAGTCATATCATATCATACCTCACATAATCTTAACAATAGTAACATTAGGTTAAAAGACTAACTGCCGTACTCAGAGACGTCAATTAAAGTTAAGAAGTAATTAAATGTCATGCTTCACAAGAGTGAAAGAGACAACATCAGTGTTTTACAGTACTTAACTTTAATTGACGTCTCTGATGGTTAAGTGTTGTTTTATAGGATAAGTTCGCCTCTGAAAACATTTACTTATGCAAATTATCTAATTATAAACATGTGAAATACTTACACAGTGAAGTTAAACATCCTCCATAAGTTTATATTACTGCACTTTTGTCACAGGTAGCACATTTCTTCTATTGGCTTCAAGGTTATGAGAGTAAGATAGTACTTTAATTTTGTGATGTGCAAAGTACACTATATGCCATGTGTCAGACCAAAGTTGGCCTTTTCGTGGATTGCTTCATGATACACCTACGAGTACTCAACCCTATATTGAGACGTAATACAAGGCGACCCAAACCTGTCAACTCGTCAGTGGCTAGTCACTGATATATAACGCACGCCCTAGCGATCGTGTTTGGAATCTCTTCTGATTACTTCGCACCTAGTTGACAAAATCGTTTTCTTTCAAATTCGCATGTATTACGTCTTTATAGTATAGGGTTGAGTACTCGTAGGGACACACCTACCTCCTGCCATCTTTTTTTCAATGTGTATTAATTATGTTAGACAATTACTCCAGAATACCTTTCTTTACAGATCCCCATTTTTCTTCTCCTGGACCTTAGCTTCAGGGGTAACTATGTACTTTGTGTACCAATTTCATGTAGTGTGGACATTTTTCATCACCATATTCGAGAATATGAGTTTTATCATTTTAACTCTGTTAACAAGCTATTGCTTCTACAAAATGAAGACTGTTGCCACATACGAGTTAACTGGTGCATCTAAAGGAAAAGAGTACAGGTAATAATCAAGAATCATTACTAATATTACAAATGCGAAAGTAACTCTGTCTGTCTGTCCGTCTTTCACACCTCAACTACTGAACCGATTTTGATGAAATTTGGTACAGAGATAGATTAGAGCCTGGGAAAGGACATAGGTCACATTTTATCCCACAGTTGGGCACGATATAACCTGTAGTCCACGTGGGCAGAGCCGCGGGCGTAAAGCTAGTCAAGAATAAATAAGAAGCTATCGGCAAAACTTGTAATTGGCCCTCTGAATCCATCTTTGCTATAAAGTGCTTTGCTGTTAATGCTGTTGGTTTTTTAAATGTTTAATCATAATTTATAGAAGTGAAGGACCTGATTCACTGATTAATTAATGCCTAATCCAAACCTTGGACCATTGTTTTATTAGGCACAAAGGTTTCTTTTCATAACATTGGCAAGGTATTAGGAAAGATTTTACAAAATTCCCACGAGAGCGAATCCTCTAGTAAATTATAGAAGGCAAAAAACAGCACCCGATCCATTGACAAGAGCGGAGCTCTTCAATTTTGAGTGAATGAAACCCGTACTAATATTATAAACTAGCATTCCGCTCGGGACTTCTTCCCCATGGGAAATCGGGAAAATTATATGGCCTATGTTACTCAGGGATAATGTAGCATCCTTATGGTGAAAGAATTTTTTAAATCGGTCCAGTAATTTTTAAGTTTATTCATTACATACAAAAATACCAATCTTTCCTCTTTATAATATTAGTGCAGATGTGAAAAATTTGTTGTTTGTGAGTTTGATGTTTGTTACTCTGTCAGGCAAAAACAACTGGACGGATCTTGGACTACAATTGGTCATCTGAAAATCACATTTTCCCAAATCCTTCAGGATCAAATCCCTGGCTGGAAATCTAGTTAAAAAAAACTTCAAATTTAAAAAAAGGGAGAAATGGCAATTGCTCCACCTCCAAGAGAAGAAAAGACAGCTTTTAAATTTTGAATGAATGAAATAAATAATAAAAACCACACATGATTATAACATGTTACAATGCTTTGTTACAGTCCTGTCCTGACTTCAGATTCAAAATATTGCCAGATATGTCAAATTGAAGTGAATGAGAGATTCTTTCATTCTATATGGTAAGTTACACTCATAATACATACTCAATCATGTTGAGGCTATGTGGTACCAAATATAAATGTGTAAGAGACAGGTTAGCAAAAACTGAAACTCTGAACTCAGCCCATCATTCTGAAAATTTTCAATTATTTTTCATGTTTTTTAATATTTTCTGCTTTATAAATGAATAATTTATTCTATAAACTTCATTTTTCAATAAAAAACAATGGTAATCTATATATCTATGGCAGTCTTTCCCAACGTGGGCGATAACGCCCCCTTGTGGGCGCTGCAGGCCTAAAGGGGGGCGGTAAGAGACCCAGAAAAAAAAGGGGGCGTTGTGTAGGGCTTTGGGGTCGATTTATAATTTCATCTACCTAGCTAGGAAGACTCTTAGACACCGACTGAGCTCTCGACTCTCGACTACATCTTGTGAACATCAACTAATATTAATTAAGATATAGCTCAAACTCGGTTCGATATAATAGACCGCGGGCAATCATGTTTTAACAAGTTTTTGTTAAATAATCCGATTTGTACATTCCTGTATCAATCGGCTGGTTCTATAATACTTGTTCTTGCTTGTCGAGTACGATTGGGCGTCGAATGAGATAAACGAGTTTATGCACGTTTGTCTTATTCCTGTTGGTGCGTGCTGCTTATGCAATCCTATATAAACGACGTAAATTTATTTTATTTTCATTTGCGGTTTCGCGCATAATAGATAAGCAGTACTTCATTATAACACTTACGTATTTCTCAAAACAAAACAATGTCGGAAGTAAAAAAGAAGAGACGGCAATACTCTGCGGAATATATTAAATTCGGATTTATTGAAAATCCCACAAACCCGTCGTCGCCTTTGTGTCTTCTATGTCTAAAAACATTTTCGAACGAAGCAATGAAGCCTTCAAGACTGCAAGATCATTTGAATAAAATGCATCCAGATAAGAAAGACAAGAATGTAGCATATTTTCAAGACCTAGAGAAGAAGCATAATACTCAGCCAAGTGTATCAAAACTATTTTCGGCGGCTGCTAAGCAAGATGACGACGGACTTCGAGCTTCGTACAATATCTCTTTGTTAATTGCTCAAAAAGGCAAACCACACAACATCGGAGAAGAGTTAATTTTGCCAGCAATAAAGGAAGTAATAACTACTGTGCTTCATAAACCGGCCGCAGATATTATCCGAAAAATTCCTTTGAGTAATAATTCTGTGCAAAGACGAATTGATGAAATGGCTGAAAACATTGAAGAATCATTGTGCAATCATCTGAGGACTAGTCAATTCTCAATTCAGCTCGATGAGTCCACTTTACCAACTAATGAAGCGTTGTTGCTATCTTACGTGAGGTTTATTAAAGATGAGAAAATACGTGAAGAACTATTGTTTGCCAGAAATTTGGAGACAGATACAAAAGGGGAAACCATATTCAATACATTGGAAAAGTTTTGTGAAGAGAAAGAGATTCCTTTGAAAAATATTATATCAGTTGCTACGGATGGCGCTCCGGCTATGACAGGGCGCCATAAAGGCTTCATAGCGTACTTAAAAAATAAAATTCCAGATGTCCTTGCTATACATTGCGTTATTCATAGACAACATTTGGTTGCTAGAAACTTAAGTGAACGACTATTTCAATCACTGCAATATGTCATCAAAGCAGTCAATAAAATCCGTAGCAGCTCTTTGAATGATAGATTATTTCATCAGCTTTGTGTTACTAATGACGAAGATTTCAACCGTTTATTGCTTCATACTGAAGTTCGTTGGCTGTCAAGAGGCAATTGTCTGATTCGATTTTACAACCTGTTTGACTCTGTGATAGAGTTCTTGGAAACTAAAGATACAGAACTGCGCAACAAGCTCATAACATCAAAGAATGATATAGCTTACATGACAGACCTGTATAAATTGTTCAACGACATGAACCTCCAACTGCAAGGCGATGAACTAAATTTAATTAAAACAAAAAATGTCGTTGCTGCTTTCGCAGCCAAACTGCTTCTGCACAAAAAGAATATGGGCAGACGTGAGTTTCACAATTTTCCGAATTTATCAGTATCCTGCAGTAACGACGACTTGTTTGCCTACTGCCAACATTTGGAAAACCTCCACATTGACTTCACCGAACGATACCAGGACATTTTAAACTTGGAAATACCAGACTGGGTGTTAGATCCGTTTTCAAATGTCAACATAGCAATGTCACCTCAGCTGGAAGAAGAACTTATAGAATTGACAACAAACGAAGAAATAAAAATCAAGTTCAAAAATGGATATCAAGAATTTTGGCTTCAAAAACCGATCCTGCAATTGTACCCTGGATTGTGGTCAATTGTTCAACGATTCTTGATAGCATTCCCATCGTCATATTTGTGTGAACGTGGTTTTAGTGCTGTGGCAACGCTGCTTACTAAAAAGAGAAATCGTTTGCGTGTTACCGAACGTGGCGACTTGCGGCTGTTTTTGAGTAAATTGGAACCTGATATCAACAAACTTATTGAACAGCATCAGATTCAACCTTCACATTAGTTTTTATATAAGAATTGATTATGTTTGTTTTATTTTCAATAAAAGATACTCTGTCCGAATACTATAAAGTTGCGTTTCAATAATCAGTTATAAGTACTTAGCGGTTTTTAAGTATGTTTAAAAAGGGGGGCGTTAAAAAATAATTTATTCTTAAAGTGGGCAGTAGACAAAAAAAGGTTGGGAACCCCTGATCTATGGTAATAGCGTGAAACACAAAAACCAGCAATGCACATCGCATGAGCGGCGCGGCGCGGCGTGGGGGGACCGCGCGCGGGGCGCAGTTTCGCGATACATTGCATAGCGTCAAACAAAAACTCGCTAACCAAATGATTCCGGGAAAAAATAATTACTTGTAGTCTATTATAGTTAATATGGATAAATTCCATCGTCTAAGTATTTGCAAAGCTGTCCCTCCCTCTATAATAAGTCACAGCAAGGAGATGTGACTATGCAAAGTGTGACAAAAAGTCGAAGTTTTATGTGTTTTCTCTAAATTCTTGAAAAGTTTTGTTACATTTTTTGGATCTACAAAATATAACTACATATATTTCTCAGAGTTTTCTCCTTGACCAAGCTATTTAGAAATAATAGCTTAAAATAGAAAAAAAATATATATCTTATCTGGTCAGTTCTTATCTTCTCAATCATGTTCCTCTCCATGTTATATTTCATACATAACATAAAGTATTTAACTGTTATTTACAGGTGGGATTGCTGTGTATTCACACCAAATTACTGCTATTACCTAGCAGCACAAACACTAGCACTAATCACATTACTGTATGGGACGGACCTATCCTTAACCTGTATCTGCCGTCCATTTACGTTTTATGGAAATATACTTTTGCCACAGAAGTGTGACCATGTTTATGAACAGTATATGTAAGATCTTTTCCGTTTTTTATAATGATTTTTCTCTTAATTTTATATTGGGCGACTTTTTTTAGCCTACATACGTCCACTAAGGGGCACGGGCCTCGAAAGACGAAGGAGATTTAGGTCCATATTACAAAACGCGACTCAGACTCTGATCTATACTTGATGAGCAGTCGTCTTTGTCATTTTGATAGTGAGTGAAAGAGGCAATTAATACTTAAGTATAGATCAAAACTTGAGTCTCCTGTAACCCAGGCCTTAGTGTATGATGGATGTCTGCTAGAAGCCTTGTCATAAACTATCTCTTGTCTTCTTCTATTAAATCAGTGCTTATGAACTCCTCTCTTATCAACGCGTACATTGGACAATCAGTCAGGAAGTGTAGACTCGTTTCTTCCTAGTCACTATCTGGGCAAGCGGGTTTGAATTTTTACTCACCGTGCTGTTTTCCTTCAGTTTATTACAATTGGTTTATTACTTAGCTAAAAGTAATGAGTTAGTAAAATATGGATTATAAAATTCTAAAAGACTTGTGACAAGCCAAGAGTCTGTGCAAACTTGTCACTGAAATAAAATCAATAAAAAAAAACTTATTTTTTTTTCAGGTCTGCAATTGTATTTGTTACTTCCATATATGCTCTCGGTTATGTAATAATAATTACCCTGGTGCTACTTCATCAACTTTGTACAGACCTTCAGAAATATTTAGGTATGTAAGAATTTTTTATTTTCATTTTAGCCTGTGGAGCTTTCACCGGAGCTTTTTCAGAAATTTCTTTATTTTCAGATTTGCAATGGAGGAAGTATTACTCAAATGTACTGAGCGTTTGAAATATCGCCCTATTTTCCAGGGATTCAATCAATATTTGGTATTTCAAAGACGAAAGTCGCATTTTGAAGTATTGAAACCTTTTTAGCCCATAATTATTAACAGACTGATGATCATCTAGAAAGTACCTGTGATAATGAAGGAAATTACTAGAGGATTGGGCTAAATTAGTAAATAAAAAGCTTAGTTATTGGCTGAAGGCGTTTAATGATATTTTAAGTAAGTAGCTTATTTATTAAATCTCTCTAATGTAACTTAAGATCAAAAACTGGCGTTCACTTCAATTTTATGTCGCGTCAGCGCCATCTATGTATGCAGTAAAAAAAAAATTGCAGGCAAAAATCCCTGATTAGGTAGTCCATGATATATTCCATAATTTATAGTAGTTGTGCCTTAAACCTTCGCGTGATTCTTGCACACCCGTGTGTTAAAGAATTGTATCGCATGCGCCGTAAACAAGCGCGCGACAGGTTAACTGTAATTTTAGAAATCTGTTATCGTAAAAAAAATTTGGCCGTAAATCATATGGTGCAATAAGTATGTGACTTTGTTTACTTAGGTACTTTTACATTTAAAGTGTAATAATTATTTATTTTGAATTTATAAGAGCAATTACTACATGTATTTATTTAATAAATATTAGAAAATAAAAGATTCACACTGTGAAATTTTTCTAATAAGTTTGATAATTATTTAGATACTAGCTTTCCGCCCGCGGCTCCGCCCGCGTGGACTACAGGTTATATCGTGCCCAACTGTGGGATAAAATGTAGCCTATGTCCTTTCCCAGGCTCTAATCTATCTCTGTACCAAAATTCATCAAAATCGGTTCAGCGGTTTAGGCGTGAAAAGGTAACAGACAGACAGACAGACAGACAGAGTTACTTTCGCATTTATAATATTAGTAGGGATTGAGTCATTCCAGCCGAAGTACACGAATCAATGCTTTAACTTAGACAAGACTTTAAAATAGTGTTTTAATTTTATAATTAAGCATGAATTATGCACATGCAGCTATCGTCTTACTCCTCACCTTGCAAACCTTTATGTAAATAGGTAAACAAATTACGACAATACAAAGTTTGTGTGATCGTTTAACTGAGTTTTATTTGTTAAGCGAGAGCAATTTTCACCAAAAATGTAACCCAGGTTTAGTAGGCAATAATAACACATTGGGCAAAAAAAAAATGAATTAAATTTCGGATCTTCTGTCTAAATTAGGTTTAAATGTTGGTGAACATTGGCCTAACACTTTAGTAAGGCAGTAAGTCTTCAAAAACCCTTCCTGGCACCTTGGTCGTCCTGGGTAATTTTCTGTACCCGCTAAGTTAAACAAAAAATCGTTGCCGCTGCTGAGTTGTGGGCAAGCAGGCCGCAGCCGCAGCTGCACGGTGACCTTTTGATTTAATAATTTAAGGTTTAGGGTTCATTAAGCACCAGTCAGATTTTTTTAAAATCATGTTAAGGACACTTTTTGTCGAACCTATAACGACTTTTTGCGGAGTTTTCCTTTTGCCTGAACAATAGATGTTTCTTTAAACGCGACTCGGCTGAATGGACATAGATTCCTTTGCCTTTCCCGAAAGGAATAAATTAATCAAATCTTTGGCGGGAACTCGGCGTGAGCGGTTGCTTTGTCGGGAACACACTAAGCACACCCCAGTTATGTCAATCTTCCTTTTTGTACACCACCGTTTTTTGTGACCACGTTTTTCGTGTAAGCGAGGCTTTAAATAACATGTTCATACAAAACGGGGTCGCAAAAAACAGGAACGGACACTTTTTTTCTCACCGCCTCTTTGTACACCTCCGTTTTTTGTGTACCCGGCATGACATCGAAAACGCTGGTCACGGAAAACTCCGGTGTACAAAAAGTGAGCGGGTCCGTTTTCCCTGTACCACACACACATTGACAAGTTTTATTTGTTGTCTTTGGGAATCAATTTCCGGTGCAATAGTTGTGATAGTGTTCCGTGAATAGTTGCGTTCATTATTTAAACGTTCCATCTATACACTTTCGCTCAATATTGCTTTGTTTGTTGCAGTTTTAAAATAAATTCTTTATTGCACAAACACAGTAGGAAAAATTTTACATGAAAATAATGTACAAAGGAGAGCTTTTTTCCCGAAAATAAACCCAAAATGTTATTTCTCTACGGATCTTCTCTTCTCCTTAGTGTGTGCTGAGTCTGTGAATATATATATGGATTTGTTAAGTTCTCCAAAAGATAATATTTTAGGTGGTCAATCTGTATTGTATAATGCTCAGTTTAGATATGGATATTCTGCAAAGCGAGGCGAATGATTATTTGATGCCAGATGGTGCTTTGATTGCTGTGCTGTGCCCGTGAAGCCCTGGGGTCACTGCCGTTTTCTTCGACAAGAAGAAATGGTCATACTTTATATATTTTTTATAGTCTTTATTTTAGGTGGTGAGTTCATGAATACAAATAAAGCAATGAGATCACATTCATTTATTTATAAAAAATCTCTTTGGACATGAAATAATTGCAACTCGACGTGACCGCTTCTCTGTACAGTGTTGTCTCCACATATATAAGTTACTCTATGCAGTGTTGTAAGTAGGTATGTGTCACTGCAGAGCAGATCTGCATTGAATTCCTATGGTCTCTTGAAACGGTTTAGATAATGACCTCTGCTGCGGAAACGATTATCTTATCATGATCATGTTCCTGATAGTGTTATCTATCTATACTTACATACACAGAGTACTTACTTAAGAAGTAAAAATAGAACAAAGGTAGGCAGGCAATAAATAAATTCAAGTAGGTAAACAATTTGATATTGAGAGGCCTTTGCCCTGCAGTGGGACACCACAGGCGAAAAAATATAATAATATTGGAAGACGACTGCTAAGCCAACCTTTTTACACATACCTAATATATATATAGGTATATAAGTACCTAAGTAAATACTTATACTCGTAGGTAGGTATACCTACCTACTAAAAATGATAGATTGCTTAAATAGAGAACAATAGAGAAGCTTGATAACTTGTCTTATCTAGGTATTCAACTTAATTGGAAATAGGTACGAAGGTTAAACCACGAAATTGAAAACCACTACTTGCAAAACTTGTAAAAATAAATAAAACTTTATTTGGAGTAGGTACCTAGTTTTAAACAAATTATAACGGGTTCTTACCACTAACATTGTGCGGTTTGAAAACTGAAAAAGGTTTGACTACCTACACCTACACGATAAGAAGGCCACTAACACAGCCCACAGTTCTCCAGTTCATCCGTGATTACGGTGCTTGTAGCTGCACCGGAATATCGGATACTAATTTAAAACAAAAATCGTGGTAAGAACCCGTTATAATAGGTTTAAAATTAGTGAAAGAAAATAACAATGAGAATCTACAATATACTTTATTTATTTGGACTTTCCATGTGAAA
Organism: Aproaerema taeniolella; assembly: GCA_949987775.1. NCBI lineage: Eukaryota > Metazoa > Arthropoda > Insecta > Lepidoptera > Gelechiidae > Aproaerema > Aproaerema taeniolella. The sequence goes on from OX465250.1 coordinate 15,728,015, forward strand.
TACTTACCATAAATCTCAATAAACAGTTAAGGTGAACCTGTTCCTAGGAAAAAGTTATACAATAATCAATTCAATTTCTTCGATAATCGCGGGTCTTTGTAGATTTTCGCTAACAGTAGGTACCTAATGTTATCACATCAGCCAGGGTCAAATTTTTCAATGAAATATAAACAATCCAACAATTTTTTTTATTTTCTAATTACTAAGATGAATGATAATAGTTCCATCCAGTAGACACTTCAGAGTATGCAGTTTCTTGATATTTGTAATATTATTCAGTTTCTTTGACACCAAATTTTTTTTTAAATCATGGCTAACTCAGCATTTTTATACCTAAATTACACAATGAATATAATATGAAAAGTATAGATATAGCGATGGTAGCCCAGGAGCCAGACCTAGTAATCCGAAGGTCGTGGGTTCAAATCCTGGTGCAGGCCTGTACCACTAAATTCGTCTTTTCGGATTTATGTACGGATTTCTAATTATCACTTGCTCGACGGTAAAGGAAAACATTGTGATAAAACCCGCCAAGAAAATTTTCGAAAGACGAGCGGTCCACCAACCCGCGTTGGGCCAGCGTGGTGGACTATGGCCTAAATCCCCTTCGTCTTTTGAAGGGAGGCCCGTGCCCCTCAGTGGGGACATATATGGGGTGGTAGGTATAAAAAAAATAGATATAGTTTAAGGTTTCGTTGGGAGTGTGATGTAATTGAAATCACACGGCACGGGCTGAAAGCTAATGTTAGATACATTTTTTATCAGTTTTAATGGTGGAGGTTTGTTTAAAGGTCTAATTCCAAAAATAATAAATAAACGTACTCATTCTATTGATTTAATATCTATAACACTATTGGAACATGATTTTAAGAAAGTCTAATTCAAAACAATATACAATATTGAAGAAAAATGCGTTCCCTGAAGAGTTCATGTTTAATGTCTTTAGTTGAATTACGCTGAATTTGTAGTTTTCCACATTAATATTTCACTCCAGTATGATCTAGCCGAATGGAATGCTCTCATCAGCATCTTGAATGCCTGTAAAGAATAGAAAGTCAAAAATATTTCAAAACGTTAAAGCAATAAGATTTTTTACTTTTTAGATAAGTCTTAGGTATAATTTATTTGTCTGTTATAAGTTATAACTTTTACTATGGTTTCTGGTTTCGTAATAGGCTCAGTTTTCTTACTTAATGAAAATTTTCATCTGGGTGTTACACTCATGTTTTTAAATTCTAGGCAGCATGTTTTAAATTCTAGGCAAGGGGAAGGGCTAGAATACGATGTCATAGTTCTACTAACTCCTTTATTCATTCAATTAATTATTCCTTTTTTTTTCATTTTTTAATTATTTTTTTCTTTCCTTTATTCAATAATTAATTAACCAAGTCAGAGGCCATTGTGTGGTTTGAAAACTCTGACACCAGGGTTAGCCAAGTTCGCCTCACACTTGACTATACCTACACGATAAGAAGAAGAACTAATTACTTAATTGCTTTATCACCGGCTCCGGTTGGTTAGTTCTTATTCATCTGTATAACACACAAATCTCGAAAAATAACGATTTCCTAATATCCAGACTTGATGAAGAACACGGAATACTTGAGGATGACTTGGAAGGTGATTTTGAAAACGTACTTATTGAACAAAATTCAACGATTTTATCTTGATATTACAAAATGTATTGATTAAAGCATAGAATTGAGGTTAGAAGCAGTGTTGCCAACCCAATTTTCAAAAAGGCACTAAACCAACAGCGATAAAGCACTAGTTTCTGTATTTAGTGTCAAAAAGGGCGCTAAACGTAAAAAAAAATATTTAATGAAATCTGATTCCGAGTCGTCATGGCTGCTGTCGGAGTTGATTGCAGTGGCTGTAACACTAGCTAGATTGTGAAGTTGATGGACCCGGTTTCGATTGCTGTAATTTTTATAATTCAGTTACTCACACAATACAAGAAATTATCCCGATATTGTCACAAATATTCTGCCCGCCCCGCCCTGTAATCTTGATTCTTCTCTCTCATTTTAAAACTTATTAGTTTGACCGAGACAAAAGAATAAAAAAAACGTGAATTTCTTAGGTTTAAGGAATTTCCCCTAGAAAAGAAACCGTAGTACGGACATCTTTGTTACTCTTAACTATAATTACATAAAGCTATCATGCTCACACCACATCCCAACATTTGTTTATGAAAATTGTAGAAATCGGGTACACACTCACGCGCGTTTTTTTAAATAAATGAATATACAAGTAATTTTATTAGATACCTATTGTATTTAGCACTAAGTTCTTAAAAAGCACCAGATTGGGCACTAGGAACTAAAATCGAATTTTAGGCACTAATACATGAAAAAAAGCACTAGATCTAGTGCCGAAAGCACTAAGTTGGCAACACTGGTTAGAAGTAATGAAATGAATGAGGCACTGGGGGGCTACCATCTAAGCGAAGCTGACGCTGGGTGAACGAATGGAATGTTGACGATTGCTTCTTTATAAGGAGACCTTGATTAATGATATGAACCAAACGCAGCAATGTACATCATTCCATTCGTTCAATCAGCATCAACTTCGCTTAGGTGGTAACCCCCCTGTGAGGCACAGTGAATAATGTTGCCAGATATCGGAAAACTCAATTCGCCGAATCAACCTTCTTTTTAAACCCCAACAAAAAAAGAGGGGAAGGCTATTGTGTAGGTATCTGTATGTCTGTCTGTCGCATCTTAGTTTCTAAACGAGTGGACTGGTTTTTTGTTTGACAGCTGACGTGATCGAGATGGTTCTTTTCTTAGCTATGATTTATGTAAAGAGCATCGAACCTCTGTGGCTTGCCTAAAGTTGCAAGTACATACATACAACTACATAAAAAGTCGCGTTTCTGATGTACGGTCAGTTGCAATAATCCATTCATAGCTTAAGGTTTAAAATCGCATGCACTCAAATATTGTTGAACTCGCACACATTAAAATAATTATGATTTTATGTAAAAGTCAACCTTATCGCTATTAATTAAAGCTCAAAACAGTTTGTTTACTCGCAACTGAGCAAAAATAACCATATATGTATAACTCCGTCTATTCAAGCCCGCATGTAACTACCTCCAAAGCGGTAACTTAATTCATTTGAGTTCACTAACTACTGGGTAGCACAGTGGTAAACGTAGAAGACTAGATAATACGAGGTTTAGGTGGCCAAGGTTCGAGTCTCGAGTCAAACCATCGCTTTTTTCTTTTTTTGACCTTTTTTTTAAACATGTTTATATTTATTATTAGTTAAGTGGTAATGTAATACAATATTAAAGGTAAATAAATAAAAATTAACACTTTCAAACTAATTAAATCAAGTTTATTCATTTTTAACATAATGTAGGTAAATAAAAATCGTTACAATAATGAACAATGTGATGGTAGCCAGATTTTTTATTTTCACTTTTTATATTCTACTCCAAGGATATATAATGTAGCTTAAATATTCGTTTTCGTAATGAAAAGAGGATTGAAGCTACATCTTGAAGTAACCTTTCAATTTTAACATTGTATTATTAGCGGCGCTGCTTGATTGTGTCAGCTAATTTTGAATAATGTTTAAGGAAAAGAAACAGTTTTTTACAAACATATTTTACTTGCCAATAAATGTATGAATTTAATGCTTTGTATAAAGTTATTTACTTAAAGACTTAGTGTTTAGTGTATCCTCTCCTGTTTTCAATTACAGAAAGCCAGCGCCGCCAAACAGATTGAACCATATTAAAACAAATGTCTTGTCATTAAAAATATTATTTTCCCAATCAAAATCAACGTATTCTCTTGCAAATGCCAGTCATCTTTGTTTATGCCTTTCAGTCAAATTGGGTTTTTTTTTTGCAAGCTTTCTATAATGCAACCCCTCACTGTGCAGGACTTGACGAACCGTATGAACAGAAGTATCAAACAAATTTGCGAACTCAGCAGTTGATAAACTATTATTTTCATATTGTGCCATTATGAAACCCCGATGTTGTGACATTGCCTTCAGCTTCATGGTGCAAGATCCAACGTTATACGGTTGTTTACTAAAACAATAGAATGAAAAACAGTTTAATTAATAGTAATTTATCGATTATCGGAACTCGCAATTTTAAAAGAAATATCTTTTATTCAAACATAGCAGATTTTATGGAGAAAATACTTACTGAATAACCGGTTTCATGAGATGTGTTATATCAATTGTTATGCATCTCATTAATGCGGATTCGCCCTTGCATATCAATAAAAGCTTGCATTTTAAGTTCAAAAAAGAAACGATAAAACGCACAATAAAACATATTCACACTCGGCAAACTACCAGCTTTCGAAGTGAACTGTCAAAGAAAGGGTAGTTCATTTAAACGAATCCGATTATGTTATAGATTACCTAGCATTTTTGTAAGTTATTCGTACCGTATCTAACTTCACGCCTGATGCCATTCTAAATTTCTAAGTAATAAACCATGTTATTAAAAATGATAAAACTTCTAATACATCTAACTAAAACGATCGGGGCTGCGAAGATTTGAACCGCTTACCTGCTGCTCATAAGTCTAAGCGTAACCAAACGCGCCACGAGAGCTGATGACGCATGAGTAGAAAATATTGTTTATATCACTCACGGGAACCCCTGTTGCTTATTTTCTATTATAGTCAATGTGTGCGTGAGTTATAGACTGCAGACGACTCTTTGTGGATATTCTATATGGACTTTTGCAACTTATCGTACATGTATGAAACATAATAATATAGCAATCGACAGAGAAAATAATTACAAACAATAAATACTGATTGACAAAATGTCATAACTTATATACTTTCCGAGTAATTTCAGTTAGAAAATGTAAAATATTATTACAAGAAAATCATCGTTTAAACTGATTTAAAAGTCCATTATCATCACTTTAAAGCATCCCGCGTCACGACTAGCATTAAATTGTATTCCTTTAATACTAAAATAATAGGATTATATGCAAAAAAAATGTGAAATATGTTTTTGGTGAAATCCACATCAATCAAACTTAATACAGAGACATCGCTCCACTGGAACCGCCCCTCGTAGACCGCTTCCCGCGCCGCTGGTGCGCAGCTTCTCGCGCCGCTCGTACGCCATTTACCACGCCGCCGCGGCCATCGAGAAGGTTCCGGTATCGATTCCCGGTGAATCCCCACCGGAAATCGAACAAACATCACTTTATGATTTTGAGACTTTCTTCAGTTTGGTTAGGGCACTGACTTTTGATTTTGACTTCGTAACAATGACAGCATAAAAACTAAGAAGTGGCTAGTACTTTAACATAATGAGTGGAGAAATAAGAACTGATGAGTCCTCTTGTCCCCCCTGATCCACTACATGATATCAAGACTAAATAATCCTTGTGGCCCCACTGCACTGGTGAAGGAAAGGTAATCGGTGGGGACACCAGACCGGAAGGGAATTACCTGATTGTCCGAAAGAAAGATGATTCCATGCTACGCAAGGCACTTAAAGCCGGCTACTATCTGCGATAGTAGTGGGTACATGAGCCACTGCGAAGGTCTTTAGCAGTTCAATAACTTCGACACCAGGGTTTAAGAGGTGTACCGCGGAGTATATGGTTGTTATACTCTTGGACATAAAGGTGATGGTTTAGATATCCCTCGCAAAGCTCATAACATCATATTTGTGATTACGGACGGCGTACTCTAGGACGAGCAGTACTAATTCCGCAGAAGAAACACTGTGACCCTGGTGGGCCTAAGTTACTTGACATCGCGTAAATGTCAATAATAATAGATAAAACTAACGTTAACAGTCAAGAAATAACAAAAATATCAACAACAAAAACTTCACAAAGATAACAACTTAAACTTCTTTTAAAGCAACGAGAACGCTTGTACACGGTGCAAGTTACGATGACAAAGTGATTGACTTGACGTGCCCGTCTATAACATAAGCGCGGTGACAAAGCTTCTCTACGCATGCTGTCTAATTCATTCTTTATTAAAACGAACGTGACAGCATTCGTACAGAAGCTAGTCACGCCCTCCTGGTGCGGTAAAGAACAGCCCTGTGGTTCATTGCCAATGGTGAAGAGGGGGACGGGAAGAGATGCGGCTCGTGACACTTATCTCCTCACCCCATACTCTTTGCGCCGCATTAATTCTATGGTATTTTTAAGGCTTCTAAGATTATTTTTTGATATTGATTTCATCAAAAACATACTTTTTTTACATATTTTTTTGCATTTTATCCTATTATTTTAGTGTTACGAGAATCCAATTTAATAGTAGTCGTTACGCGGGATGCTTTAAAATGATGATAATGGACTTTTAAATCAGTTAAAACGATGATATTCTTTTAATTATATTTTACATTTTAAAACTGAAATTACTCAGAAAGTATATCGCTTACGACATTCTGTCAATCAGTATTCGTTGTTTGTAATTATTTTTTCTGTCGATTGGCATATGTTTCATACGTGTACATTAAAAACGGGACTCTTTATGTACTTGTATGTACTTGCAACTTTAGGCAAGCCAGGCTTCATACAAAAATGTTCGAACCTCGTTTAACTGTTTGTATATCATCAGCTCATTTTCTACTTGAAAAAAGGGTCTTAGGTCTTACTAACTTTAACAGGCCCGTTTGATTTGAAAGGTGCAATGTTACCTTGAGCTAATGCGGTAACTTTGAATAGGCTTACAACATATATATAAGGTGTTTTAATTCATAAGAAAGGTCTCAATGAGTAGGTAGATAGATGATGATCGAGGCTATGTGGTAACCTTTATTAGTTGTCCGCTAGATCATTTTTTCCCTAAAACTTTTTTGTGGATATAGGTACTCACGCGATTTAAAATATTTAATTATTTATATAATGTAATGCTCTTCTTTTTTGTAGTTTCAGGGGAGAATCACCCGTTAAGTTTCGTCAACCAATCTTAAGTCACCCCTATAACTAGGATACTCGAAGATACAATAAAGTTCTTCTGCGATCGTATTGTCCCTTTACTAAACGATTTTGTTTTGAACTTCAGCGCTGTCTAACATCAATCGCCCATTTTATATTTATCAAGGTCGCCATATTTTGACCTCCTGTGGTTGCTTACATGGAACTTTTTTCCCTAATTTGGCAACACTACAAGTTTGGAAATGTCATAGGTGACACCACAAAATAAACGCAAAAGCATTCAGGAACATTCTGCCATTGTAAAAGAAGTATAGGTTATGTGATGATTCCTTTAAAATCCTCATGAAAAGAATGTACAGAAGGTCTTCGGTGGGAACTCGGCGTGAGCGGTTGCTTTGTCAATTGAATTTTCGTTTTCGGCATGAAAAAGTTGTTTAATGTGTAATAGTGATAGTGTATTATGCAGTAAATTGACTAAAATTCGTGTAGTGATGAAAAATTCAAGTGATAACTGTGTTTCTGCTCCGTTTGGTACCGACAAAGATCTACGCAGAACATGAGGAGCTTAGGGCTTAAGTTAAGTTGAAGAAAGAAGATTTTTCACTGAAGACATGGCTGTATGGACATAGTTTCCTTTGCCTTTCCCGAAAGGGATAAATTAAAAAAAAAGAATGTATAGTCAACGGCACATCAGGTTACCACAAACTGTCAAATTTCCCCAATGGATTGTAAACTCTAATACTTGGAGATAAAATTGAAAATCGATTGAAGAAATTTGACAGTTTTGGATAGCATGATGTGCTGTTCTCCCTGTACCTAGGGGAGATTAACCTATCTCCGGCTGGGACCCAAACTCCCGCCATCTCACTTAATTATTGATTTTCAAAGCTTTAGCACAATTTGACGGCCGGTTTGGTCGAGTGGTAGGTGACGCTGCCTCTTGATCGGCGGGTCCTGGGTTCGATCCCCAGTCGGGGCAAACATTTGTGTAAAAAGCAGATGTTTGTTCTCGGGTCATTGGGTGTTTGTGTTTGTCTTTATGTGTTTTCCAAGGGACCCACGACACAAGGGAAAACATTAGTGTGGGCCTTTGAGTGTGTAGCGTTTATTTATTTAATTATAAACATAAAAAGTACACTTAATGAAAACAAATCTCCTAGTGACCATAACCCCAGAAGCCTCATCATGGAATTTAACGTTTTTACATATGCCAATAAATAGTTCCGGAAATACCTAGTGGTAAATAGTGCTACAATGAAATAAATGAAATAGTTCTGACTGTGTGCCAAATCTCAAAAATAATGTTTCAGTGAAACCAGAGATATGATATGAGGGTATCTCGGTGAGTATGCGGGGCTGACGTCATCCCAGCATACTCATCACAAAATCTCGATATCCGCAAACTCATTCCTGTCGGAATAGTTCTGAAATAGTTCTACAGTTTGCTTATGGTATCTGTTTCATATAATACACATAATGTATCAAAAATGGCAGTCGAATTTCTACATACATTTTTGTTGTGGTATACAGTCGCGCACAGAAATGAATTATTAAGTCGTTTAGTTGGAATTTAACTAATATTTTTTTATTAATGCAAAGAATAGAATTAGCTTTTACCTAGGTGTAATAATTCCAGTGGATTAAAACAACTTAGTTTTGAATATTTAAGCATTCGAGATTTTTCCGATGATAAATACTAAAATATAAATATCCTACAACTAGCATTCCGCCCGGGACTTCGTTCCCTCGGGAATTCCGGAAAATTATACATATATCCTATGTCCATCGGGGATATTGTAGCTTTCTAATAGTGAAAGTATTTTTTCGGAATAGGCTCCGAAACAGTAGTTTCGGAGCCTATTCAATGCAAACAATCAAGTCTTTCCTCTTTATAATATTAGTAATCTAAAAGTAATCTAGATACCTAAGTGAAATATAGTTTGACTATTCTTATGACAGCGCTATTATTTTTTTTAGCAAAGTGGACATATTGCAACCACTGGATTCTGGACATTTGTTATTTAAACCTTTTGCATGTAATTGGAGATACCTTTAAGGTAAATTATTCAAGGTACGGTCTCAGTCTTCACCACTAGTAACTTGAGACATCAAACGTCAAAATATGTTTAAGGAATGCTTGAAATTGAACTGAGTCTTGAACATTTTTATACTAAGTTCAGTCTCAAGCACTACAGATCCATACGTAATTTTAAAAAATAATTTTAATTGTTATTTATTTTAACACTCTAAGTAATACCTGATTTTACGATCTTAAATATAGCTTTGATGGTAATATTTCAGATCCATAAAAAATATTATGCCGATATTTTTTTATAAAAAATAGGTTAATTTAAATAATTATGTTAATTTACACTGTTAGAAACATTTTTCTTTAAAATAATAAAATAACCGATTGAACATCACAACATGTATCAACAATTTACGGGCAATATTTTAAGCCAGTGAAAATTAAGGATATAAATCAATGCAATAAACAGACCTACTTTTCTAAGAGTTTGTAGGACCACATAAGAAAATATTTATTTACCTTCACAAATATATGGTTTTCGTAATGTAATAGTCCTTCTAATCTTTAAACCGTGAATATTACTCATAAATAAATATTAAAATTATAAATCCATATATGGCTTTGTATGCGGTAAAGGGGAAAGGAAGAAGACTTGTTGTAAACCATGACAGACGGCTCTATCTGCTTCGGTTTGTTTATTTATTATCATATAACTGTAATTAGATTTTGTTTATTTCACTTTTGATCGCGACTGTACATTTGTATGAAAATTAAATAGTCTTTTTCTCTAGAACGGAACACCTAGAAATTCAGATTTTTTGATGATTATACTCGAGAAATTATCTAAGCAAGCAGATTTCCCCTATGTCGTCCTGTTTTCGAGATCCAGGTGGCTCAGGCTGTAGTGACGCGTCACTGGAGCTGGACCCCAACGAATTATATCTTTTGAACGCGAGACCGGATAATTTTCTTATTTTGGCGTTTGTCCCGACTCCGCTACTGAATTTCGATGTACGAAATCTCGATGTACGGTAGCTCACTAGTTTATGAGTTCTGTGTACGACAGGCAAAATGTTCGCGGCACCGACGTTTTTCATTTCGATGTACGGAATCTCGATGTACAATAGTTCATTAGTTTAAAAGTCCTAAGTATGTCAGTGTGATATAGTACACTGTACCGATGTTTGTCTTTTCGATGTACGGGATCTTGATGTACTATAGTTCATTAGTTTAAAAGTCCTAAGTATGTCAGTGTGATAGTACACTGTACCGATGTTTGTGTACCATGGACCACATTAAATCTACATTAAAATAAAGAACAAAACATAACATACAAAAACCGTCTCCTGAATTTTTAAGTTGATTTTAATAATAATCCAATAAATATAATTAGACCATTGACTTTTTTTATTACGAAAATAAATCTTAAACAATTACCTAATACATTTTAACAAAAACACAACATAACATAAAAAATACACTCTCCTGCAATACGAAAATAAATCATAAACAATAAGTACATTAAAAAAATATAACGTAAATAAAACATTCTCCTGCATTCTTAAGATGATTCAATAAGTATATACAAAAAAAAAGAAAAATAATATTAAACCTTCATATATACAATGTATGCTAGACCACTTACATCCATTGTTTCTTTCTTCATTATGTGTTCTTTAATTCTTGTGATGTGATTCGATGTTTTATTTTTGCGTTTTTTAATATTAGCTACAATTCTTAGATTTGTAGCAGAAAGTTTCTTGTATGTTATGTTTTGTTTTGTTTTAATAGAAAGAAAAGAAAGAAAGAAAGACAAATTTATTATAATGGACATCACAACACATATAAGAAGCAAGATTAAACAGTAAAACATGATCCGATACACTACATGAAGACAATAACAAATACAACAGCAAACTAGCTTTAGATCGCTATGTGTTGTGGGGTCCGAGACAAAGGGTCCTCAACTCAGCTATATGTTGTGACTCTGGAATCAGGATATGAGACCGCGAGCCACAACGCTGGTTTTCAGTGAGTCCCATAACCAAGTGACGAACGAAAGTCCGTGGACGAGACAGAATTATTTAGGAATAAATAAATATTGGTAATGAAAAATGGAAAATACATATGTTACAAATAAATATAATACATAATTAAACATATGTGTCAATATGGTGAAACAGTGGGTTGAGGTGTGTGTAAAATGTGTGTGCATGATGCCAACAGGAGATCGCCTTGGAAGTGTGTATAGGTACCGTCAACAAACTCAGCTATAGTTATGTCACAGAAACCGTCATAACGAGATTCCGTAAAATCTAGTAGATTTAGAAACATCATCAAATTATTGTAAAATTAGTTTAAAAACAAAATGTAAATAAAACAATTTATCATAAAATAATTGTATTAAATACTTAGATTTAAAATTGTAAAATGTATAAAATATAAAATTTTATTGTAAGTAACATTTGAAAAAAAAGTAAAACGTTAAAATTAAAAATGTTTAAAAATTAAGTTAAAATAAAACTTTTTGGCCTATTTAAACGATTTGGGCGTCAAGAATGTATCTTTTGTATTTTATTTTAAAATTTCCCAATGTTTTAATATTCTGAAATGGTGGTGGCAAATCATTCCATATGCGAGCAGATGCAAATTTATAACTCCCGCGGAATGCTGTAGTGCGGTGTCTAGGGATTACCAGGGAGTAACTGGACGCACGAGTCAAGTAAGAACTGACGTCGCGAGACCATGTAAGCTTTTCGGCAAGATAGGGAGGTATTTTGAATTTAATAACACCGAATAAAAGACAAGCCAAATACACTTTCTGTCTGTTAACCATTTTCATTATCCCATTTATATTTAAATACGGAGTGACGTGGGTACGTGGGGGGATGGAAAAACAAAATCTTGCACATGCGTTTTGTACGTGCTGGATCATCTTCTGCGTACGCGCCAGTCTAGGCCCGTAAACAATGTCCATGTAATTAAATTTTGATAATATTAGCGAATTATTTGTTTACGAACATTTTCGTAATAAAAAACAATAACAATAATATCGAGGTTCCTAATATTATTTTTTGCTTGATAAATACTATGGTATCGGGATTCCGTACATCAAAAAGACAAACATCGGTGCACAGTACTATCACACTGACATACTTAGGACTTAATGAACTAATGAACTATTGTACATCAAGATCCCGTACATCGAAAATACAAACATCGGTACAGTGTACTATCACACTGACATACTTAGGACTTTTAAACTAATGAACTATAGTACATCAAGATCCCATACATCGAAAAGACAAACATCGGTACAGTGTACTATCACACTGGCATACTTAGGACTTTTAAACTAATGAACTATAGTACATCAAGATCCCGTACATCGAAAAGACAAACATCGGTACAGTGTACTATATCACACTGACATACTTAGGACTTTGAAACTAATGAACTATTATACATCGAGATTCCGTACATCGAAATGAAAAACGTCGGTGCCGCGAACATTTTGCCTGTCGTACACAGAACTCATAAACTAGTGAGCTACCGTACATCGAGATTTCGTACATCGAAATTCAGTAGCGGAGTCGTTTGTCCCGAGAAATTCACGAGAAATTTTCTACGTAGCCAGATCTTCGCTACGTGGTTCCATCTCAGAGATACAAGTGTGGGTGTGGCCCAGCTGTAGTGACGTCACTGCAGCTGGGCCCCAAACAACACCCGATAACTTTGAAACGCGGCCCCGATAAATTTTGTTTTCTTTGCTAATCAGATACGTCAAATTTTGAGAAATTCTTGCTATAGTTTTCGATTGTGGCCCAGCTGTGGTGATGGACTCGCAATCCAAATCCAAACTAATGAAGAGGAAGAGGTTTAGCATTAAAATAAAACAATAAAGGAAGAAGGAAATGTTTATTTATGATAAAATAAAATATGATGTTTTATGAGATAAAATAATGTAATGTTTACGATATTATATTATAACAAATATAATAACAAACGATATTATAGGTAGTTTAATGAAACGAAATGTATCTAAATAGAATGGAATGATATGTATAATTAAAATGAATTATTGCATGAAAAATGTATTAGGAAATAAAGGCAATTTGAATGTTTATGTTAAGTTAAAGTTTATCTTAAGTTAGGTAAGGATTTTTTCAGTTATAGAGCGGGACCCAAGGAGAATGAGTTCATTTCCGTGGGACTTAACTCCGCCATACGAACTATGTACTTATTCGGCATATGTTCCTGAACACAAAAAGTGCGGTAGTCACTTTCTAAGGGTATGGAGGGGGTAGCTATGACGTAACAAAGATGGCGGCCAGGCCTATTTTATTTACGCTATATTTAGATAACTACTGGGCAGATTTACTTAAATAGGGTCTCAAATGAAAGATAATTTAATATACATTGCTTTATTTTAAAGATTCATTAGTGTAAACCTAGTAACAAAATAAATATTTTCAAAAAACGACATTTTGTAAAATTAAACTTTTTTTACTGTGTGAAAAGAACAGAAACCGTTAGGATTACGGTAATTTAGCTTATTATAAAAAAATAGCTACACTTATCAGTATTCTAATGAACCTAAAAACGTTTAAATCGAGCTATAAACAACGGAACTGCAGTCGTCTAAGTGAGCGTGGGTAGCGCCGAACTGACTACGGTACTTAGATTTTGGTACGAATAATCTTGAAAATAACGTGACAAAACGGCAAAATGAAAAAGTATTATTAACAAGCATCATTCAAAATGAAAAAGTATTATGAACAAGCATAATTTTTTTTAACAGGCATCATTTTTTTTGTAAAAAAATTTTCTTAATTTTTTTACGAACTATTTTTAAAAATTCTCGTAACAAAAATAACGCTTCGTATCATATCGAAATAAAACTCTTCATACTTGCACGTACTTGCGTTATATTTCAAAACAAAGGACTCAATGGTACTGGTCTGTACTGATGGACATGAGAGTGTAAACGTACGCACTCGAGACAGAGGCAGGTCGCTGACGTGCGAGAGTGTACAGCCGCCGTTATATTTTTTACATCGGCAACACTGAGATTCATTCCGAAGAATCCCTGCACCGTGCTGCGCCGTGAACTTTGGCACTTGTTGCTTCATTCATTTGAAATCATTTGGTCAGGCCTATGACACTTTTAGTACCAATAACTGCGAAATGGCGCTGCTATCGCCTTTTAAAACTAAAAAAATAGTTGATGTTTGATATGGGTTCCTTTAAAAAAAGTTCTTTAGCTTCATGAGGAGCCCTAAATTTTGCTAGTTTAAAAGCATTAATAAAGCTTTTTTTATTTGAATATTTTGATCCATTTTAATAAATCATACATGAGTTGAAACAGACTCTTGAGTTGCTGTTGCCTTTATGTTGTTGCTAGGTAACAGCTACTAGGTTGGTACCCTCTAAGTTTAATTTTTTGACAATCTAAATAAAAATGCTAAGCATCTCCTTTTCAGATAACTAGATCATGTAATATGACATGCTATGGTTACATTACACGAATCAGATGTTTTTGACCCTGATTGATTTTTAGATACATAGTTTCATTAAATAATAAATATACGTACCAGCCCTTCCAATCACCAAAGTCATTTCTGGGGTATCATCCTCATTTTGCTCTCGAAAATAATTGTAAATAAACAAATAAATAAACGCTACACACTCAAAGGCCCACACTAAGGTTTACCCTTGTGTCGTGGGTCCCTTGAAACACACATAAAGAAAAATACAATGCTAGGTAGTAATAACTAACATTACTTAAATACTTAAAAGCAGTAGGTACAGTTTTAAAGTACAGTGTGTAATAAATATGCCTATTGGGTTTCTTCATGGGACAGACTGTCAGCCGACTCACCCTGCACTAGAAATAAATCTGTATTGCAGTGGTAAGACATCTAGTCAGTTCACGAGAGGCAAGGTTATGGTACTTATAGTTGAGTTGTTGTACAACTGAATAGGTACTTCGCTAAAGGCTTAACCAATTTCCAGAACTAGTAAATAAAAGTGAATAGATAGATTCTCAAATATAGACCCATATGTGTTGCCACAATTCCGTCAATATCATGTAGCGCAGAACACTTCACTTTATATAAATGGCAATCAGCCATTTTGTGAAAAAATTGTGGATAAGAACTTTTTTGAGTGACACCCAGGTTACACCTTTAACACTCTCATGTTTTCAAAATGGTTCAATGATAATCAATGGAAAAGTAAAAGAAAAAAGAAAAATTTTCAATGACTATCAACGTCTGACCTTTTTGGTGGGAGCTGTCAGGCAACTTGAAAGACTACTTTAATTATTGAATTGTTATCTTTTTCGGTGACCCCAGTGTCATTACACGGTGTCACTCAGGGATAAATGAAAGAATTTTTCAAATCGGTCCAATATTTTCGCAGCTTATTCAAAGCAAACAAACAAAACAGAGCTTTCCTTTTTAATATTAATTTGATGTATATACCCTTAGGATGCTATAAGTCCTGGACTGAGAGTAAAAGTATTTTTTTTTTAAATGTTTTATATTATGATTCAACGAGAATGTGATAAATTGTCAGTGAAAACTGTTTTTGGCTTACGTGTTACCTAATGTGTATAATTTATATGTATTACATCATGCTGTAAGTTTTCCTAAATAAAAAAAAAAAAAAAAAAAATACACATTACTCTCTCTGCTCTTTGTAGCTGACCCACGTGATGGAAAGTTTTGAATTTGAAAATTAAAATAATAGATATAGTGTGTCCAATTAAGAAATATACGTAACAGATTTTATGGACTTACCTACTTTACTCAGTGGTTCACCCAGAGCAATTCCGTTTTCAGTGAAGATACATGTGTAAGAAAAGCGAATTCTCTTGCCTTCTTCATCGAATTGGGTTTTGTCAAAATGTTTTTGACAAACGCGTTGTTTCAACAATTGCTCTTCAGAGAGTTCAAGGAGTATAGGATTTGTTGGCGCGAGAAAAGACATATCCACAAACTTCTTAGATAACTGTTTCTCGGGAAACAAAAAAACCGTAGCGTTTCACCTGTTGCAGTGCAACCACCAAGACAACACTTAAGCGTTTCCATGTTAAAGCAGGTTACAAAAATAACCTAAGATGAAAAAATCGTCGACGGAGGAGGATTTGTGACAAGGATCTCAACTTCAAACTCAACATAAAATACACGAGCACTCAACTCGAGCTCGCAAGGGTTCATAGAATTACTCTTGAACGATAAAATTGTATATAAAAATCACTGTTCGCCGACCATCGGCTGAAGGAAAAAATCTTCAGCCGATACCTTGTTGTGCCGACAGCTCAATTCACCGAAAGGACGTTCTAAATAAAAAATTTTTGCCGATGGCACGATTTGCAGATAAGCCGGTTCACTGAAAGCTCGACTGAGCGAATTAGCTATTTATCGATAGAAAGAATTGCAGAAAGCACTGTTCATATTTTCATTTACTAATACTTACTACGCCATTTGTTGGAACATAAGGTTTAGTTTTATTAGAATAAAAAGTAGCTTATTTATTAATCTAGAGCAGCACATTCCATCAAAATCAGTCCGTTAGTTTTAGGCATAGGATAAATAAGGTGTAATTCACATTTGTTTGTTTAGATTTATTATAAAGTATTAATAAAAAAACTTATATAATTTGCAAAACAAATGTATTTATTTCAGATATAAAATTGTTACCAAATGTTGTTGATAATTTTGACACTCGAAATAATTTTTTTTCACGTACCTACAAAATAAATAACAAAATTTTATATGGAATCAAAGCTAAATGGTAATAATACGGGTTGCACATGGCAAAAGATGCTTATGACAATCATAAAATAAAATAAATATAAATGCATTTTAGTCATTTCTGCGACGAAAACTGAGAATAAGTACTGCATTTATTTAGCAATGCACTTCAGTAAACGCCTGTGCGAACCATGAGAGCAATCATAGATAATACCGTACTTGTACTTGCTCAGTGACAAGACGCCATCATGGCAGTTTGAGGTTATCTTGACATACAGCATGACGTCACAAGATGGCGAATTAAAGGCGATAACAGCGCCATTTCGCAGCTATTAGTACTAACAGTGTCATAGGCCTGACCAAATGATTTCAAATGAATGAAGCAACAAGTGCCAAAGTTCACGGCGCAGCACGGTGCAGGGATTCCTCGGAATGAATCTCAGTGTTGCCGATGTAAAAAATATAACGGCGGCTGTACAATCTCGCACGTCAGTGACCTGCCTCTGCCTCGAGTGCGTACGTTTACACTCTCATGTCCATCAGTACAGACCAGTACCATTGAGTCCTTTGTTTTGAAATATAACGCAAGTACGTGCAAGTATGAAGAGTTTTATTTTGATATGATATGAAGCGTTATTTTTGTTACGAGAATTTTTGAAAATAGTTCGTAAAAATAATGAAGAAAATTTTTTGACAAAAAAAATGATGCCTGTTAAAAAAAATTATGCCTGTTCATAATACTTTTTCATTTTGCTGTGATTCTACTCGTTTTATCACGTTATTTTCAAGATTATTCGTAACAAAATCTAAGTACCGTAGTCAGTTCGGCGCTACCCACGCTCACTTAGACGACTGCAGTTCCGTTGTTTACAACTCGATTTAAACGTTTTTAGATTGATTAGAATGCTGATAAGTGTAGCTATTTTTTAAAATGGTTAATTACCGTAACCATAATGATTTCTGTTCTTTTCACACAGTAAAAAAAGTTTAATTTTACAAAATGTCGTTTTTTGTAAATATTTATTTTGTTACTAGCTTTACACTAATGCATGTTTAGAATAAAACAATGTATATTAAATTATCTTTCAATTGAGACCCTATTTAAGTAAATCTGCCCAGTAGTTATCTAAATATAGCGTAAATCAAATAGGACCGGCCGCCATCTTTGATACGTCATAGCTACCCCCTCCATACCCTTAGAAAGTGACTACCGCACTTTTTGTGTTCAGGAAAACATGCCAAATAAGTATATACCAGTACTTCGTATGGCGGATTGAAGACTTTCTTACGAATGGGTCCCGCTCTATTAGGTTACATTAACATTTTGAAAAGTACCAAGAGCTTAAAATCTTACTAAGTCAAATTACAAGCCCGGTAGGTTCAATTTCATAAAATGAAATAATAATAATACTATTATTTTCATAATATCAATAATTTGTCAATTCAATATCCTAGTGTCATATAAATATTATTATAAGAGTTATTAGCAATCCTGAAAACTAATTTTCTATATCATATCAGTCTTAGAAACTGCAGTTGTTGCGGGTGCACTCAGAAAGAATTCCTGCGCAAATATGATCCATCTTCATAATTATTGTCTCTTTCTTTAGGTACCTACTTGCATCACAAGCACCTTTACTTAGTTCTTACCGGAATTTATTTCTTACATACATTTTGTCTTATCATCAATATACTTAATTTTTCTGTTGTGTTCACTCATATTCCAGTCTGAAATAGAAGTTCAGTTTTAAAAAAAAAACAGGAAAATAAGTGAGAGTAGGAAATATATAAAAAAGGAAAATGCAGGAAATATGGGTGTATGTGTATGTGGTCTTTGACCTTTATGGTCAAGATTGAAGTCATGAGTTAACCCATCTTATAATAAAAAAATAAAAAGTAGGTAATATAAAACTGAGTCAGTCATCTTAGGTGCACTGGGTTAAAGTGATAGAATGGGCTAGTGTGGTCAGAGGGTCATGTTAGCAGCCCATTTTAAAACACAACGACCCAATGGTAAGATATTTACTTACTTGTGTATTTAGCTCGGAGATCTTTTTATTTCATTCAATCACATGGAACTGGCAACTACCCAGTGACTTTCTGTAAATTTTGCCCATTATCTAGGTTTGTCATGTTTATTTTAAATCCCAACATGGCATTATTTCTGGAACAGAAATAACACTTTATATCAATTGTTTGTTTGAGAGAAACAACCATTAATTACTATCAATCTTATACAAAATTTGGGGCACAACACACAAAATGCAAAGAAAATCAGGATTATTTACCTTTTCTCTGCCTATTCCTACCATCCTAACAAATTTAATTTAAGAATTTAATAGTGATGTATCTACTACACACCTAGCCATGCTAGTGTTTAATTTCTCTTTGACATACATACATAGGTTCACGTCTTTGTTCGATTGCGGTAGGCAGAGACCACAGATTGCCACTTGCAACTATCCAAGCACACCTCTTTCACTTCTTCTCCATTCATAATTTGCTTCAGATACTCTTCGGATTCGGGTACTCCTAACACGGCCTTTTCTCAGTACATCGCCAATTTGGTCTAAGTTTTTCTCTTAGGGCGCCCTTCCAACCCTTTCAACTACATTCGCACTGTATATTTCTTTTGTCAATCTTCTTTCTTTCATTCTTTTCACACGTCCAAACCACCGCAACATTTCTCTCTCTATTCTTGTCACTATATCTTCTTTCATATCACATCGCTCTCGAATCTCGCTATTTCTCACCCTATTACTTAATTTCACACCACACATTCTTTCATTCGTCTTGGACTTAACGTAACCTTAAAATTAGTTTTTTTAATTTATCTCTTTTGGGGAAGGCAAAATAATCTTTTTGGTCGCTGGGTCATGTTAGGGGACGGTTTTTATTTATTTATTTAGTGGAATACACAACACAACAGAAATATATATATATATAAGTAAATAATGGAGACTACAAGAATGAAATTAAGTAGGTAGGTATTAGTTACAATGAGATATAATCAAGGGCAATTTTAACCTTTTTCTAAAAATAACCTATTTTTATACCGCTTTATCTTCAATGTATTCGTTCTGAATAAGTTCCCCTCATTCTCCAGCCGATAATGTTTTATTTGTACGGAGAAATATAACTTCGAGAAGCAGCAAAACGGAGCGAATAGACTGTATCAATTTAATTTTTTTATCAACACACTGTTATAAGTTAGTTTACTGCATAATTCACTATCGCTATTACACACTATACAACTTTTTAATGTAGAAAACAAAAATTCATTGCACAGTACGAGTAAAACCACTTTCCATAAATAAAAAAGTACTCTGTGCAAACCTCAGCAGTGTGACCATCTCAAAAATGGCGAATCTGCCACAGACAGGGTGAAAAATCTGCCAAAATCTGCCACACTTGGCGCGAAAAATGCCAAAGTTATGCCTTAAAAAAACACAGAAATAAAATTAAATTTATTTATTTTAATTTTCTTAATTATTATTATAGGTACGTATACTAGTACTTTAATCATCTGCATTTGCCTCCAAATCGTCATTTTCGTTATACATAGATTTTGACGACATCTTTTTAATCATGTTTTTAGTTGGTTTAAAAGAGACACAATCTCCGTGCTCCTTAATCCCCTCTTTTGTTGTAATGAGGACTATCGTTTTTTGTCTCACTAGGTGGCGCCACTGTAGAGTGAGGTCCTAAAGTACGGCTGTCAAAGTTTGTTGTTACGGGCACCAAAACAAAAATTTACATTTAAGTAATATTTAATACAATTTAACCGTAGAGTTAACGTATTGGCAATGCCGCAGTATTGCGTAGTCCCTTTTGCTCAGAAAAAAAAGGCGGACATAAGTTTCCGAAAGATAAAACTGTCTCAAAGCAGTGGTTGGTAGCGATTCACAGGGTCAACTATGTCCCTTCAAAACATTCACGTATCACATATCTGAGACCGATACACAATACATAAATACACACAGACACAACAAACTCAGAACAAACTTTTATGTCCATCACATGTTTGTTCTTGGTGAGAATTAAACCCATAACCTTTAGCGCTGAAGCCATATTAAATGGAATATATACATATAGTGTATATCCTTACTTTAATATTATAGATACGAAAGTAACTCTGTCTGTCTGTCTGTCCGTCCGTCTTTCATGCCCAAACTACTAAACCGATTTTGATGAAATTTGGTACAGAGATAGATTAGAGCCTGGGAAAGGACATAGGCTACATTTTATCCCGCAGTTGGGCACGATATAACTTGTAGTCCACGCGGGTGGAAACGCGGCCGGAAAGCTATTATGATAAATAATGCTTTCGCGTTTTCAGAGTGGACTTGGCCTCTATATATAAGCAAATTTTTTTGTGTAGGTACATGTCACTAGAGCCACTAAATATGCATTTATCATCATACTAGCTTTCTACCCATACCGAACACTATTCCTGTTCAATTACAGTTCATAATTATATGACACACTTGTTTAAAAACAATAAGCGGGAAATCCCCGTACAATTTGGCCAGAAAATAGAAGTTGCCAGTTCGATAAAATCATTTTTATCTTAATTATATACTTCAAAAATCTATTTTTTTTTAATTACTTTAAAAAATATGAATTCATTGAAAATTCAAATTAGGTAATGTAAATTTTCTTGAAATCTTTAAAATCTGCCCGAATCTGCCACTTTTGTAAATCGTCAGCATGATCTGCCACAGACAAAATTTAGGAGCGAAATCCGCCAAA
Source organism: Aproaerema taeniolella (assembly GCA_949987775.1). Classification (NCBI taxonomy): domain Eukaryota; kingdom Metazoa; phylum Arthropoda; class Insecta; order Lepidoptera; family Gelechiidae; genus Aproaerema; species Aproaerema taeniolella. The sequence goes on from OX465250.1 coordinate 15,749,454, forward strand.
ATGGCAGAAATCTGCCACAAATGGTCACACTGAACCTCAGACAGGGTGACTGACATTAGTGACAGTGACAGGACAGACAGGGACGGACGGATCCTTTTTAGGGTTCCGTACCCAAAGGGTACAAAATGGGATCCTATTACTAAGGCTCCGCTGGTGCTGTCCGTCCGTCTGTCTGTCACCGGGCTGTATCTCATGAACCGTGATAGCTAGACCAAGGGTCTTCAACCTTTTAGAACTTAAGGGCCAAGAATATTTTGACTTTACTTCGGCGGGCCGCGACAAAAAGAAAATATTCCATGATCTTAAGTAATTAAAAAACAATAATAGTTGAAGTGTATTAAAATCTACAAACAGGTAATAAATTTAATAAAATTCAATCAGTGAGATATTTCACACTGATTCTTAACTAATTTGTCAATATGTGACGTTCCAGGGGCAAAGGGACCTTTTGGTCGGTATTTAGTTACGCATATCCCTGTAATCTGCAATTCATAAGCTATTTAAATCCAAAAAGATTATCTTCGTACGATGTGTAGTAACGGAAATATTATTTTTTGAAAATATTCATCTAAATCATGCACTTTTAGGAAAAGGCAATTTTAGGTTAAAGGGCATGGAAAACTATGTTGTCATTGTAAGTTACATACGAGGAGCATTCTTTTAGCTTCCATTTCATAGAAAATAAAGCTAAAAATCTATATAACAGAGGACAAACTTGTTAATATTCTTGAACCATGCGTACTGAACGTTTTCCGGAAATCACATATTTCTTTGATTTAAATGTTATTTTTGCAAGGAAGTTTCTTACAAAAATATACCCCTCATGGACTTGTTTCTGTGACCAACTTCACCACAGCAAGTGCGCGTAGGTTTTTTACGTGTTTTGACCTGGAGACCACTGCAACTCGACGAAACATTTACCAATAGGTATCTCGGAAACTAAAACCCGCCATAAGGTACCTTTTCATATGGACATATCTGTCCCTATCGTGGTTGTTGCAATTATCAAACTGTTCTCAAGGTGACCATCGGTGATTTTTACCTTTGACTTCACGTTTTTCATTCGAGAAAATCATTGCTCGCATATATAGGTACTGCCAAACAGATATGTCATTTTCAGTACATTATCTCTGATTTTAGGAAAATCAGAAACAGGGATGTAATTTGAATAAAACTCAAGCAATCCTGAATTAAATATCTTTCAAAGTAGAGTTGCGTTGCAGTAAAGTAAACGAAAAGCGATCGGTGTTTCACTATTCCGTTTCAGTAAAATCTATTTTTTATTATTCCGACGTCAACTATGACGTCAACTATGCGATCACCACACGGCGGAAATTTTCAAGATTTCCGCCGTGTGGTGATCGGTTGAGAATAACTCCACCCAATCTCTTTCCGTGGGTGTCGTAAGAAGCGACTAAGGAAACAAAAATGAGACCTGCCTCCTAGTACCTAATCCATCTTAGGCAACGAAACCTCAGTTTGTTTTCAATCTGAGGTGGCGTCTTATGGTCTCATGCGGTGTGGTAGGCTCTGTAAAGGGCCGTTTGGTTCGCAACCACCCTCCTACCGAAGTCCGACGCCAAACAGCTTGCTGTGTTCCGGTGTTCCGTCGATGCGTGGGAGTACCAGTGCCTTAATTGGCATTTTCTAGGTTAATTCGCTTCATCATCGACCTCACCTATGACCTTTGTCAAGATTGGGGTCAAGAGTTAACCCATCTCATAATAAAAAAAACAAAGATTTTGTATTTCTGTTGCCGTTATAACAACAAATACTAAAAAACAGAATAAAATAAATATTTAAGGGGGCTGCCATGCAACAAACGTGACGGAACCCTTCGTACGTGAGTCTGACTCACACTTGGCCGGTTTTTTTCTTCAAAAAGTGGAGATAACACTGGAGATCTAGAGATGGGCAAATTATAATCGAAAAAATAAATATAAATAAACTTTAAAATTCGTAAAAATATTAATTTTAACTCACACTTATTATTGATAAATATCGAAAGCGAAGTGTCAGGAACTCCTAACCTAACTTAAGAAAAGAAAATGTTACAGGAAACTTCTATTACTTTTGAGTATTTCATAAAGATTCGGTTTATTTGGTCTAGTTGTTAAATTTTCATCCCATGTGGAGCATAAAAAGAAACTTTTTTTTCCATATTTCAATAAATATTTTTTTTTTTGGGAAATGTCGTTTTTAATTCATCTTACCTGCTTGGTACTATTTTATTTAACAGATGATAATAATGACTTTCTGAAAGTGTTCCCGACAAAACTTTCATAGTTTTTTTTAGAATTCAATTAAATTCGTAAACTACTATTTATATTGTTATAAACGTTTTGTTATTGGAAATTGTCTTAGACCATACACATTGTAAAAGAAATCCCATCAAAACAAACTTGTAGCATACAAAAAAAAATGATTGCAAATCTCGCAAAGTAGAGCGTGATGTCGAGAGTTTTACGACTATAGCCAGCGTACACACTGACAATAGTCTTTATTTGTTAGACTTTAGTGTAGTCTTTATTTGTTCCCCTTTACGGGGAACTATTTATTTTATTTTTGCACTGATTGCGCTCTATTTATGGGCATAACCAAATATGTACGCCCATTTTGTGTACGTTACCTTAACTGTCATCAGAATTTATATCAAACGCGGCTTCAAAAAATGGAACCTCATAACGTTCTGTCTACCCCGTGTCTTAAAATACGTTTGTATTACTCGTGTGATCAGAGTAAAATAGAGGAGACCTATTCTCGGCATCGGATGGCTACTTAAACTGTTTCCAACATGGTTTGATAGCCAATATAACTTAAGCAAAGATCCAAATTCCTTTAATTCAAATAGTGATATTTGTTGCTTAATTAATCGTGTAGGCATGATGTAATTAGTTCACAATTTCTTCGAGAATGTTATCGATATATTCTTGCACATCACCATAATACAGTTTTTTTAAATTATACACGTCAACTCAAGGGGAAACATGAACCAAGCTTGAACGCGCCCGTCTATGGCTCCAAAACCGGAAGTCATAGTCCACGAATGAGAATGTGTGAGTGTATATGTAAACAAAAAACGAGGGCACAGAAAACGGTGGTGTACAAAAATTTAACGTTACAGTTTTATGAGTCGCTGTCAAATGCGCGGTCATGAAAAACGGGTGTGTACAAAAATGAGGTGTGCATGGCGGAGGCAGGCAAAAGCAGTGGCGCAAATAATATGACCGGTCGCCGTCATGTACAGCAGCGTTTTTGGTGAACTGACTGGATTTAAAAAACTGGGGCACAAAAAACGGGAGTGTGCAAAGCGGGTGGCTCGTTTAAAGCGTGTGTACAAAGCAGGGACTCGCTTTGTCAATTGAATTTTCATTTTCTGCGTGAAAAAGTTGTTTAATGTGTAATAGTGATAGTGTATTATGCAGTAAATTGACTAAAATTCGTGTAGTGATGAAAAATTCAAGTGATAACAGTGTTTCTGCTCCGTTTGGTACCGACAAAGATCCTCGCGGTTGTGCTTCTCGCCGCCAGTTTTCGTAAAACAGACGCTATCCGGTTTTACGTAGAACGTGAGGAGCTTAGGGCTTAGGTTAAGTTGAAGAAAGAAGATTTTTACTGAAGACATGGCTGTATGGACATAGTTTCCCTTGCCTTTCCCGAAAGGGATAAAATTAACAAAAAAAAATATTTATTGTTCAGGCAAAAGGATAATTTTACAAAAAGCCTTTAAAAAGTGATCGGACCTGGCCGAATTAAAATACTAATTAATTTCAAAAAAGCTGCTGTTGTTAATCCCTAGCTAGACCTTAAATTAATAGATAAAAATATATTCATTTCCCATTGAATTGTCTATTTCGAAGATCTTCAAATCTGAACAGCATACCTTATTTACTTACCTACACAACTAATTGGATATAATACCTACTGACTAACTTAAAAATTAATACATGTACCTACTTAGGTTCATAAAAACCAACATAAAGTTTAAAGTACGAAATGTTTAGTCATCCGGAGGTGCGTAGTCTGGTACGACTTGAAGCACTTTTTCTCGCCATCTCGCTTTTCTGATTTCCTGTTCCCTTTTTAACGCATTCAAAGCTGGCAGCGTCCTCCAACACGAAAACGTCCTGAACAGCACATTACTGAAAAAATGTTAAGCTTTATTTAACAAAGCCGGTAGGTATTTAGACACATTTTGTTTTATAAACGCGCAAGGAAGCAGTAAAGCCTTTCTTGAATGGTCATTCAGGCTCAGGCCTGTTGAACGCCTTCGGAGCTCCTACCGATGATAGCCGACGAACGATGAAGTAGGTACATTGCTGCATTTGATTTACACATTTTGATTTAACAGCCGGTTTGGTCGAGAGGTAATGGCGCTGCCTCTTGATCGACAGATCCTGGGTTCGAATCCCAGTCGGGGCAAATATTTGTGTAAAAAAGCAGAGGGACTCACGACACAAGGAAAAACTTTAGTGTGGGCCTTTGAGTGTATGGCGTTTTATTTATTTATCTTTAGCTACAATAATAACTTTGTTCAAAAGCAATGTACGCACATCAGGTTATACAGTTGCACTACGAAAACGGTCACTATTACGAGCGCAATAAGGGCCAGCTCAAGGTCAAAGTGGGGTACCTAACCTGATGTGCTGTTGTGTGTACCTATTTATAAAATAAATATCGATGTCGACGCGCCGAAATCGGCTTCAAGAATCCATGGTAGCTCTCCTTATCTATCGTATAGGTACTTCCTAATTCCTATTCCTAACTTAGTCCAAATCAAATTCACTTTGAACAATGTCAATGTTGCTGCTACTGAGATTCAATTATAATATGTACTTGCACAAGAGGAGCGTGGCAAAGCATAGTAAAGCAATCTACAATGGCTTCACTTAATATTCAATAACCTTGAACACTGTCAAAAAATTAAATTGACTAATATAACAGGACCAGAAAATCTAGGGCTAGGGAGGGACATTGATCAGTGGAGCACCCAAGTAATTATTACGACGTTGAGACTTCCACACGTTTACTTATTTCTTGAAGCAGCAGCTCGAGATGTGCGATAAACTCACGCGGCACGCCACTCGGCTGACGGTGAAACTTCACATTGATTGCGAGACGGCCCTGCGCAATAGCTTGCTCGACCTCTGGCGTTGTCAATGTTGACATTTTGACATACTTAGAGGACTGCGGCGCGGCGCATTCCGCGCGTCGAGCATATCGTGCTCGAGCTGCCAATAAGCAAATGCTATCGAATCCTTTTTCAAAAAAGATCTTTTAAATCGATGCTTTGTAATCTCTATGGCATCATTTACTTATCTGAGAGATGCAACTTGTACGTTTACCTTGAAATTTTATCGAACGCCGCGAAATATTGGCAAGGTTTCTCAGATCCTTATGAAATACGAGATAACTTAGAACCTAAATAGAGTTAAAGAAACAAGCGTTTGTAAATATTGGTGTTTAATTTAGGCCAAGGCCAAATTAATCCTAAATCAGGTCATATCGTTGGTGTACCGTTGAATATGCTCAACAAGAACACACATTTTGTGTCAATCTTATATGGCTGAGAGCATTCGGATAGTGTTCTAGTTTCACTTTGTGTTTTTATTTAATTTAATTTGGGTATCTATTGTTACTTACCAGTTGTGATAGTGGACTGCCTTGCACCACTTCTTTTCGTTGTCTTGCTTAACAATGTCTAACGCTATTCGAAACTTTCTGAATACTAAGTTGGTAACGTACAGATCGTAATAATCTTCGGCTACTTGTTTCTTAAGAACAAAGTTGTGATGATTCTGTAACAAAAGACGTATTTGTTACTCTTGGGAAAAAAATGAAAGGTATTTATCATTTTTTTATTGTCTTACTATGGGACTTACCTTCTTCAACGCATGAAAAGCTTTGCGTAAAAGCTTTTTTCTATAAAAATCTTCGGCCTTAAAATTCCTTTCATACCACATGTCTTCTGTATACCACAACCAGTGTAAAAACACATTCTTTTTGAGTTGAAACTTGTAGTAAGCCTTTGATTTTTCAATGTTATCCTTCTTCATCTCTATGAGGATACGGAATGGTCGTATGCCATATTTAGCCATTAAATTTCTCTCATAATGTAGATCCGCCATAACAGTGAGAGCTCTAATTCTCTCTGCGTGTTCTTTCTTTCGTATGTTGTCTATCTTCTCTTTTTTCCGTTTCATTTTCAGTTCTTTCATTCTTTTCAGTTTATCTTCTTTGTCCATCTGTGCTCTTGCCAGCTCCTCCTAAAGTAATTTTGGAAATTGCTAAATTGCTTGTAACGGAATCATGACCTATTGTTTATCGTAATTCCAACCAACATTTACTTACTTACCTGCTGCTTCAACCGTATTCGTTCTTCCTCCATCTGCTTTCGTCTCTCACGTATCATTGCGTGCTTCTCTTCCCGCTCTCGTGCCCTCTTCTCCATTCTTTGTAAAAACTGGGGCACCTTCAGACATTGAAGGACCAAAGATGGTTCTGAATATAGAAAATATTTATGATTAACATCTTAATAAGAAAAAGACCCTTTATTTCATTTTCTCACCTTCAACTTCGATCTTCAGTTCATTAGTCAAGCATTTAATTTTTGGTTTCAAATGCTTGTCTATCCCATAGTAAGTCTTGCGAACTTCGTCTTTCATGGCATCCATTGATAAGCGTGATGCTTCAACTATTCTGTTGCACTTCAGCTCTTCTATTATTCTGTTCTGTTCTTCTAACTTTGCTTTCTGAAGAGCAATTATTTGCTTTTGTACTTGGTATCTGGAACAGATAATTATAATATACATGAAGGACTTAAAAAGTCCTTCAAATCAATTTACTTTTATCCCTACCTGTGCCGATATCTGCTGCAGTCTTTAGCAAGTAGTTGCGCCTTATTTGCTGACGGTTCAGGTGTATTAGTATTACTTTGATCCATTTTTTTCTTAGCTAACTTATCAAAAAAATTGTTTAGAGTTTCTTCTTTCTTTTTTTCTTTTCTTTTTACAACAAAGGCTTTCCATTTGTCAGCATATTTTCGCATAATGATTCTATGCTTTTCAGTGATCTCTATTTTCATTGGGGAAATGTTTAAAATCATATCAATATCTTCCGTGAGTGTGACCATAGTATGAGGTACTATTGAGGATATATTTGGAATAATTTCTGTTGCATTATTTGTATTTTCATTCTTCAGACTGGGCAAAATATTCTGAGAACAGCAATTTTCATCTTCTTTTTGTTTAGGCGATATTGCCATCATAACTAAAAGAGACTGCAAGTCGACATGTTCTTTGTTGAAATCATTCTGCAATGTTAGCATATTTGGCTCAAAAGTATGATCGAACTCTGTATCGTTAATAAACTCATTTAAAGTATCTTTAGAGTCGGGCACCGATGTGTACAAAGTACATTCGATTCTAAGCAAATCTTGAATGTTAAAAGTTTCAATGTCATTTTCATCTTCTTCTTTCTTTAACATGGTTTCATTCAGATTTCGTTTCGCCTTAGCCCTAGGAATTTTAGTTTCTTTGCTCAGCTTAACAGGTTTAGGCTTATCACGTATTTTAAAATCGTTATCATTATTCACAACTAAATGCGAGTGACTTTCTGCAATTTCTCGTAAATATTTTTCTGCCTCAAGCTCGAGCACTTCTACCGTTTCCTCAAAGTTTTTCGCAAAATCTTCTGCTTTCATATTGTCAACATATTTAACAGCGTTCTTTAACATAATCTGATTTTTTAGATTTATTTTCTGAAACCCATTTCGTATTTTTTCGATTTCTTTATTTATTTTAAAGCAATCCTTTGTGCGCCTTATAGTTTTCCTGAAAAAGCTTTTCAATGTGATTATTTTTGATGCATCGTAATATTAAATTCACCTCCTACCTTAATTATCAACCAAGTACTTAATAGGTAAATTAAATTAAAATCTGCTCTAAGTTATTCGTAAGGTAAGGGACACAAATTATTGAGTATTGAGAAAGTAAAGTGGAAGAAAAGGACCTTGTTCCCACATGACAAATGCTCATGGTTGTAAAGCACATGTTGTAAGTATTAGGTACTACCTAAGTATATGTACTTCTCACAGGGCGTATACTGCTTCTCAACATTAAGTTTATCTAGGTAAGTAAGTTAAGTAGGTATAGTTAAGTACCTACTCACCTTTGCAAGTCATCACTTTTGACTTTGTTATGAGAATGTGTATCTTTAACCTGTAAACAACAGAATACATTAGGTATTTTCACGGTATTTTTATAGGCTGGTGTTTAAAAGCCTACCAGAAAAGCACTTATTTTACTTCCAATAAATTCAAAATACCTGCCAAAAAGGATAAATGCTCACCGAAATGTGTTTCTGGAAGTGTTGAAGAAATGAAGCTAATTTTCTTTTTACTGCATGCCATAAAAATATGTAAATACCGTTAAAGTTCATTTCAAACCAAATATTTTATATTATTGCTAATAGATGTTACCAATATTGTATTTTATGACTTTCATTTTAGTAGGTACCTAATCTTCTGAGGCAAAAAAATTAAAGGTTGATAATTTTTTTTTAATACCTACCTAATACAATATTGTGTAGAACGTGCATCAATCCAAAGGAAACACCAGTCCTCTTTTAAACGTATATTTCCACTTCATGGTAATGTACAATTTAATTATATTTTAGATCTCACTATTTTAACGGACACTTCCGTAAACTACACTTTCTAAGGACACGACTACTCTCCTCAACTGCCAGGCAACGAATGTCCCCGTCAGCCAAAATTCCCTTCCCTTTTTGAATTTCGCATGAAGTTAGCCACTAAACTTTGCTACTGTATTGTCTGTCAGTAGTTGTACCGGAAAAAGTCATTCATCGAACTATTTAATTTAAGTTAAACATTTAAAAATATTTTAAAAAGTGCAAAAATTGCTAAAATATGTAACGAAACCTTACAATTGCTTACCCTAATAAAGCTACTTGTTTATACATAAATCAGACACCCACGATCATAGTCCCTGTCGGGGTAGGCAGAGCATTAAGTAGGTAGTCATTGAACCACAAAAATATGACAAAGTAGTTAATAAATATTTCATTCTCAATTACTGCGCAATGCGCAACACTAATGACTAAGGTATTTTATTTTTAATAAAAAATGGGGTAAACTTTTGACATAATCTTGCCTAGAAAACTAAGATGTGGTCGACGATGGAACGCAGACATGCCTATAAAGGCACTGGTTTTCCTACGCACCGACGGAACACAGCTAGCTGCTTGGCGCCGGACTTCGGTAGGAGGGCCAGAAAAGCCAGACGACCCTTTGCAGAGTCTACCACCGCTTTATGGGACCTTCGACCGTCATCTCAAAATGAGACAATTTGAGACGATGTTGCCCGAGGTGGTTTATTTTCATGGGGAAGGTCTTAATTATTTATTAATCATTTACCAATTATTTTAGTCAACTTTTACGACATCCACGGGAAGAGATGGGGTGGTGATATTCCCTCACGACACCACTCGGTAGGTAAGTAACAAAATAAATCATTGGCAGAAAAAGAAAAAAGCAGAAAAAATTAGAACTGTCGTTTTTGGTATCAATGTTAACCTTTCAGTCAATCAATATTTGGTGAGCATTTGTCCATTTTGGCAAGCAAATGTAATATTGATACATATTATATTAAATTTATTCTGACATGTGTGTATTTATTTTGGAACTTTAAATGTTTTACTTTGGGGACCTCGATTTAGAGTGGATTTAATTTATTAGAGTTAATTTATTTTAATTGGTACTTAGACTTAGGGTATAAAAAAATATTTTGGTGAGCACTTAAATTGTACCCTTTTTATAACACTTTTTGATACGATAAAAGCCGTCGGTCCCGTCCCGGCCGTTTTCGTTAACTGCAGTCAATAGTCGTTAAACCAAATAGGTAATTTAAAGATTAAAAAACCAACACAGTATGCATATGAGTAGCAGGTACCATTGTGTCTCTCACTTCCATTCGTAGCACTAAATCAGAAGGAACATAGTCTGGCGAAAACTTCTCCAGCTGTTTATCGTTGAAAATATTCTTGTTCAATATCTCTTCCATGTTACAAAAACTTTTACATCTTGTTCAAATTCAAACATAACGGAGAATTAAGCACGTTCCTGTGCAATCAGCTACGCGTGCGTATAAGATTGAATATGAATAAACTAGACTTGAGATAATATCAGTAAGCTACAAATACTTAAGATAGAAATTAAACAGTAATGATTATCAGTCTACTCAATGATAGAAATGTTTAATCGATATAAATAAACTCCGACATAAGTAATATTTGGTCGATAACCCCCACACAGCCAAAGAAATGTGTAAAACGAAACGCAAAACGTTCCGTATCTTTCCCAAAGAGAATATAAACACTAGCGTTTTAATCTTTCCGTAGTTGATTTATTTCGCACATAATCTAATTAAATTATACATTTCAGATTTATTGTAATATTGCAGAATAAATAAAATACAGCATATTATAATCAGTTATTTCATAATCGATGGGTTGATTCATCTAATCGGATAGGTAGTCAATAGAACTTATAGCATAGACATACAACTACCCGAAAACTTATAGCACTAAAATATTAGCGTAAAATGAACTTAAGGTACTTTTTTTAATCAGTGTTGCCAAGCGTACGGTAATTACCGTATTTGTACGGTAATTTCAAGCCCTGTATGGTAGTACGATAATTTTCACGATCCGAACCTTAGTACGGTAAAAACGTACGGTGATTTCCCTGACTATAGGTGAATGTAATGTGAACGAACATACCCTTCTTACTTTCATTCCATTTTTAACATTTAATTTTGCATCCACAGGCTTGATATCCGTGCCCTTTTCTTATTATAATTTATATTTTTAATACTTATTTTACATTTTCAACAGATTTTATACTCTCAATTTAGTTTACCCAACTTTTCGTTGTTGTAGTTTTTCCACTCAACGAATGTTTTTCATTATATTTAACTGTAATTTTCACGATTTGACAGGAGGATGAAGATAAAATTAAGTATATTTTTGTCGTAATTTATTTATTTATTTATTTGTAATAAATAACTAAAAATTAATAACCTTTTTTAAACCTTGACATAAAAAGGGGTGTTATAAGATTGACATGCGTATCTATATGTTTGTGTATCTATGTTTGTCTGTAGCATCGTAGCTCAAAAAACGAGTAGACCGATTTCAATGTACCTAGTTTGATAGCTGAAGTAATCGAGATGGTTTTTAGTCATATTTAAATCAAAATTGGTTCAGCCGTTTAAAAGTTATAAGCAATTGAATATCGGGAGTGATAGGTACTATTTTTTTTTTGGTAGAGATATACCTACCTATGGCTGGGAAGTATCCTTAGAAAAATTAAGTAAAGTTTTTTTATATTAGTATTTCGATTGGTATTTCATTAAGAGATGACGCTCTAAGCAGAGTTTTGTTGGCTAGGTTTTGGTAATAAAAAATGTACGGTAATTTTAGGGTTAGTGTGCGGTAATTCTGGCAAGACGACTTGGCAACACTGTTGGCAGCGTAGGTTGGCACTGTTGGCAGTGACCAGTGTTGCCATATATACGGATTTGTCCGTATTTGTACGGATTTTGCAAGTTCAATACGGATGAATCAAGATTACGGATTTACTCTAAACACAGAATTAGCTTCAAAAGGTCCCTGTTTTCAAGCCTTCTTTACCTAATTTTGACCAATTTCGTCCCAACGCTTGTGAGTTTGCTCCACTGTAGTGCGGCAGCACAGCAAAATTTCTTCAATGAAGACGAAACCAATAAATAAATTATGTACAAACCACCAAGAATAATGTACTAAAAAATAATTATGTAATAATTATGTGCTGTTGACTGTACTTCGACGATAACGGACCCGCTACTACTAAACAACTTTTAGGGAAATCATCCTCTTTTGATTTCAATCTTGACTCAAAAATGTTACGTTTAATTTTTTTACGGAATTTCAATCATAATACGGGACATTTATACGGAATTTCAATGAAAACAGAAATACGGATTTTTGTAATGAAAATACAGATTTTATGTCTACTTCATGTGGCAACACTGGCAGTGACAGTGACACTTGTGGTAGCAACTGAAGTGAAGATACCGATGTTGATTTGTAATCATTACAATTTATTTCTAGGAATTTTAAATAAATTCATATTGAATTTGCCTAATCAATGTATCTACCTCTTCACAATGTGTCTAGAAAAAAATACTTTTTCAGAATACCTATTACAAAGTTGTGCTTTTTTACTGTATCACTGCCATTGCTAGCCTTCATAATTTGTGTCTTGATGACCATGTACAAAGATTTTGAAAATGCAAATAATACACACTGCAAGGTTCCAAATGTATTTCCGTCGATATCTGCCGCTATAGGAAATTATGAGCCACAGAAAACTATTTGGAGAACTGCTATTTACACCCATGCGCCTTTCAGATTCTTTATAATTTATTTAAGAGGAGAATATTATAAGAATGTCATAGGAGATGATTATTATATAGTAGTCCAATTAGCAGTATTACTAAATATTCTAGAGAATATAGCTCTAATAGGATTATCACACTGGACTTCATCTGTTCGTTATCGTAAGTATTACTGATATACCTACTCAATATTGCATAGTACTTACATAAACTGAGGAATAAAAATAACAATATTGTTTTTATTACAGCATTACATGAAATATGCTTCAAAATATTCATTGGTACTTCCATTTTTTACATGTTTTTCACTTGTATGATGCTAACAAAGTATCGAAGAAGACCTACTGTGTCAAAATCGGAAATTCGATCTGTAAAAATCAAATGGAGAGCTTTCTTTGTCAATGTTGGGTCATTTGCTTTTGCAGCCTATTTCTTCCTGAGGCATAATAGATTATGTGAACCTTATGGTAAGTTAAAAATTATTTAAAATGTACTTACGTAAGTTTTACCTGAAAATTTTCACTGTTTGATTTTTTATTTTCAGTATACTCCATGTTTGGGTTCTCAGAGTACATAGTGGTCTTCAGTAACATTGCATTCCATTTGACAACAGTGTATGATTTAAAAATTGAGTACATGTATTTTACAAGTAGAGGTATAGCAATTGAATGACTGAAGAATAGCAACAGTAATATATTTTTGGTACAAAAAAGTATTATGTTTAATTAGGTATATAATTAAATGGCCAAAGCTTTAATTTGTTATTGCTGGATTTAAGGAACAAAGCAACTTTAAGGCAATTTTTTATTTTTCCAATATAGACATTAGTAGCTAATAAGAAGGTACTTATTTATTGAAAAGAAAATAAAGGCTTTATTTAAAAAAAACTTTTTATTCTTGTACTTAGGTTAAAATATAAATATCATAACATAAATGATCCACTTAACAATAACAATATATTTCAAAGTGAGATATAACTTCTTTAATAGAAATCCGATTCATAAAGTGAAATCTCATTTTCGTGACTGTTAAAAATATATGACTTGATATTAATCAGCACCATTTTAATGACTTGTAAAAATATTAATAATCAAGGTATGTACCATCAACCATATCCATGATTTTGTAATTCTACTTTTCAAATATTATATATATAAATAATTTTTTTTCAAACATACATATTTTCAAAAAACCCTGTACTAACTTTGTTTGGAGATAGTAAAGGACATTGCTCAAACATTTTATTAGTTGTTATAACCCATTTTTGAAGGTTTGAACTGTGGTGTGACCGCAAAATCAAACCTTGACAAACCTGTAAGGACAAACCTTTCTAACGTCACTCTTAAAATGCAAAACAAAGTTTCTTACCTTACAATAATTTGGTATGAAACTTATTTAATGGGAATGTAATTTGTTTTGGTCAGATCTTAAAAACTTCTTTCATTTTGTCTGCAATCATTTCTGCTATGGCCAGTGATGAAGTGGCGCCAGGTGATGGGGCATTTCTGCAGTGCAATACTCTTTTACCAATAGTACCAGACCCAGGTGTTGAGTCAAATACAAAGTCTTCTATTAGTGTGCCTGAAAAAAAAAACAATTGATACACATTTCACATTATGTAGTCTCAGAAAAACATTTTATCTTATAGTCAATACTATGCAATTAGGTATTACGCACATAAATATACTACAGAAATGGTAGACTTACCATCTTTCGCCATAGCCTGAGCCCTCACACCAGCTGGGCCCTTTTCCAGGTCCATAGTCGTGAGTTCCTGAATATATTTCTGAACCACTCTAGCTTGTAAAGGCATCACCATTGACCTCATCATCTCAGTCAATCCAAATCCAGCATACTTCATTGCCAGCTGTTGAAATCCAGAGTATCCAACAATGTCTTTTAGCTCTTCCATGTTAACATCTGACCATCTGTTACAAAGAAATAATTAAGCTTAATACTGAGAAACTACTATAGATATTAAATTAAGCATATATACCTAAATCAAGATAACATAGAAGGGTCTGTGTAAAGTTGTCATACACTTAACAGTACCTAAAACTTTTCATTTTGGTATACCTTCAACTACCTATTTTGACCTGCCCTTAAGTGTAGCTACATATTGCAGATTAATTGATTCTCTTTAAGAATATAACTTTAGTCCTTTTGAATTAAAGTCGACTTGACAAATGAATATGAACCTACATCACAAACACAGACTAACACTTCCAAATATCAAACTAGAAATGTATAACTGCAGTGCCTTTGTGATGGCTGTTTAAGTTTATAATCACATACCCCAAGCAATAAAAACGGAAGAGTATCTAAAAGTATTCATCCGGAAACTAAACAAATAAGTACCTTATATAATAATGCTTTTATCGACAGAGGAGTTCTTTTTCCAATAAACAATAAAACAAATCATGTTACTCTATCTATATAGAACAACAAACACTTGACTCAATAAAGTATTTAATTGGCTTGTCAAATCAGTTATTGTTGTTATGTTAGCCATTTCTATCCCACTGCTGGGCTGTTTTTATTATTCATTAATACTAATTTAAACATTGTTAATTTATATTGTTTGTGTGCAGTGCCCTAACATAGTTTCATGTTGGAACTACTTTAGATTGTAAGAACTATTGCAACATGAAAAAAATGAAATGAGAGTTATCAGAATTTCATTAAATATTCATTAAGTGTTTATGATGTGATGAGAAGCTATTACACAACTTTGAATTTGAAGTTAACACAAAACTCACTATCACACCTATTGTGTAACATAATATTCACTGTCATACTAACTTGTAACCTTCTTTTGCAAATGCTAAGATGGCATTTGGTCCTACAATGACTCTTCCATCTATTCTTGGAGTTAAATGAACTCCAAGGAAAGGAAACCTTGGATCTGGAACTGGGTAAATATTTGTTTTGACCATTCCACTCTTCTTTGGAACTACATACAAGTATTCTCCTCTGAATGGAATGATTTTTGGCTCTTCTGGACAGCCAGTTAGCATTGCTACCGTATCAGAATGCAGACCACAGCATGTCAGAACGTAAGAAGCTTGGATAGTATTAGTTTTATTATCGGTTATCAGGACAGGGTAATCTCCACTTTCTGTATTACTGAATCTCTTAACTTCAAAGTTGAGATATGTCTTTCCACCTCTTTCCTCAAAATCTTTCACGTATGATCGTGATACTTCCCCCCAGTTGACAATGCCTGTATGAGGAGACCAAAGCGCTTGCACACCTTTACAAAGAGGAGCGATTTCCCTCATTTCATTTAATTCCAATAGCTGTATATCCTTAGCTCCATTCTTGATTCCTCTATCATATAACTCTAACAATCTTGGCACTTCAGATCTTTGAGTAGCTACAATCATTTTACCACATTTTGAGTACTTAATCCCCTTTTCATCACAATATTTGTATGCAAGTTCTAAGCCCCTGACACATAACTTAGCTTTTAGAGTGCCCGGTTTGTAGTAGATACCTGCATGTACTACTCCACTATTGTTACCAGTCTGATGGGCTGCAAATTTTTTCTCTTTATCAATGAGGGCAATTTTCAGATTTGGATTTCTTATTAGAAGTTCTCTTGCTGATGCTGAACCGACTATACCTCCTCCAATAACGGCTATATCAAATTTGTTTTCCTGTTTCTTGCTACACCTGAAACAAATGTGAACATTGGTGATAATATTTGAATGTTTGTAATGGATATTTTGATGTACAGATAGAAAATAATTCTTGGACTAATATTGCGGCCAGACTCATCTTAGTGCTATTTATTATGACTAAAATGAGTATGAGCAGTCAGTTAAAAAGTTGAATAAACCTCACCTTCGCAATTGGTTGCACGTTGGAGCAAACTTATGATTAATTATTAGAGATGAGCTGATTTTACTGATTAATGCCATCTTTCCATCAGTTCCTATTCACTTATGAACACCTTTAATAGTACTTTTTTAACAACATATGCCCTTGAAACTCAAGTGTACACAATTCAAATAAGATAAACATGTATGTAGATAACTTTTAACCCATAAATAAACACATAGTGAAGGAATATTATATATTTATTACTTGACACAATGTAATTATCACTTTTTACAAATTTATTTGAGCGAAAGTTTGAGCTCAACAACGGCACCTGCAACTTGAAAAATTGATAAAATGCACTTTGAAGACTTCGATTGATATGCGATAATTCGATTTGTAACTTTTTTTTTTTTTTTTTTTTTTTGTTAAATTTATCCCTTTCGGGAAAGGCAAAGGAAACTATGTCCATACAGCCATGTCTTCAGTGAAAAATGTTCTTTCTTCAACTTAACCTAACCCCTAAGCTCCTCATGTTCTGCGTAAAACCGGATAGCGTCTGTTTTACGAAAACTGGTGGCGAGAAGCACAACCGCGAGGATCTTTGTCGGTACCAAACGGAGCAGAAACACTGTTATCACTTGAATTTTTCATCACTACACGAATTTTAGTCAATTTACTGCATAATACACTATCACTATTACACATTAAACAACTTTTTCACGCCGAAAACGAAAATTCAATTGACAAAGCAACCGCTCACGCCGAGTTCCCGCCAAAGACCCCACTTTTATTTTAGTTCTCACTTTTGTAATGTCAATCATGACAATGTCAAACAGGGCTGGAATCAGACCGTCAGAAAATTATACTACTTGGAGATCAAAATTATACTACTTGACAAAAAATAATACTACATTTCGATTTTCAACGACTTTAAAGTAAATTTTGTTTAGTTGCATAAAAAAACAATTAAAATAATAAAAAATATAATTACGAAAATATCCTCTGTTTAAATTTCTAGCCTATTTTATTGAGTTAAAGTAAGATAGAAACGGCGATATAAAAAAAAACTGTTTGTTTTACCTTATTTTAGCATATTATTCAAGAAAATTGTTAGAGCATACATAAGAAAATGCATATAAGTAATCGTCATCCCATTCACACTTATAGATAAAATACATAACAACTCCTATTCTGTAAAAAAGACAGGAAATAGTAAAAAAATACATTAAAAACTACCCTTCCACTGGTCGATAAAAATTCTGATATTTTCGCGTAGTATACTGGCATTAAAATACTACATACTACACTTAATGAAATTCTGGTACAAATAGTATAATTATACTACGATTGCCAACCCTGATGTCAAACATTTTTTTTTAATAATTATTTTCTGGCCTGGAAGCTAGTCCTTTTGGCCGGATGTCAAACAAAATTGTCTAGTGTTGTCAACTCATATTTACAAAAATCGCTAAATAGGCTATCTTAAACAATGATTGCATTTTAAGATTTAAAAATAGTTGTAGGCGGTTTTATTTGTTTATTTATTCATAACTGTAAATAACTTTTGTCATCTGGTAGTTTGTGTTGGAAGGTCGTGATGCTGTCCATGTCTTGTCTATGATGCATTGCATTTGAATGGGAGGTTTTCTTTTTGGGTATTAAAAAAAAAAGTATTTCCCCAGAGCTCTCTAGATGGCGCTGAACTGACTCCGTTACTAGGTGCCAAAGCCAAAAGGCTTGGAGAAAAACATTGCATCAAATATTCTGAGTTTGTTTTGGCTTTCCAATCATCCTAGTTTTCTCGCGCTTTGTTATTTCAGTTTTGTTTTTTCGTTGTTTTCGTAAAATCGCCTAACTACGTATGGTAGACGTGATATTGATGTGATATGACTATAACGTTTCGTTTTATGATCTCAAAATTACGTTCAAGTGAATTAATCAAAAATAATTTAACGTTCCGTTCCTTGCAGTAACGTACATAGTTTAGCGCCATCTATCCGGCGACTGGGGAAAAAATTAAAAAAAAGAAAAAGAAAATCCCTCATTTGTATTACGTTTTTCACTTTTGATGTGCGTTAATTGCTATAGCCGCTAGTTAACCCTATCAGTTTGAACTGTTGTTATCTTTTTAATTCATCGAAGTATTAGGTACTTAGATGATTTAATATTATTTATTATTATCTAACTTTTGAACATTTAAATAATAATAATTGTTGTGATGTGGTGAGAAAACAAGTACCTAGGTAAATATTTGGGAAAAAAAATACGCTGTAGTACAGTGTACATACTGCATTTTAAAGTAACTGAGTGATTTATAATTCTGCTAGTCTTAGTGGAAAATCACCAAAGTAGTAACACTAATAAATCATTTTTTTGTCTTGCTTAAGCAAAGAATCGATTCAAGAAGAGAACAGCGAGCGTGTGTGGAGCCCCTGTTGAGCCACTTTAGGTTTTTCCTTCTGGTAATCTTTTCTCTAAACGTCATCGTCAGTGTCAAACAAAATTGACACGTGCGTTTGAGGTTATGTTGTTGTGTGCACCGTTGCAGGACTTTTGTTTTTAAATTTACAGAAACATATTTATACTTTGATGGACTTTACATATATTAGCCGTTAAATACAGGAATTGAAAATGGTTAGTAATGTTACAAATTGTCGTTTTTTTCAACTTTTCGTTCTTACAATAACTTCATAAATTCTCAATTGTTTCAGGGTAAACAAAAAAAGACTAGGAAGATAGTTGAAAGAAAGTTTGCTAAGATGAAGAAGCTGATAAGCCCTAGCGACAGTAGAATTAAGGAATCTGAAAGAGTTGCTCCGAAAAAGAAGAAACATGTAGACCCTCATGAGATGAAGATCAGAGAGGTGCCGCAAGCGAGTTCGGCGCTGTTTTTCCAATATAATACACAGCTCGGGCCTCCATATCACATTCTTGTGGACACCAATTTCATAAATTTCTCCATCAAGAATAAATTGGATATAGTTCAGAACATGATGGACTGTTTATATGCTAAATGTATCCCATACATAACTGATTGTGTGTTGGGAGAGTTAGAAAAACTCGGTCGCAAGTACCGCGTCGCTTTAAGAATAATAAAAGACCCTCGGTTTGAGAGGATTGCATGTCTTCACAAAGGAACTTATGCAGATGACTGTATAGTTCAACGAGTAACACAACACAAGTGTTACATTGTAGCTACAAATGATAAGGATTTGAAAAGAAGAATAAGAAAGATACCAGGAGTGCCAATAATGTATGTAGCGGAACATAAATACACAATTGAAAGAATGCCAGATGCTTATGGTGCACCTAAAGGTGCTATTTAATGTAGTAGTGTAGGAATAAATTATTTAAGTATTAGTATTGTTTCATTTACCTTTCATGGAATCATTCTGATGTAAATATTAAGGCAAATTAGATTTATAATTAAAACAGTGCTGTATAGTAACTTTATTTTGTTTTTCAACTTTACTATAAATTAAGATATATTTATAAGCCTTAAAATAACACCCATGATAAAACTAAATAGTAGTATTCAATGCACCAGGAGAGCCAACCACATCAATTATCTCTCCCACTGGCTTCGATTCATTTTCTGTAGCTGTACTGCAAATGGATGGCGGGATGGTTAAAGTCTGCAACAGAGATTTTCAGTAACGTTTAATAACTATGTTTTTGGGTCGGGACCCGTTCGACAGGTAAAGTTCGGCCGGTCACAAAAAATGATATGGTTCGACCTGTATTTTGGTGTCATTTCGACAGGTGTGCATTTTTTTTCAAGTGGCGAACGGGCACTGGTATTATTTTAATTTATTTGAAGGGGCGTTTCGGCCGGTGTTTTTTTATATGCAAAATTTAAGTCCTGTCGGTACAGTTAAGCTCGAAAGTTAAAAAAGATTTACATATGATCAACATTTGATATAAAGCAGTTCTATGCGTTATAAGCTTTATATTAAATAAAATTTACCCTTGTTTGCTAAAATAGCGTTCTCGGGTGACCTTGAAATGGCCAAGTAGTAAGATCAAGTTTGAGGGACGAGCAGAGATAACGAAGGACAATAGGTGTAAGTAATAAGTTACAAATGAAAGTGTTGTGATTGGTTGTTGGCGATGAGATTTTGCTTGCATATTGTTTTTTTTATTGCGTATCTATTGGAAAGGGTTACAGATGGAGGTAAAGATATTTAGTTGAACTTTAAGTTAAGTGCAGCAAGCAAGTGTGTATTAATAATTTTGTGCACTACAGGAGATAGAGCCGGAAAAATGTAAGTAAACAACTTCAGATAATACAGATGTTATATTAAGGAATTTAAAATTAATTATAATAAGAAAATTCTAAATATCTAACTTTTAAGTCTTTTTTTTATATTTTAATCTAAAATTGTATTTTCGTTGAGAGAACTCGAGAGCAATGGTCAGTGTATAGTGAAATCCTTAATATTTTTGTTTTATTTTATTACAGCTAAATAATGGACGAAGCGTCTTCGAGCACCGGCTCCGTTGATGATTTTTTTAAAATAAATATACCTTTAGTTTATAGTTTCTTTTTTAATAAAAACTTAAATTTGTATACTGGGTTTTTATTTGATACACTGTTACACTTTTGCTTGTGACTGTACTAAGAACTAAAACAATTATACCTGTCGAACTGGATATGAAATCGCGTACCTGTCGAAACGACACCACCGGCCGAACCTTACCTGTCGAACGGGTCCCGACCCATGTTTTTTGTATAGAAGACAACACATATATAAGAGAGGATATACAGCAAAAGGATTTCACTTATTGCTACAAAGTAGGTTTTTGGTTTTACTATTCCATTCTGTGTTTTTATTTTTTCTTCTTTTATTTCTTGTATTACAATAAAGTCAATCTACTACAAAATGAATTTGGCTAAAATCTAAAGTGGTTTGGGCACAATTAAGGCCTGCTTTATAAATACTGGGTAGTTTGGCACTAATTAAATGATCTTGTCAAAATAGGAACCTTATTCCTTTGGTAATTCTTTGCTCGTAAGGCCCTTTTAATTCATTTAGTTCATTTAGGCTTCTCCTTATACCCCCATTTTTTTCACAAATTGTCAACAGCAACAGTCTTTCTTATCTGGGCAAAGCTCTCCTGCCTTTCTATTCAGTATTTTTGTTTCTCAGTGGCAGTATTTTAACTGTCAGTATTTCACAAATTACGGGCATAATAGAAATACATTTTATAAATACCGATGTTTTTCCAGGTCTGTTTTGGCCTCCATTTATCACACTTTTTCCTATCTCAAACGTGTCTTGTCATTTTTTTAAATAATTATTTTCATTTATTACCACTCTGATAAAATAAAAAGGAGTAACAGAAAAATAGTCTCACGAATTGTGTTGAATAGTAATACCAAGTATAATATTACCAAGCTTTGAAGTAAATTGGGCAAAAATTTTTTCTCATACAAAATTTTAAACGTATTTTCATGTTTTGAAATATCTAGTGTTTTTTTTTTGTGAAATACAAAAATACGGATGTAAAATTTTTACGAACTTGACGTACGTAAATAAATAAACAAATCTTTATTTCAGGTAAAAAGCACCCATATCTTTCACAAAAAACTTACCTTAAAAATTGGATAATTAGTTGTCAAGATTTTATACAATCTTAATCAATATAAAATTACTTCTTGTTTCTACTGCTATACTACATCTAAGATGGTACACATGGTACATCGTTTTTCCTTATTTATGCTACGCAATTATATTTATACACTTGTTTGGTATGGAGAAATTAAATCAGTGATTAAATCGGGTATATGGACGATCCCTAACAAGTAATGTATACTGACCTTCCCAGGGTTAAGCGCCTCGTATTGGTGCCTGAGAGCCTGCAGGTCAAACTCACAAGCTGACAGAGCATTCTTCAGATCCAGAGCTAACGCCAGATCCGAACGCAGCTCGTTGAAGTGCTTGCAGACTGCTTCGGTTGGGGTCGGGGCAACATCTGAAAAATTTATTTTTATTTTTATAAATTATGAGATGGGTTTATTTCTTGACCCCAATCTTGAACAAGGTCATAGATGAGGTCGACGATGGAGCGAGTTCATCCAGAAATAGCCAATTAAGGCACTGGTACTCCCGCGCACCGACAGAATACAGCTAGCTGTTTGGCGCCGGACTTCGTTAGGCTGCGAACCAGATGGCCCTTTACAGAGCCTACCACACCGCATGAGACCATAGGACGCCACCTCAGATTCAATAGAAACTGAGGTGTCGTTGCCTAATATGGATTAATAGGAGGCAGGTCTCATTTTTATATTTTTTATTTCCTTAGTCACCTCTTACGACACCCACGGAAAGAGATGGGGTGGTATTATTTTAACCGATTACCACACGGCGGAATACAAATCATCGTACACTCCCCTATACATCACAAATAATCATACTACAATATCTGATGGTATCTTTTTCATATGATTAAAAACTGTTTGTTTATCCTTTCTTCATGTTGTAACGCAACACGTTTCGTTGAGTCGGGTTTTGACTGGTCAGTTTACAGAACTCGCCAGTTTCCATAACTAGTCAGTTTCCAACACTCGTCAGTTTCCTATAATTCGTTAATTCGTCAGTTTCCCTAACTCGTCAGTTTCATCATCCGTCAGTTATTCAGTTCGGTACCGTCACATGAATATTTAATGGTTTCTTAAGCCGAACGTTAGATTAACATTATATTCCATAAATTTATTTATTTTACACATCGTTATCTGTCTCTCTGCGCAATTAGACAAAATAAGTGAGCACAAACTCGAATGGTTTGCTATGTTTCATTGCCGAGTTCCCTTGCCCAACATCCGACATCATCACCTGATCCGCTCAATGTTTTATCATCATTTCGTCAGAGTCTTTTGCGAAAAGCGAAGGCATTGGAACTAACTGCCACAAAAGAGGGGAGAAAACATGTTTCCATGTGCGCATAAATAACGTTTTTATTATACTACAGCATACTCCCGCAGGAGAAAACTTTGTGATTTTCAACAACTCTTGGAGGATACTTGGATGAAAACCTTTGTAAATATTCTCAGTGTCTACAAACAGCAGCACCGGACAATTAAATTTAGTAGAGGCATGGCACAATCGACTTCGAACACGCTTATCATCCAGATGTGTAAATTTATACCAATTCGTTTATATCTTGAAAAGAGAGGCGCGGCATGTGGACTTCAGGATTAGAAAATAAACAATTTACTTACCTGAGTGAAAAAAAATCGAAAGAAAAGATGCATTGCAGTTGATAAAACGCATTTCAGATATTGTGTCAGACTTTTTAATACAATATTTATTTGAAGAAGTCTCCTATAACCCTACCCACCTGTACAGATGTCTATTGAATCTGGCGCGTATTAACTTAGTCCGTAGAAACAAGCGCAAAAATTGAATTTATACCGTCTTGTCTTAATTTTAATCATATAATTTTACTCGTTTTATTATCGCTCTCCTGCAACGCATTCGCTAATATGGTGCATAATAATAATTGTAAATGACTGTACCTTTCGAATTGGGGAAACTGACGAATTAAGGAAACTGACTAGTAAGGAAATTGACCAGCTAACGAATTTGATGAAACTGGCGAGTGGGGAAATTGACTAGTTAGGGAAACTGGCGAGTTCTGTAAACTGACCAGTCATTACCCGACTCGTTTCGTTTTACTTAACTAATTTAATTTCGTGTTTCGAAGGACGTATATGGGCTAATTTTTTTTAAAATACGGGGTGACTTTATGAAAACTTGCTATTAACACTATCGACTCTATGCGAAACTCAAATAGACCGGTGAAAGCACGCATATGAACAAACCCTTCGATACCGCGTTTTAAAAGACTCAAAGGAGAGCTTTATGAACAAACTTTATGTTTATAAGAAGATGTTAACATAGAGACGATTTCAGAAGTTTGAAAATACTATCTTTCTGCCCGGAACTTCGTTCCCGTAGGTAAAATTATGTAGCCTATGTGTTAATTCAAGGTGGCAGCTTTCTCCATACCAAATTTTATCAAAATTAGTCCAGCCGTTTGAGCGTAAAAAAGTACCAAACATCCATACATTCTCACAAACTTTCGCATTTATAATATTACTAGCATTCCGCCCGGGACTTCGTTCCCGTGGGAATTCGGGAAAATTATGTAGCTTATGTTACTCAGGGATAATGTAGCATCATAATGGTGAAAGAATTTTTGAAAACCCAGTAGTTTTTAAGTTTATTCGTTACATACAAAAATACAAATCTTTACTCTTTATAATATTAGTGTAGACTACCTTTCCGCCCAGGACTTCGTTCCCGTGGTTATTTGGGAAAATAATGTAAGCTATGTGTTAATCCAGGGTGTCAGCTACCTCCATATTAAATTTGCTACCTCCAGCCGTTTGAGCGTGAAAGACTAACAAACATCCATACATACAAACTTTCGCGTTTATAATATTAGTAGGATATCATATCAAAGCAATAGTTACCAATATTCATCAGCCGCAGCTCTTGCTCGATGGCCTTGGTTTTCCTCTGTCCGACTCCGGGGGGGAGCTTCATCCGCTGAGACCGCAGCCATACGCCCGTCCCGCGCGCCTCGGGGAACTTTATCCCGGACCATTCCACTGTCTGTTGACAATCAAGTTTTTATACTAATGTGACTGAAAATAAAACCGGCCAAGTGCAATTCGGACTCGCGCACGAAGGGTTCCGTACCATTATCTATAAAAACGAGCAAAAAAGTCACGTTTGTTGTATGGGAGCCCTCTTAAATTTTAGTCTGTTTTTTTAACATTTGTTGTTATAGCGGCAACAGAAATACATAATCTGTGAAAATTTCAACTGCCTAACTATCACGGTTCATGAGATACAGCCTGGTGATAGAAGGACGAACAGCAGAGTCTTAATAACAGGGTCCCGTTTTAGCCTTTGCGTACAATAAGTTATTTTTATCAAACAGGACACCTACATTGTTTAAGATTCGAGGTTATTTTTCTAGTTTTAAACATTTTATAACGGGTTCATAGTAAGAGGCCACCCAAAAATTACGTCACACGTGAAGGGGGAGGGAGAGGGTCAACGAAGTGTGACATAGTGTGACAAGGGGGTGGGAGGGGTTCTAAATTTCGTGACGTCACATTTCAAAATCTATTATAATCTTAGTGTTAAAACACGAACTTTGAACTATTAGCGCAAGACTCAAAATTTGCAACTCTATATGTATGTATAAACATAATTTAAATAAAAATAAAACTAATTTCGGAACTGCTGTTTTAATTCAAAAATTTCTAGATGTAAACTTGCAAAATATGTGACGTCACACTAGCGAGGGGGGTAGTCTCATAAATGTGACCAGCTGTGACAAGGACGAGGGGGACGGTAAAAAAAATCATGAAATTCGTGTGACGTAATTAATGGATGGCAATATGTTCGACCTATAAGTGACTCAGGAAGCGTGTTTTGCTGGGACGAGTTCCGAGTGAGTTCCGACTGCTTTATTCGAAAGTGGGTTGGACAGCATGCATTGGGGTCATAGAGACAAAGTTTTTTTATGATTTGTCTGTATATGAGATTTTACAAAACCCTTTAACAAAGCGACATTCTCTCTTAAGGCGACTACAGCACCCGATAAAGGCAGCACACATAGGAATAGTGCCATCTCCGTCTCTCAACAGGCCTGGGCCGGCAGTGCGAACAGTGTCGATACACGAAGTTTACGGACTATGAAAGCGCGCGTGCGTAAAAACATGTTCGAAAGTTAGAAAAATTAGATTTATGGAAAGGTAACAGTTTAAATCGAAAAATGCGTTAAGTACTTATCGAGAGTGTTCAATCACGAACATTTTGATAGCAAATTCAAGTTCCTATGTGCATTTTACTATCGTTTTTACAGCTTAAAAGATACACAATATTGGTATTTAGAGGTGACTTTGTGAGCTTTTTCTATCGAACCAAAAGTGCTGAATCATGTTTTCAGCAAACAACTTATCTAGTTTATGTCCTGAATATTACCGTAGTATTTTTATTCTTCGATTTAATGCAGTACGTCATGCTTATCTTCGCATAATAAAATCGTAATTGAGGTGCTGTAGTCGCCTTAACCAGACAGGTGTAAAATCATTCTATAGATATTTTCTAATGTCTTTCCATTAAAAAAAAAACAACAGGCTGTCATATCTGGGCATAAAATTTTGTACACTACACAATTAAACTTTCTACAAACTTTCATGTGATTACTAGAGGATACCCGAGACTTCTGTCCCGTGGGAATTTCGTACAACCCTTCCTTACTCCTTGCCTATGTTTTAAAAGGATCTAGATCCAAGGGTTTGGGCTGGGCATTGATATATCAATGAGTGTGTTAGGACCCTTCATTTTTATCCTATATTAAGTATCAAGTAAATAATTTGTTAAATTAGATTTTAAGTAATTTTTCTGTTTTTTTATGATTTTTTTATTTAATTTAAGTACCTACGTTGTAGCCTAGCTAAGTTAAGAAAATGTTGCGTGTTCTTTTAATTGGTAAACATATTTATACATTTATCTATTCATAAGTTTCGATTGTCAAATATCAATATGTCTTGTTGTTAGTACATGTTTAATTAAATCAAAATCAAAACACTTACAACACTCTCCACAGCACGCAAAGGCCGTTGTTGCGACGAAATCTTTTTCTTATGTAGTTTTCTGTCATGGCGTCTTGCAATATTAGCCGCAGAGTTCGAAGGTGTATTGGCTCCTTCGACTCCACTCGCTTGGTTGGTTGGTGGTACATTGCCACTGTCCGCCCTTGAGATCAATTTCTGAAGATCTTGGGTCTTCCTTTCTCGTTCACGTTTCCTTGCTTCGATCTTCTTGAGTTCAGCTAGGAGCATCTGTTCTTCGTCAATCTGTGAATATTAAAACTTAGAGAGATCGAAAATCTTGTTATACATAAAACACACAGCAAAACTAGAAAAATTTAGATTTTGTTGAACCAATTTTTTTTTATCCTTTAGGCGCTATTTATACAAAGGCGACGCGACACGGCGGTTAAAGCAACGTAAAATGAATCTTAAAAGCTAAGTAGCAAAGGTTTTTTTCGTTCGTCGCTCCGTCTTCAGGCGATGGATGTCTTTTCGTGCTTTTATTTTCGGCAAAAAAACTTTTGCTCCGTAGCTATTAAGATTCATTTTACATTGCTTTGATCGCCGCGCCAAGTCGCTTGTGTATAAACAACGTCTAAGCTCGACTTTAATTTGATGTTGTTAATGTTTGACATTTAATTTAAATCTAGTTTTAAGCTAAATCGATGGCGTGCAAGACTTTAAATCGGGTGCAAGTTAAAGCTGAGTTTAAATCTAGATTTAAGAAATGCTTCAAGTCGCATAAGTGCTTGTACACAGTTCTAATCGGGCGAGCTACCTACGAAGGTGGCTCGCGCGAAAACGATGGTACAAACTTGGCCAGTGGACTTGCGCGTTAATTTACCAAATCGTTTACAAGACGCATTAGCGCAGGGTGTCTGCGCAAGCTACTTGCACTGTGCTAAAACTAGCTGATGCACACCTTTGTATAGGTTTCATAGAAATGCATGACTAATTAACATATACATACATAAGCTCACGCCTTTGTCCCATGACTAGTTAATGTACTGTTAATTCCCGAAGCCCTCAAATAACTACTGGTTTTGGTAATTAATGTGTGGCTTATTTTGGTTTTGCCTTCGATCAACTATAAAGAACTAGATACACAATCTACACTAAAAAAGTTCCCTCACTAAATGATCACCCACTTGACGTTTTGGGTTGTCTTTTCGTTTAGTAGCATTCGTTCGTTCCGAAAGTAAGCATGCCTCAGTGCGCAGTGAAAAATTGTAAAAATAACACCTCCAGAACATTAAAAGAATATGGAATGACATTTTTTAAATAAGTAGTTTTGTAATTATTATATGTGAATTGAAATTATCTTGGTATTTGGCCAAGAAAAGGTTATAAAACATTTTTTTAGTTTAATTTAATAACATTCGGCGAGAGTATAACCCTTTAAATTGAATAGACACTAGCGGAACTTACAAATCCATACCGTTGTATTTCAACATCATTTTGTTCGGGTTATGCAGTGACTCTGTTCTAAAACAAATAGAGACGCTTTTTTTATATAGTGGTTTTTTTTTTTCATTTTCATCTGTGTTATAAAATTTAAGTGTAAAGAGTATATATATATATTAATTCTGTTTTCTATACTTACATTAAAGGTATTATGGCAAAACCATTAATCATATAAAATTGAATTAATAAAAAAATTAACGTGCGTGACGTTTACAAACAAAGTTTTATTGGATTTTTAGTTTTCCTAGAGATCCTGTGCGATGTGGACAGTGGACATACGTAGTCGCACGTCAAAGACAAAGTAGTGTCTTTTGCTCCAAGCATTTTTTAGAAAGTGACTCGTATGTCATTACAAAAGGAGTCAAAAGGTTACACAAAACAGCTGCACCTCAAATAGTATGTACCTTTTTATCACTTTTGATTTGGAGTTTCTTGTATTGAATAAAATAAAAAAAAATATTTCATCTTCAGGACAAAGATGATGACAGCGAAGAAGACAAATGTTTTTTTTTGAGTTAGTTGCTTTTTTTAAATAAATTATTACTTGTACTTAAATATCTATTCAGTTTCATAGCTAATTTCCTCTCTTAAATCTCAATAGGTCATTTCTGTTCAAAAAATTATGCTAAGTTTTAAATAAGCCAAACATAATATATGTGTAATCGGGAAAGACACAGTTCTTTTCTTTTTTTATAAGTTATTTCATATTTCATAAAAAAATAAGCATAGAATATTAGGTTTATAAGCAATAATTAAGAAGAATGGCGGCGGCTGTGATTATCAACTGTAATGTATATTAATCGTCGGTTAATTTGAAATGAATGTGATTTTTTTAATAATAAAAGACCATAAAAACTAACATAAAAGTAAACGGCTGAACCAATTTTGATAAATCATATCTGAAATCCAGCGCAAGAATAAAATAAACTGCACCATTAACATCATCAGTTTAAGAGCTATGATGCTCCTATACATACACAACACAATCAGGGGTTAAAAAGAAAACCACACCATTTCGTAGCATTTTGAATTTGTTAAAAAGTTTGTACGAAGATTTTATATGTGAAATCGACCCAACTAATATATTTTTAAAATTAACAAAGGCAACTCCACTCCTCCCATGTTCTACGTGACAGCTAGTGTCATCAAATTGTTTTACGTTATCCTTTGTTCAAAACCCAAAGTGGTATTTTACAAATTAAACAGATTTTATTTTCGACCTTATAATATTACGTTAAGGTTTAAATTAGATTAAAATGTTTGACACTTTAGAACTTTTTCATAATACATGAAGTGGTATACAACTATCTAAGTACGTATTGTAGTTAGGACACTTTTAAATTTCATTTTGTATGGGACTGTGTATCTAGTTTTCTATAGTTGATCGAAGGGTTTTGCCCAGGTCTCAGATCTGGATATTAACTAGGCAGAAAATCAATCTTCAATTGATCCAAATTAGTCGCCAATTGAGAAAATTGGTCGCTCTCCCGTATTTTATTGACAATATTTGTATTGTTTTTTGGCTTGTAATGAAAAATTACCAAAAATAAATATGTCTTTTTCCTACCTGTTCTTGAGTCCTGTCAAAGAGTCTTTTCAACTGCTCCTTTCTCTTCCGCTCGTGCTCAGCATCGTATTGGTAGACTCTTTTCTCTCCATTCACCATAGTTACACTATTTGACCATGGGTTTGTTTTCACCTTAAATTAAAGATGAAAAATATATTAAATGTAAACATCTAGGTATTTTTTCATTGTATTTAATAATTATTGATTAGCAGTGTTGTGTTCTAATTACTCCCAGCAAAACCGTATCAATATAAATGATTTTTCAAACATTTAAGAATGAGGATGTTTCAAAACCTCAGAATACAGAACAATTCAGTACGTATGCTTTTTAGAGTGACTAGTTGACTACCCTATGTGCCATGGTATCCCACGGAAGAGAAATATTAAAGCTAACACAAAAAGTCAAACAATAAAGTATTTATTCATTAAATGGTTGTAAAATAAATAATAATAATAAATAGTAAAATAAATAGGGACAAAACATGTGGATGTTGCAGAGCATATATGCCTTTCATAACTGCCGGCCTACATGTGATAATTTATTGTAGAAGAAATACAAATAACACTAACTCGACCATAAAAAAATTAAATGTGAATTTTGTTTGACACAGGGATACACACAATTTAAATTATGTGAAAATAAGAAAATCTATCAAAGAATATATATCACATCTCACACAAACCTTGCTAAGTACAGCACAGATGTTGTAATATCTCTCTTTCAAGTCCTCCACACTTCGGTCCCTAAATGCAGCCCGGTCCCATCGGTCGTGTATCACAATGAAGCGCAGGTCAAACCTTTGACACAAGTCCATCAGGTGATCGGTCTCAGCTTGACTCCAGTCTTCAGACTTCAGGTACTGGTTATACTCAGACTCCGAATATGATGGTATTGAAACTTGCTGCAATTGATCTTAAATTTAATATTTAAATACAGATATTTCACGATTTTTCATAAAAAGTGATGTGTTTGAGAAGCTATAAAAGCATACTTGAGACAGATGGAGAGATACAATTTTCAGATGAGCAAGTGCTAAACCTGAATTTTTAAATTCAATTAATAAAGTTTTTTGAAATTTGTGAAAACATATGTAAATCCTATTGTGGAAGTATTTGTTTCAGTTTTTTTTCTTTTCATATATTTTTACATAAACTTAATTATGAAAACCATTACTTCTGCTAGTGAGACAAAAAACGGAGTTAACACACAAAAATAAACTTTGCTACCTTATTAAACTGAGCAAATGGATATTCTTTAGGTTCATCAGAAGCCCTTTTCCAGTGGTGAAACACGGCATTGTCCTTCCGAGCTGGATTTGTGAACGGAGCCCAGACCCACTTGCGCACTTTGCGCATGCCCAGCTTTGCTTTGGTTGACTTGTAAGCTTTGCCTGAAAAGTATTTAAAAAGAAAGTTTCTCCTAAGTTAATAGTTACATTTCATACATAGCTCCATGTTTTGCATTTTTATTGAAAACGGAAATTAAGCAGTTACGACCTTGATTACTTTTTAAGGATTTGAACTTGTTAACTGACTCAAAAACGGGTCAAAAAAAGCGGGACGACAGGTTAAGCAGGTTTTTTTTTACATACAAAGTGTAAAACTTGACACTTGGACTGGGACTGAGTGTAAAAAACTTAGAATGTACCAGCTGCCAACTCCTAGCCATACTCTAAAAGACAGTAATAGGAACACGAGGGTTTTGCTGTATTGTGGGCGAAAGGCTGACAACCTCTCACCACTATACATCATGTTTCATCTAATAACCTTTAGAATTTATGCCAAATGTGGCATCAAGTGGTTCTGAACCACTGATGCTCTGCCTACCCCATATGGGAAGGCGTGAGCATATGCAATGTAAAACTTGACCATGCTTTAGCCATTCATAAAAAAAGGCAGTTCATACGGGATAGTTAACATATGATGCAGGTTTACAACTATGGAATAATAGCGACACAAAGTTTATGCTTTCAATCCTAATCCTAAGCTAAGTGAGACATGGTTTGATAACAAGGATGGTATTCAGATTGAGCTCACAAGCTTGTTAAAGCCAAGGTGCAGCCATAAAGATTATTTGAGTTAAAATAAGTACTGTTGGTTGAACTTGGTGAAATCTTAAATGCTTCAGTAAAATGGTTATTTACCTGTGTCAGTGGGCATAAGAGGGGGCAGTTCATTATTGTCATTGTAGAGGAGAGCAAACACTTCTCTGTGCATTCCCTCTGGCCTCTTAACTGCTTTGGCAGTAACATACTTCTTCTTGTTTTTATCGCCATGGATGATACTGTCGCGACTGATCTCAGATGTCGCAGGCTGCTCAATATCCAAAATATCTAGAATATCAGCCATTTTGGCTGAAACTAGCGAATTATTATGAAATTAGGATTAATCAGCGTTCACTTAACACAGTGATAAAATTATTTATTACGGCACAACTTTAATATAATTACAGGTGAACCCTTAATCTATACTTGTTTTTTTCAAATATTAGCTTAAATAGTTTATAACTAATGGAAAACTAATATTTTTAGATAAAATAATGTCGACCAACAAGCGTCTATTTTGTTGAATTTTGACAAGTGATTGCGTTCACACATTTGTAAGAGAGTGATAACGCTACGGGAAGAATCTCCTACTTCACTTCAGTATGTAATGGGAGGTTTTCTTTTTGGGTATTAAAAAAAAAAAGTATTTCCCCAGAGCTCTCTAGATGGCGCTGAACTAACTCCGTTACTAGGTGCCAAAGCCAAAAGGCTTGGAGAAAAACATTGCATCAAATATTCTGAGCAAATTCTGAGTTTGTTTTGGCTTTCCAATCATCCTAGTTTTCTCGCGCTTTGTTATAATTCAGTTTGGTTTTTTCGTTGTTTTCGTAAAATCGCCTAACTACGTATGGTAGTTGTGATATTGATGTGATATGACTATAACGTTTCGTTTTATGATCTCAAAATTACGTTCAAGTGAATTAATCAAAAATAATTTAACGTTCCGTTCCTTGCAGTAACGTACATAGTTTAGCGCCATCTATCCGGCGACTTGGGAAAAAATTAAAAAAAAGAAAAAGAAAATCCCTCATTGAGTGATAAAAACTTATATCAAAAAAGCGCATCAAGTGACAGTTAAAGTGTTGCCAGTTTATTCTACACATTCGCGCCTTTGTTCTCAATTCCATAGTTTTGTTCTATAATTGTTGATAGATGGCGCTTATCAATTTTTCGCTTTTTTAGCCACCAACGAGAAAGGAGCCCTTTTAGCCCATTCAACGAAGGAAAAATAGGGGAAATAATTCTTGTATAAGCGATTTCTGGCATAATTGTAGGGAATGGTGTCTGAAACAACATACTGAAAGTACTGATGAATGGGGGTGGAGCTAACGTGCAAGGGGCGGTTTAAAGGTTCCTTTTTTAAGTTTTTCTTAAACAACTCTTAAACAACTCTTAAACGGTGGCCCATAGCAAAAAAAAATATTTTACTCAAGTAATCTACATAAAATTCTTTACAAAAAGGTTCTGGACACTTTTTCGCTAGGATCAATACTTAAAGACATATGAAGGAAAGAAGTTTATAAGGTAAAATTAGGTTTTGACCTACATTGACAATTATTACTGAGCAGGACCTTCGTGATTCGAAGGGAGGCCCGTGCCCCTCGGTGGGGATGTTTAAGGGCTGGTGAAAAAAAAGGACCTTTTGGAAATGTGTTCGGACACCTTCCAGAATGACACTCGGGAAAGTCCCTACACCTCCCAGGTGGGGTTGTAGTGGAAAAACTGCAATTTCCAGGAAATTCTTCTTTCCTTCATATCTCATTAAACATTGATTCCAGCGGAAAAGTTTGCAAAACCTTTTTGTAGAGAACTTTATGTAGATTACTATAGTAAAAGATTTTTTTGCTATGAGCCACCGTTTACAAGTTGTTTAAGAAAAACTTTAAAAAGGGACCTTTAAATCGCCCCCTACACGTTAGCTCCACCCCCATCCATCAGTACTTTCAGTATGTTGCTTCAGACACCATTTCCCACAACTATGCCAAAAATCGCATTATACACGAATAATTATTTCCCCTATTTGGCAGTTTTTTGGTTTTCGTTGATTGGATCATTTTCCGAACAAACATGGTGTATCTTTTGACATTTAACTGTGACTGTGTGTCTGTCCGAGCTTCCTAACGAGTAGGCCGACAAAATTTTTAGACTGATTTCATGGATTTCATTGTAGTCTACGTTTTTAAACACTCGTTAATTTGCATGGCACACGGTCGGAAAAGCTAGAATCAATTTCGCTTTCCGAATTGGCCGGAAGTATGAAAAGCTCTGTAACTTCCGGTGTAAAATAAATTTAAAGGTGTTGATAGGTGTTATCAATTTTAGGATTAGGGTGAGTATACAAATACAAAATATCTCCATAATTTTAATTGGTTTCAGTAATTCGTTGTAACACTCGTCTCATTGCAGTTGGACTATCCAGTGGTACCTGAAAGCAAGAATTAATTAGATTAGTATAATCAAGCTGAGTTTTCAATTGTTATATTAAATATGTGGGTATAGACACCCAGCAAACCCACTTTAATAAAAAAAAAACACGAGAAGTACCTATCAATTTATTAATTTAGATAAGTAAGTATTGTAACGTACACTTTCGCCAATCGCCTACTTTGAAATGAGTAAGTATGATCTCATCATAATTATTTTATACCTTAACTACTACCACACTAAACCACATCATGTTTTTGTGCAACACGAGATACAGCAAAATTCCCCAAACCTTCCCATTGGTGATTACGTTCAAATTAGAACGATCTTGTATACCCAAATCCAGGTCACTATATGCATACTTACCGAGACACCAGCAGCGTTGAACCAGTAGAAAGTAAGTCGGTCAAATTCCCTGAAGTACCCCTCAACCAATTGATTCACCACAAGGGTCTGGCGAGCGGCATTCCTGAACTGCTCCGCTCCGGACCACTGGAGCTGGTTCACCCACTCTAATTGGCCTGTGAACCACATGGTAACTTGACATCTTGCCATTAATTGGCACAGTAATCTTTATAATTAAATATGTATTTTTGAAGTGAAAACTTCTTTAGCGGCGTTGAGCACTTTTGTGGGATGGGTAAAAACTGTGAAACTCGCGTCAGGTCACGTGTGCTGATCGAAAAACCGTAAGATTCTGTGACAGATGTCAATGATTATTCGCGCGCGCAAATACCGATAGACTATTTTACTGAATTAAAAGTCGTCAGTTTGGTCGAGTGGAAAAGTTGCCAGATTGAAAGCAACAGGTCGAGGGTTTGAAACCACGAAGTGAACTCAAGAAAGTCTTTTTGTATTTTTTTTGGCCGATTGAAGTTATCAGATCGTAGGCGAGGCGTCGAAGGATCGAATCCTGAGAGAATAACGGACTCTTTTTGTGTATTTTGTTTTATTTCCATATTAATGCACAGCGTTAATATTCAAGTTTTCACTTCTGCCGGCACTCCCGGAGTGCAACCCGTTGTTTTTTTTAAGCATTAAGTCTTTTCTAGATTTATCAATTTATAATCAATTTTTTTCTTCTTCAAATAACACAAGAGTAAACGCTACACAGTCAAAGGCGCACACTAAGGTTTTCCCTTGTGTCGTGGGTCCCTTGGAAATGAAACATCCACGAAGACTGACACAAATACCCGTGACCCGGGAAATATCTGCTTTTTTCACAAATATTTTCACCGACAGGAAATCGAACACACGACCCGTCGATCAAGAGGCAGTGCCACATACCTCTCGACCAAACCGGAGTCTACATATATTTCTCAAATTGCTATGGGAATCATATTTGTTGCTACTTCGCTGTCGAAGGTCTATTTTAGTTCGCTTAATATTGTAGTTACTTACCTACAACCCATGTTTTTGACAAATTAATTAGGTTTCTAAAAGAAGATGCCTAAAAAAACCCACTGAGCTCCTCTGAGATTGACAGGCGATCGTGGAAATCCAAAAATATCTTTTGCTAGGCACATGGATTTGCACAAAATATAAGTTATAGAACTGTAATTACCTGGTGAATTCGATATCGCATCCAGATTTCCATTGTAAATAGTGACGCTGATTTCTGTGTTTTCTAAGATCTTCTCCACTGAAACATAAAAAGGATTACATAGAGTAATGCTGTACCAATTTTAGGTATCTACATATGAAAAATCTATCGCTGGCTTAATGGTGGGTCTTTGACACATACCACATTAGTAAGTACACACTTTCGCATTACCATTGCTTACATCCAGCAAATTTTTTCTTACCAACTAGAATCTTAAAGATATGCAAGGTCACAATCTTCTGTTACATATATTTGTATATTGTATACTTAGCTATCTGGCTCCCCCCCGGAGTCCTATAGCACGGACCTCGGCTTATAGGCCAGACGACAGGTGGTTTCAGATAGAAAAAGGTCGGAATTTCATGAAACTTGGAGATGTTGTTCAGGGATGGTTAATTAACATTTTGTCAAGTTTTGGACCTCGACGACCCTGTGCAAAAAGAGGAGGGGGGGGAGAACTGCAAAAATCTCGACCTTTCGTCAGTTTTTCGTCAATTACCTTTTTTCCTTACATCCTACGACAAAAGCGTTCAGAAACATTTTGTAGTACGTGAAATTATCTACAATTTGAGTACTCACATATGTCTGTATGTCAATTCCTTACTGAGATATGGCGCTTCGCAGAAAATATTTTTTTCCGAAATTCAGTAAAAATACCTCAAAAAAGCAGAAACCAACCTTATTTCTTATTTTAATAATAATAATTGTTGTTATTATGGTCTCTTGTTAGAATAACTAATTTTGAACCCCCCCCAATCCCCCCTCCCTTCCCCACCTAACCCCAATTCTCAAAAGCTTATTTTCTACTGTAATTTCATACCAACCATATATCATGTCGGTAATATTGGTATTGACATTAGTTACTTTTTAGACCGATATTCCCTCTCCCTCTCCTTCCCTCCACTACATAATTGTTCCAGGGTAGGTAAAAAAAGACGTAGTCCTTTCGTAAACAAAATTTATTAATGATATTAACAAAATTAAGGTTTTGACAAAGTTTACACTAGAGGCAACAGAGATATTGTTGAAAGGTCTCTCATACATAGTAGGTACGCATTTGTACTCATTACAGTTCCTGTCGAGATTTTTTAGCCGTTGGTTCTGCTTCTAATTGCTCGTCGTCCTCCTGCACAATCAGGCTGTTAAGGACGTCCTCGCCGTCGTCGTATTCGTCCTCCTCGTTCAAATCAGTTGCAGGGGCGTTTTCGCAGGAGTGGCCTGTGCAGTACTTGCACATAGCTGAGCATCTAAGACCTGCTTTCTTGCAGCTGCAAGCTCCGGTGCTACAGCCTTTGCTGCACTTGCAGGAAACAATTTGGAGGATGTTATCTGGCGCAGCATTTTTCGTTGTGGGGATTGGTAGTACCCCTCGCGTGGTTAGGCTCCAGCCCCAAACTGATGGGCGAAGTTCATTACCTAACCACGCTTGTACTTGCTGGTAAGTGCGGAGGGAGTGGTAATTGGCAGCGTCCCTTGTCGGTGGTAGGCGGGCTAGTTCCAATTTAGCCTTCGTCACTGATCGTGTAAATAATCGGTACCGCAAGTCTTCAAGGTTGTCATTGTCAATATTGCCTCCATAAACTACTACCAGGAACTTTTCTCCAGCGTCCTTGATTTGCTGAGGAGTAGCGTTTGATGTAAGAAACGGAGCCACTACTGCAGAGAGGGCGGTATTCTTCATATAGGTGCTGCAAATTTTCTTCTTCCCCAATCCATACGGTGCTGACGTGGTATCACACCCACTCACTGCGTGGAGGAAAAGTATATCTTTGGGAGGAAAGGAACAGGAACTTGGTGAGTAGAGGACACTAGGACCACCACCTCTTCCACTTTTCTGAAGATAGATGCTCTTTATGGACATACCCAATGCCGTCAACAGAATAAGTATGTCCACATCTTCAGCAATAATAATGACGCTGTCGAATTCGCTAGTTTTGGATATGGCGGTGTTGACGATCAACACGTCGGCGTCTTCATGTGCCATATCTCAGTAAGGAATTGACATACAGACATATGTGAGTACTCAAATTGTAGATAATTTCACGTACTACAAAATGTTTCTGAACGCTTTTGTCGTAGGATGTAAGGAAAAAAGGTAATTGACGAAAAACTGACGAAAGGTCGAGATTTTTGCAGTTCTCCCCCCCTCCTCTTTTTGCACAGGGTCGTCGAGGTCCAAAACTTGACAAAATGTTAATTAACCATCCCTGAACAACATCTCCAAGTTTCATTAAATTCCGACCTTTTTCTACCCAACTCCACTTCTTGCGACTTGTCGACCGTACTATTAGTTTGGGCTCCGGGCTCTTTCAGATAATATAAGACCAAATGTAATTTAAGCTTTTGCATTCTAGTAATAAGGTAATTTTTATCTATTAAGAGCAAATAAATATGATTTATTATTATTATTACTTACCGAGTTCAGTGGCAGGTTGCATGTAAACCTCTTTAAAAGCCAGTTGAGCTGCCTCCCGTCTTTCGTCGTACGTTGTTGCAGAGATACCCACTGCAGGCGCTACCCTTCTGGTCATAAATTCATTAAAATCTATCTCGATTTGCAAGGCCGACCTCAAATATGCGAGGTGGCCGAAAACATCTGGGAAAAAGTACAAATAAATAAATGATTAGATTTTAAAACTATTATCTCTTTACGGTGTAGTAAAAAGTTTTTCATAGATTTTTTTACCAATATAAAATCATATTTGACTCTAACGGTCAAAGAATACCTTAAATGTGTAAATAATTTCCTAATTTAACATTAAAACGGGTTTGAATTCGCGTACATTGTCATGATTTTACCTTTGTTCCCGACGCTTCGACGCGGTTGCACTTGCCGTGGTCACGGGTTAAATGTTCAAATGTTAAATGTTCATGTTCAAATCGCGAAAGTTTAAAGTGTTAAACATACCTTGTGAGGACATGGTTAATTTCTGCAGAATATGCCTTAGATTGACGGCAACGGTTCCAACCTCATCGTTAATAAACTCCCCCAAGCCTAGGAACATTTCAAAGGCCTCGCCTAATCTTCCTGCATTGACATGGTTGTTCAGTTCCGTGGTGTATTGTTCGACAACCACTCGACCACTAGGGTCAATGTAGCCCATCTCATCAAGGTAGAATCCCAGTTTAGTGAGAGTTAGTGCTGGAGACACCACTCCGTTTCCAATAACAACGCCTTTCAGGTTCTGCGAGAATGGAGCTAACTGCAAGAGTTTTATAGAACTTCAGTCAATTAATAAAAAGTTACAGCCTGATATAAAATAGCTTTTCAAGAGCGTCACATCGAGGTCAGGTGTTTAAAAGACTGGTAAGCTTGGAGATGCTAACCAAATTATTCTTTCAGACCAAAATCCTGCCTGGTGACTCGATATGGCGCTCTGAGGACCCTTAGTAAATAGCTTTGTGGCTATATCTTACGGAATACAGAGAAAGAAATATAGTAAATAAATAAATTCAGAAATGCAACAAGGGAGGTCTTTTTCCAATGCAACGGTGGATTGAAAAACAATAAAAAAATATGAAAGCTATAAAAAATAGTAATATTGGAATTGACCCTTGTAATAATACTAATCTCGCTAAACTGCCTGGAACCAATAAGTACATAATTGTACAACCAAAGATGATTAGTGATTGAAAAAGTAAACCTAATCACCCCTTCAGAGAGTCGAAGGGCGAGAGATAAAGCAAACTGTGCTCCATCCCCTTGTCCACAAATATAGAGCGGTGTGTCTTGGTACTCTTCATGCACACTAAAGAATGACTCCAAAGTCAGGAGAAGGTGATCAGCTGAAATGAAAAAGAGCTTTAATTACTTACCTAATAGGTATATTTTAACCTTAAATTCTGGCTCATTCCTGCCTTAGGGCTCTTTTATTATCGTGCGTGTTGGCGCCCGCGTGCGGGCCAGGCCCGGATGCGTGCCACCCAGAACCGATTGTTCCATACATGTTTTTCTTTTGCCTTAAAATTAAAACATGTATGAAACATGTTGACGGCCGGTTTGGTCGAGTGGTAGTGATGCTGCCTCTTGATCGGCGGGTTCTGGGTTCGATCCCCAGTCGGGGCAAACATTTGTGTGAAAAGCAGATGTTTGTTCTCGGGTCATGGGTGTTTTTGTTTGTCTTTATGTGTGTTCCAAGGGACCCACGAAACAAGAGAAAACCTTAGTGTGGGCCTTTGAGTGTGTAGCGTTTAAATGACAGGTTGTGGGCGCAAATACGCATGACAATAAAAGAGCTCTTAGACACAGAAAACTGAGGAACATAGAAAGGTTTTTAGAGTAAGATTTTCTCCAGTTGTAAAAACAGCAGCATGTCAGGTTACCCATTTGCATTACGAAAGTCGGCGCTATTATGAGCGAGATAAGGGCGATGTCAAGGTCAACATGTACAGAATAATGTGCTTCCGTGTGTACTTTAAGGTACCAACTTACTATTATCATCCAAATTTTTGGGCAAATTATCGTCACTACTTGCAATGCTGAAGCCGGTTCCTATAGGTGAATCAACAAATAGCAGATTGAACTCTTCGACCTGAAATAAAACGACAAATGCGGATTTTCTTGGTGATAATAATATTTGGACAAGATACACTGCATAAACTTACGATTTCAATCCTCCAATTAAGTTAAAACGCAGAATACTTAATAGTACCTACAAGGTAGTTTAAAATACCAAATAGGTAAAGTAAAGTAGCTGCATATAAAGCTAATCAGTACGATAGAAGCAAAAGTATTTTTTTCAAGCCTTACTTGACTTTGGAAAATATACCTCTACAAAAAGATGTTAATTAATGGTGTAACGTAAACAAACTGCGGCAATGAAGACCAATCGACACCATTCAATGAAAATCGTAATCTTCGATGGTAGAGATAAAGATGAACAAAATAAAATCCATACCCATGATCCATTTCTTCGATTCATATTAAGATCCAAGGGGCCGAACATAACAAAGTTTGCAAGAAGGCTCGGAGGAAGCCCTGTCAATCCATCCAGCCAAAGAATGAGAGGTCTAGTGGTGGGCTCGGATCCTTCACTGGGGAAGAACCACCAGAATACATCGCCTACATTGCTAATGCGAGTGAAGGCTGCGGTCTGCTCAATGTCACCTAGACCATCACCTTCCAAAACTGAAATATGAAAGAATAGCTTAGCAATCTACAAGTATGAGGTTTCAGTTTCGTAGAGTGGTCTGCCTAGGTATTTTAAGACTTAAGCCTGGAAGTTTTTTTATAGTTAAAGCGAAATTTACTAACCATGGTGTTAGAACATCATGGTTAGTAAATTTCGCCACGCACTTTTACGATAAGGAAGGGAACTAAACTAATGCTTCTTTGTACTGTTAAGTGGGTTGAACAATTGCAGTTCATCACAGAATAGACACTATTACTGCCGTACTCAGAGACGTCAATTAAAGTTAAGAAGTAATTAAATGTCATGCTATCCTTGTTTATATCAACAAGAATGAAAAAGACAACATCAGAGTTTAACAGTACTTAACTTTTATTGACGTCTCTGAGTACGGCAGTTACTTACATAAATATTTAATTTCTACTGGCTATAAAATGAGTTGCAGAAGAGGAATCTGTTGAAATAAAACAAATGAATACGAAGTAGAGCTTTGGCAGTGACTGGTAAGTAGGTAATTTAGGCCGAAAGGGATCCAACATAGGCCTTCATGTTGTCGCACTGTCGTCTGGTTTTGTTTCGTAATCCTCAACATTTTTACTTGCATTGTCTTGTTTACACATACTTTTATTTCTTGGGGATTTATATAATAATTTGATAACAAACTTTATTTGCCAGAATACATGTTTGACAAGGTCTTAAAACTTATTCTATGTAGCAGTGTATTCTAACTTTTACAATAGGTGTGCAAATCTTTGGTACTATAATAAAATGAGTTGAAAATTGTATACTTACTAATCGTAGTAAATTCGTCATGCCTGCCATCCACTAACCACCAAATGAGCACTCCTAATCCTGCAGCTAAAGCTGCCACTCCTATTATAGTTATTACTAGAAACCACCGTTTCATTATTTAAGGAGTCCTTGAATCTATTTTCTCAAACTCTGTTACTTCTTAACATAACAAAATTGAAAATAAAAGCATATTTTGTAAAGCTAACGAAATCACTATCATATTTAATCATGTAATCTGTAACTAAATGTAATCAATTAGGTCTGATTACAACGTCGCGTCGGGTCTTCCCGTATCAAAATGAAAATCGATAAGAATTTACTTACTTTTATGATTATTGCATAATAGGTACAATAACGATAACTAACTTGATAAAGTAGCTAAGCCTAATCCCTTGATAAATTTAAAAGCCGTGCATACCGTAAGATTGAAAAAGAAAGTCTGAAAATATGAAAAACTTTATTCAAATTAATTTTGATTTACAATAGGTGGATAACTTGTCATGTCCCGTAGGAAAGCATTTGAACCGGCTGGGTTGTCTCTTGGTACCTGGGGAAATAAAATATTGCATGAGTTTAAAAAAAACTTTAAAATATACACATTGTTTTCCCTCTTCACGACGATGAGACAATATACAGAGGACAAACTGAAAACCAACATAGAAAACTACTTTTTAAATAATACGTTCATTGACTTCCACGCTGGACTGGGAGTGAACTTAGAATGCTCCAGCCGTTAACTCTTTCCAGGCGTACTTTAAAATTCAGCAAATCAGACGCGACGGTTTTGCTGTATTATGGGCGAAAGGGTTAACCTTTCACTATCATATAGAATGTTTCATCTAATAACCCTCAAAATGTATGTATGTATGTATGTCTTGAGAGTAGCTATTGTAAAATTAAGTGACCTTCGTTTTGGACTTTCATTTGCTGTATCTATCATCAAGAAATCTTTCTGATAATCTCATCAGTAAGGCCTTATAAAATATTGATTGAACTTAGACATTCTTTGCTACATACAAAGTAGTGAAACTCACGCTATGTCCAGCGACATTGATCCAGAAGAACCTTAGGTTGCCGTGAGCCTTGTAGTACCCCTCCAGGCGGTCATCCTCCCAGATGGGGAGTCGAGGAGCGTTCCTGTAGTCTTCAGCACCTGGCCACTGCAGCCGATCCATCCATAACAACTGTCCTATTTGGTTATTGTTTTAGTTAATTAAAATGATATACCTATTTATCACGAAGTATTGAATCTAGAGTTGCAAAATCTGCAGGCCGAGTACGATAGTGACAGCGCCGCGATAACACCTCGGTCATATGTCAAAATGTCAACATTGACAACGCCAAAGGGCGAGCAAGCCTTTGCGCGGGACCCTGAAGTGAAGTTTCAGCGTGAGCCGAGCGCGAGTTTGACGTTATCGTGCTAGAGCTGCAGATTGCTTGTTTTGGACTTACTTACTTTTCAGATTTTCCTCTGTTCGTGTAAAATAATTAGGTTATCTCATTTTAAG
Organism: Aproaerema taeniolella; assembly: GCA_949987775.1. Lineage (NCBI taxonomy): Eukaryota > Metazoa > Arthropoda > Insecta > Lepidoptera > Gelechiidae > Aproaerema > Aproaerema taeniolella. The sequence goes on from OX465250.1 coordinate 15,792,887, forward strand.
AATTTCTTTTCTACATAACTAAGGGTTCTACAGTTACAAGTAATCTACCGTTCACGCTTTCTATTTAAATGTTTTCCTGATCGAATTTCCTTTCTGGATATTCAGATCATTCTTTTAGTTGGTAAACGAAGAAATAATTTCGTTCCTATGAATTTCAACTTTTTCTTTAATTCCTTATCAAACGTAGTTTCGTTTTTTGCCTATAAAACATAAAAGTAGAGTTACCTGGTGTGCTGCAAATTAGGTCGAGATTCCCGTTGTATTTAGTTATGATAATATCAGTCTCGTTCAAAAGTTTCTCAACTGAAACAGAAGTAAGCCTTAATTTGTAGAAGTAATTTGCAATTAATAGTTATGACTTTACAATAAAGAAGTTACCATCGATCAGATTTTGTTGAGCTTGAACAATGTTGATTGTTCTCCGGCTTAGAATTTATGAATGAAATGATTACAAATACACTTTTCTCAATGGAATAGAACTCCTGTGAGCTTGTTAAAGTATATTTAAAAAAACTTATCTTTAATAATGAAAAAAATCCAACTTATAATAAAAAAATAAACAAAAATTTGGATACTTGTAGCAATAGACTACTTTTGAAACTTTCCGTTTAAAATCTTCAACTTAAGGCAATGTAAATGCCAAACCCATTTTTCTTTTAGTGTATGATAAGACCACTAGAAAACACTGAAACTACTTACAGAAATGTAACAAGAAGTGCAAACTACTAAATGCTGGAGGTAGACCTATGAAATCTTCCATAGTTCTATTTTCATTCCGTCAAATTGGCTACTTGTGGTATTAATTCCATTGACAAATGTAAAATAAACGCAAAAGCTTCTCTATAAAAAGTCAATGGATTTTAAACAAAAATACTAACGTCCTTCAGTAACAGGCTTCATGAAATCCCCCCTCAGTGCAGTGAATACTGCGTTGCTTGAGGACGTCCAAGTTATACTCGAAGGTATATTCAGAGCAGGCGCCACCAATACGTTCATTATGCTGGACAGTTCTAGTTCTTGTCTGCTATTCAATCCGTCACGTTGCATTAGGTTACGCGCAAATTCTGAAAGCATAATACAGTTGAAAAATTCTTAGGTTTATAAGGTGTCTACTATTCGCTGATCCAGTTGATAATCTCACAAAAGAAGATTAGAATTTAGTAGATAGCTCAGTGGCTCGTAGCTCAGTGGTTTCGCTGACATGAGCCCATGAGTGAGGTTTAGCAATGTACACAGGGGCAGAGAACCAGATGGGTGACCAGAAGTGGCAACTTATCGCGGCCGTTTCAGTGCTTTGGAGAGCACGTTAAGCCGTCGGCACCGGTTGTTGTCGACTGACTAAACCAAAGGTCTCTGTCTTTTGGCGGTTTGAAAACTCTGATACCAGATTTAGTCAAGTTCGCCACCCACTCGACTATACCTTTTTGAATGAGTACTGCACTGGGAAAAAATAAATCCTAGAGAAAAAAATTACGTGCACATTTCAACACCACTGCAGCTCTACACTATTGAGGCAAGTACGACATGAATGAAAAGCTTACCAAAACCATCGAACCTTGTGTCTGGTAAAGGTGCAGGCATTTTAGTGGTGATGTCATAAAAGTCTACATTGGTGGTTGCTCTAAATACTGCAGTTTGTGTACGCGCCCAGGCGTCAGTGGATTCTTCAAATCGACCCTCGTTGAACAGCCGCTCAGCTTCCCTGGCTGCTTGTTGGATGGATTCGTAGCCCGCATCGTCTACTAGGCCAGCAGCTAGGAGTAGGGGACCCCAAGTTAATGTGGCGTCTACTGGGGAGATCCAGGCGTTGCCCATTGCTATACCGCGGAGGTTTGAGTTGATGGACCCTTCGGCTTCTGCCTGTAAACGAAACGCATTTATTGGGGTATTTTAGTTCTTGACTGATGTACGAGTAATAACTGGTGTTAACAAGGTCGCAAAATCAATCTTGTGATGTACCGAGATTTTGTGGTTGAGCCTTTAATACAATCCTTACTTCTTTACGTCCTTACTAATATTATAAATGCGAATGTAACTATGTCTGTCTGTCCGTCTTTCACGCTTAAACTACTGAACCGATTTTGATGAAATTTGGTACAGAGATAGATTCAGAGATTAAAGCCTGGGAAATTAAGGACATAGGCTACATTTTATCCCACAGCTGGGCACGATATAACCTGTAGTCCACGCGGGCGGAGCCGCAGGCGGAAAGCTAGTACAATATAATATACTTTATTGCACTCCTACACAAATAAGGTACAGTTACATGCCTAGATAGTGATTACTAACATGTCTTTTATGTGATTCAATATGTTTAACCACAACTTATAGTGTTTGATGTTTGATGTGTAATGTCGTACGTTTTTGTTTTGTATTAGATTAGATTGAAGAGAAGTACAGTAGCTTGTTATGTATTAAATTTATTTTTCCTTCCCATTGAAAGACAAGTGCAATGTAGACACAAATGTGTAGCCCTTTTGACTTCCGTCACAAGAGGTTTCCAAAATCAATTATTCATCTATTATGATAACCAACAGTCGTCAACATACTTAAATTACTTAACCAACGTTACTTGTGGACACATTAAGCGTTGTAAGGGTAATAAATGTTTCTAATGTTTGAAAGTCTCCAAACTTGATTGATCCATGTCTAGACGGTTTTGTCTGACCTTGGTCCCAATCTTAGATTGTTTACTCATGTCTTCAAAATCGTGATAGGTAGAGAAGCCACGCGCTCTCTGACGGCTGGAAGCAAATATTATTCACTACCTTGTATAAGTAGACAGGATCTGTTAGCGCTCTATTGAGGTATAAGTTTCAATTAGAACCTTATCACGGGATCCTATAGCGGCTGTTGTGACCTCAGATCCAGACTGTCAATAGGCTTGCGAGCCGAAGTACAATCAGCTTAAAAAATATATTTTTATTTTTATTGTTAGATGGGTTAACAACTCTTGACCTCAATCTTGACCAAAAGGTCAAAAATGAGGTCGACGATGAATCGAGTTAACCCAGAAAATACCTATAAAGGCACTGGTACTCCCACGTACCGATGGAACACAGCAAGCTGTTTGGCGTCGGACTTCGGTAGGAGGGTGGTCGCGAACCAGACGGCCCTTTACAGAGCCTACCACACCGCATGAGACCACAGGACGACACCTCAGATTCAGAAAAAAATATAGTGTCGTTGCCTGGGATGGATTACTAGGAGGCAGGTCTCATTTGTGTTTCCTTAGTCGCCTCTTACGACACCCATGGAAAGAGATGGGGTGTTGTTATTCACCACACGGTTGTCGAGCAAAAAGCATTTTTTATTGTTTTATTTTTCTGAGATATGGAGCTTCAAACAACTGGTCCAACTAAGGTCAGTGAATGTATTGCGGCAGTCTGCCTGATAATAAAATAAATTAATCGTTTATTGATTAAAAGATTTACGATTTGTTATGAACCTACATTGCGTACGTCAAAGTAATAATTAAAAAATAATCACTTGTACCTAGCACAAAATGGTGGTCATTAGTTCCACCATTTAAGTCGTCCCGTACACACTACGTTATACGTAGTTTGCTGCCGTTGATTTATTAAAATACATTGAAAGTAGGATATTTTCCTACAATAATCAGAAATACATTGTTCGGTAATGTTTGAGGCCTTGCCTCTAATAGACATAATCTGTGTTCCTAAGTTTTTTAAATCTCCATTTTGACGAAGCTTGGATATGCTCATGACAGCCTCACAGGAGATTTTATACTATGTTGTCTGTCTGAAGGCGATAAACTACTGAACAGGCTTTCATACAATTTTCACCAATAGACGGAGTGATTCGAGGGGAAGGTGTATGTGTTTAATTCATTCCCTAAATTCCAACGAGAACGAAATCCCAAGCGGGAAGCAAGTCAGAAAAAATGAAGAGTTCTAGGTACCTGGGTGTATTATAGTTTTGATATTCTGCTGAATGACTGTTTTGTAAATACAGTTCCTGGATGAGTAAGTGTATAAATGAATAATTGATTTTAATGTTAGATATTATTAGTCAGTGCTAATTTAAATTAAGTACATAACAGATTATGCATCAATATAATGTAGATTCTGGCATTGTATGTTTAATACAAAAAAAAAGGAATCTGAATATTTTAGCTGACTGTCCACCTGATTTTGATTCCGTAACGCACTAACACATAGAAGTTTGCGATTGCGTTCATCTCAGACATACTAAGTGAACGGTGTTAACACTATAATAATTTATTTATTTGGAAGAATAATTTACTGCAAAAGCGTTACTGGAAAAAACCTAATTCTTAGCCTTCACTTCTTTTCGGCAACTCTGCTAACCTAGATTTCTATCGCAAAAACTTTTGAAGCGTTTAATTTTGGTAATTTTATATTTTCAATCTGTATCCATTTTAAACTTCATCTGGCTGTTTTGTTTTTATTCATTTGGTAATATCTGTTGTTTTTTCCATTAAAATCAAAATTGCTTTTCGTTCGCGGTAGGCAGAGCGTCAAGTAATCGTAGAACTATAGAAATAATTAAACTGTAATTTTCCCTTTTCTATGCGTAGAACAGATATATCGCATGACATGGACGTGAAGCTGTAAAGGCCATCAGCGGCCAACAGTGCAGTCATTTAGAAAAAAAAGTAACATTGATATCTTACCTCCTTCATTCTGATAGCCATGTCTACAGCCATCTTGCCTCCGTACGACTGTCCGTATATGTAGAGCGGGACTCCTTCGAATTCAGGGTGCCTCTCCAGGAATCCTCTCATCAGGTTAACAAAGTCCACAGCTTTTGGAAACATAAAATTTTGGGTCAATTAAGTTACCTCTTAAGATTTAATATTGCCAGAAAGACTTAGCTACAGAGGGCTGAAACATCAAGTTACCCATTCAGGCACAATGTGCTGTTGCGATAAGAACAGTTTTACAATTCATTAGGGTAACCTGATTTTCTGGCTGCCGCACCAGCACTTTTATTAAGTGGGTAGCATGATACAAATTGTTTGTTTTTTGGTAGTCAGGACGAGGTGATGATATAAACGCAGGGTTATATCATCCCTGTTGGAGTAGGCAGAGCATCGTGTGGTTCTAGAACCGCTTGACGCTACGTTTGTTGGGCGTTATGAGATGGAACATGAGTATTGTCAACGTCGCCAGCCCTTGGCCCAAGTTTATATATATTTTAGAGCAGTGTTTTTCAAACTGTGGGTCGCGACCCCCAGGGACCCCCCGTGAAGCCTTGCTCGGGGGGTCGCAGGTAAAAGATAAAGACAAAAATTTGTCAATCTTACACTAAACTAATGCAATTTCAGTGAAAAGGCTGTGCCTGTATAATGATGCCTCCCGTCGCCTTCCGCGTCTACCTTGCGTCAAACTCTTTTATTATGGGTTTTAAAATCTCCGAAGTAGTACATAAATTTAGCCTAAAAAGGTCTTAGGGATCTTAGGGGGTCGCCAGACCTTTATATGATCCAAAGGGGTCGCGAATTCAAAAAGATTGAAAAGCACTGGTTTAGAGGATGGAAAAAATATGAATTGTAGGTACAGTCAAGAGGCTGAAGTTTTACACTTGTAGCGCAACTATTTGCCTCTATGGCGAATTGGCGATTGTTATACTAAGAGGTAAAGCGTATTTTATTAGAAAGTCTTAATTATTGGGTTCTTTGTTACCCCCGCAGAACAGCTGATTTACCCCTCAATTGGGTAATTATCTCCAGGGTTCGGAACCATTGTTCTAGTGGGATCAGTGGCGTTCGCTGTTTGGAATCGATCATTAAAGCACATAACTTGAGGCTACGATGGGTTACTGTGTATTTACTCAAGGCGCATGTTCCTGCTGTTGTTGTTGACCACATTCGTTGAGGCAATCAAGAGAAAATTTGGTAGAAATTCTGACAACGTTAGTTGAGATTCTAATATCTAAGTCCAGGACTATTCCCACACGCTAAAAAGCAGTAAAAAAATCGTCAGTAAGATCATTGTACTGTCTTTAGCCGATTCGATATTTAGCTATGGACGTACCTATAAGACAAACATCAATCTTATATACAGATTACAGATTATTACTTAGCATTATAAAAACTATAGTTCCTATGTACATAAGGCGTAAATACCAAGACGATGAACCTGGCTTGTTAAAATACTGTCGAATTATGTCTGTGCTTGATGAAATAAATATGTTAATAATGTCAAGTGAACTCAATAATCTAAATATGTTAATAGAAAAACATAGGCCAAGCAACTTACGTAATCTGACATATATACACCAAAATTATATTACCCTGATGGTAGGTATGTAAATGAATATGGTAGGTGGACGTGGAAATACATACTACCTAGTATACTGAAAAGTCTCCCAAAAGAATTGGTAGAAAAAATTACAATAAATTACAATAAATTATGTAAAAAACTGTTAAAATCTCATTACTTGGGTTTGGATGATGGGTAATTACCAGCGAGCAAATTCTCGCTCGTATATACCTTTAAAGGTTTCTGAAGCGAGTCTTAGTTAAGTAAACAAATATTGTAATTGTATTGAATAAATGATTAAAAAAAAATTGACCCAGTATCCAATTTTTTTAATCCGTTCCGCGCTTGTTTTACGGCGCGTACGATACAAAATGTTGAACATACGGGTTGAGCGCGCAAAGGTTTAAATTTCAGGCGTCTTCACTCCATCGGCTCCATTGATGACGTCTTACCTGGAATTTGTATTTCGAAAGGGGGAAGGTTAGGTCGACTACGTTTGAGGTTTGTGCTTATTAAGTAGTAATACTAACCGATTTCATCATTCGTTGTCGTTAGTAGAGATGAATTATCAACATAACTGAAGCCGGTTCCCACTGGATTATCCAAGTACATCACGTTGAAGTTATTAACCTCAAAAGGAAAAATATCACGTTAAAATGCATTCTCAAATTAATCATGAAGGAAGTTAAGGCAGTGATAGCCCAGTTGGAAATGAGCCAGACTAGTCACTGGAAGGTTGCTTGCGGGTCAATACCTTCGTCTTTTTCGTCTTTTCGGATTTATTTATGTGTTTTTCAGTGAAGGAAAACGTCGCGATGAAACCCGCATGTCTAAAAAAATTCGTTTTCGAAAGGTACGCGGTCGACCAACTCGCATTGGACCAGCGTAGTTGACTATGGCCTAAATCCCCTTCGTGTTTCGAAGGGAGCTACGTGCCCCTCGGTGGGGAAAAAAAGAGAAGTTAAGGAAACGGCGTAAAGGCGTTGTCAGTGATTATAAGCATGTGTGTATAGATATGGATGGGTGGATATTGTTGTCTTTTTTCATCTTTTTTTTATGGTGAGATGGGTTCGCTCTTAGCCACAATCTAGCCTAGGGGTGAAGATGCGGTTAAGGTAAGCTCACCCAGAAGATGCCTATTCACTCGAACTTTATAGATATTCGGGTTATATGATGCAATTTCTTACCCAAGTATAATTCCTCGGCTGCAGACTCAAGTCCAAAGGGCCCATGATGTCGAAGTTACCAATACCAGTGCTGGATCCCCCTGGACCCCCTTGGAGCCAGACTATGAGGGGCCTGTCTGTGTAACTAGGGACATCGGCTGTGGTGTAGAACAGCCAGTAGAACATGTGGGCTCCTGGCCTTACGGTCACATACCCGAAGTCCTGTGGGGTTTGGCCGAATTGGCCTGCCAGAAAAGTAAATATAGATTCATTCGATTAAGCTTATAAGGCCCACTCTCATAGTTAAGTGGCGCTCGGAGGTTAAGCAATGTACAAGGAAGCTGATGGGTGACCACAGTGGCAATTTATCACTAGCGTTTTATTGCTTCGGAGGACACTTTAAGCCGGTTGTCCCGGCTGTTGTAGATTGACTACAGTCGTTAAAAACTATGTCAGAGGCCATGCTTACTTTTTGTTGATTGTATAGCTTTTAGGAGAAGGCCTAGTGACCTCTAGTACAGGTTTGATTACCTAGTTTAGGCACCAGCCGTCCACAAATTTTTGTTGAGGCTTCGACCATATCAGGATGGTCATGCCAGCCTCATAGTATTAGGCAATGTTTTAACTATCCTGTTTAATTTGAAGCGACGCCCTGCAAAATCGGTACAGCTTGATCGCAAGTGGACACAATCTCTCCGCCAAAATACAATTGATATCTCCACCATACAATCCCTGAGGGAACATTTTTCTTCTAAGAGTGCCGTTCAGGGAACACTCCAGCATCAAGTGGATTAAGTCGTCGTGGACTTCACAGTGATCACACAATGGATTGGTTCTCTTACGCATAAGGTGATAAAATTTGTTCACTGGAATGTGCCCTGAACGTAACCTGAAGGCAGAAACAAGATTGGATCTCGTAAGATTGGCGGAGTCAAACCAAGGGACCGGTATTGGGGCACATTGAATTGTTTTGTACCACACCCCTCTTGTTGCTGAGCTTTCCTCGAAGTGTTGTACCCACTGTTCTAGACAATTGTCTTTCACAGATCGAAGATACTCAGAAGCAAAAGGTTCACATCTTATTTCTGTACCGTTTACAGCGGCCTCGCTTGCTAGTTTATCGGCCATTTCATTTCCTTTTAAACCTATGTGGGATGGTACCCACTGAAATTGTATTTCTACATTATTATTATGTAAGGCATGTATACTCTTCAGTATCTCATATGCTACTGGAACACCCCGTGTTCCCTTAACGCAGCGAGCCAGATGCTGAAGACCACTCTTGGAGTCAGTTATAATCACAGATTTTTTAGAGGTATTTAAACTGATATAGCTGATTGCTTCATATAGAGCTATTAATTCTGCTCTCATTATTGAGATTCCGCAAGTCAATTTAAACTTATGTTGACTGTTTAACTGAGGATCGAAAAATGCTGCTCCTACACCATGCTCACTACGAGAACCGTCAGTATACAATTTGAAGTACTTTGAGTATTTGGCATGTAGTTCCAAAGTTACAGAATTTTTTAAAATATTAACATCTACATTACGTTTAGCCGTCGACAAACTATGTAATGTTGTGCAAATGCAAGAATCAATATCTATATATGAGAGCCAAATATCTAATACATAGAGTTCCAACAGAGGACTTTTATGCATAGGTTTGTTTTTTAAATCATCATGAATATCCAAAATTTTAGGCTTAGTTTTAGTTCTCCAATATGTATTATACGCAGTTAATTTGTCAATTTTACTTATTATATAATCGTTGTTGGAAAGTGAAGCAGTCCTCAACCAATACCTACTACCGAGCCAATAGCGACGTATATCCAGAGGTGGAAGACTAAGTTCACTCTCCATTACATAGATAGGAGTGGTACGGATAAAACCACCGCATATTCTTAAAGCTCTATTCTGTAGTACATTAAGTTTATTTAAATGTGTTTTGGCACTATTAGCATATAGAAAACTTGCGTAATCTATTCTACTTCTAATCAATGCAATATATAATCGACGTAGGTATAAACTTATTTCACTTGTTTTGAATTTGTGGTGTGGAAGTAAACCTATCTTCAATTCTATTTCTATTCTATTTATCGGTTTGAATTCTATGCAAGTTCACCACTACATGATAAGAAGAAGATAAGGCCCGCATTCTAGAGCTAGTAATCTTAACGTAATACTTGAATTATCGAAAAAAACAAATCCGTTTCTTGAGTATTAGGCAGAGATTACGTATTATAGACTGTACACGCAAGAGTGTGTTTATTTGTCTGACGAATGGCTTGCTTAGTTGGTAGGTAGGTAGTTTTATTTTTTGGGTTGGATTCCGGGTGTAATAAACAGATGTTTCTGAAAATAGGTGTTTGTTTTATTGTTCTTTTGTGCTCTGTGCCCCTATGCTCTATAACAAGATTATACCAGACATTAGTAGAACAATGAAACTTGGAAATCAGTGATTCAAGAAATTCCTTGTTGACCATGAATTACGAATCTACTGAAGGTCTTTTTGTGCGGATTTTGTAGCAATCGTACAAGTAAAACTCACAACATATCTATACTTACATACACTCCTTCACATACACTCACTCATCTCATCACACATATCACACATACACACACACACACACACACACGCACACACTCACATACACACACACACACACACAAACAAGATAACCATTGTATTAAAATTTTAATACTTAATATTATTACTTAGGTGTTAAAATACTACTAAGCACTCTTAACATGTATGTACGACGATATGGGAAGACACTGTATCCTGTAACACAGTTTAAAAACTACCACGTGATACAGAAAGTCTACGTAATTTGTATTTTAATATTTGAAAAATAAAGTTATTCTTATTCTATTCTTATTCTTATTCTAATGGTGAAAGAATTTTTCAAATCGTTCCAGTAGCTTCGGAGCCTATTCAATGCAAACAAACAAATAATCACATATTTCCTCTTTATAATATTAGTATAGGTTTCTACTTAACAAAGCATTATAAATCATTGTTACCGACATCAATGTCAAAAATTTTTGAAAAAATCCTAAAATCGCGTTTAATGAGTCATTTCAACATGAATCAAATTTGTGTCGTGTAGACCTCATTTTTTAAATTTAGGTTTGCTTACTGTGCCTAGTCTCTACGTATTGGTAGTTTTGAGTAGTCTTTCTAAACATGTTCATGAGTTTGAAACTAGTGCTGAAAGAAAAGTAAGAAAACACACTAGGGAATGGATTTGAAAAGTTATGTTGTACCCAGACTCAATGTGGCAAAGCACAATACCAATTATCAAGCCATAAAGTTATTTAATCGTCTTCCTGTGGAGTTGAAGGACCTTATATATCAAACGGTACACGTTAAGGGTAAGTTCAGTACACTTCAAGGCTCTTTTACTGGAAAAATGTTTTTATAGCGTTGAAGAGTTTATGCTAAACTGGTAGATTATTGTGTTGGTAAATAATAATTTATATTAATCAAGGAAATTAATTGAATTTATGAATTTTTAACTGACGGTATTTATACAATTATTGTTTTAAAATTTGTAATTACTTGACAGTTCATTAATGCATGACAATAAAATTTCGTTTCTCCGTGGAAAGTTGTTTAGTTTATTGATTTTACTAATTTAGAATAGAATAGAATAGAAAAAATCTTCATTAGGACATTCAGGATGTCACTTAAAACATGTCAAGATTACATGTTTATGTATGTTTGTATTTATTATACAAACAATATATATAAAGGATTTAAATACACACATACGCATTCGTTCTATTCGACCCTACTGACTCTACGCCTATTTGCAAAGGTGCAGTCTTTAAGTATTATATTAGTATAGATTTATACTTAACAAAGCATTATAAAAATTCATTTCTCCTTGGAAAGTTGTTTAGTTTATTTATTTTACTAATTTAAAGTCCCACCAACCAATATAATGACAAAGTTGTTGCTCATATCATGCAGCCTTATACCTATTCCGGCGCAAAATCAGACCGATTCACTATTTCGTTGCGGCTACAGCTGCGACGCGACGTAGCGTGAAGGAAACATTTTCAAATAATAATTTTGCAGCTTAAGTATACACTTAAGTAAAATTGGTTGAGAATAACACCACCCCATCTCTTTCCGTGGTACGACACCCACTAAGGCGACTAAGGAAACAAAAATGAAACCTGTCTTCTAGTAATCCATCAACGACACCTCAGTTTGTTTTCAATCCGAGGTGGCGTCCTATGGTCTCATACGGTGTGGTAGGCTCTGTAAAGAGCAGTCTGGTTCGCGACCACCCTCCTACCGAAGTCCGACGCCAAACAGCTTGCTGTGTTTCGTCGGTGCTTGGGAGTACCAGTGCCTTAATTGGCATTTTCTGAGTTGATTCGCTCCATCTCCAAGAGTTAACCCATTTCATAATAAAAAATAAAATAAATTTTGGCTCTTACAAGTGCAAACACATTGTTTTGTAAAATTGTGTATACAGCTTTCTTAAATTTTGCTTCCCTGCCTATTTTTACACTCTACATTAATCGCAAAAAATATCAGTCCGTTGTTTGAAGTGTGGAGAAAGCACAAACTAAGAAACAAAAGGTAATACGTATTTTCATATTAATTCACACAATAACACAAACAATAACAATAACTCTACAATGAATTTGTAAAACAAAATGACTTGAAATCGAGAACAGACTGCATATTAAGCCCTAAATAAAAGGAATTAAAAAGTTGATCTTACTAACCGTTAACATTTTGTTGGGACAAGACGGTAAATAATAACAAATAAAACAGCATTTTGTAATTCCAGTACACACACTCAAAATAAATTTCGTACTGAGAGTATAATTATTGAAATAACATAATTTCATATCGATTTACCAGATAAGGGCATACTTATCTACATTTATGTAAGTAAGTATTATCTTACTTCAAAATGTGTTCTATATGTATAAAGTAACATTTTATGCTGTGATTAGTTGATTACCTTTTAGTGATTATGCGGTTTTTTTTTACCAGCCCATATAGGTACGTCCCCACCGCGGGGCACGGGCCTCCCTTCGAAACACGAAGGGGATTATATACGGGCTTCTTGTAAACCCAATTAAATCACAGGTCCTACTGGTTGGTAGCTCGTATATGTGTAGTAGCGTTGATTACACCAATTTACCTACAGTGATTTTTGACGGCACTCCGATTGCCTATTGCTAAAAACCTTGGTGTAATTTTCGACTGGCATCTTTCTTGGTCAAGTCACATAAATGAAGTCAGTAAAAAGGTGTTCTATTAATTCCAGTCCCTAAAGCGTCTTAAGTGGTTTCTGCCGTTTGAAACGAAGGTTATCCTTGCCCAATCCTTGCTCCTTCCTATACTTGACTACGCAGATGTCTGCTACTTGGATGCCACGGAGGAATTGTTGAACAAGTTGGAGAGGCTACAGAACTTGTGCATCCGCTTTATATTTGGACTACGCAAATATGACCATATTTCTGAATATAGATCTCAACTAAAATGGCTTCCAATTAGGCGACGGCGAGATGTTCATGTGCTCTCCACACTTTACTCTATTTTAAATAACCCTACGTCTCCACAATACCTCCGTGAGCGTTTTGAGTATCAGATACCTCGTGGCAAGCCCTGCCGGTCCTGCAGATCCCTCCTTCTTCGCTTCCCATCACACTCCTCCTCCCGTTATGGGGGTTCCTTCACGGTACACTCTGTTCGTTTGTATAATTCACTGCCGCTTTCGATCCAGGCGAGTCGATCATTGGACGTGTTCAAAAAGCAACTGAAAGAGCATTATCTGTCAACATAAACTTATTTATCCTACATGTATAGTGTATGCATGTATGTTTATATATTTCAATATTGTATTGATATATTGTGTATGTATTGGACATATTTATTATATACTTTATATATATATACATATATATATATATATATATATACAATATGAGTATATAAGTATGGTAAGTAAGATATTTATTTAATTAATTTGCTTATGTTATTTGACTATGTATTCCAATAAGGTATTATATTATCGTGTCACTATTATTGTTCCCCGTGTTGTACACTTTTGCCCGCTCCAATACTATTTCTCTCTCACTTAAGAGGTTAGCTGGAAGAGAACTCACTTTGAGTTAAGCTCGCCATTGTGTATCCTGTTCTCTGTAAAAAAATTTTTGTAAAATGTTTGTGTACAATAAAGTATAAATAAATAAATAAAGGGATTTTTTAGGCCATAGTCCACCACGCTGGCCCAATGCGGTTTGGTGGACCACTCATCTTTCGAAAATTTTCTTGGACGGGCGGGTTTCATCACGATGTTTTTCCTTCACCGTTGAGCAAGTGATAATTAGAAATCCGTACATAAATCCGAAAAGACGAATTTAGTGGTACAGGCCCGCACCAGGATTTGAACCCACGACCTTCGGATTACAAGTCTGGCTCATTACCAACTGGGCTATCACCGGTTTTTTGTTTGAATAGTATATTTTTGAATCATTGCTTATAAATCTTAGTGGCTAAACCAATTTTGAATAGCTAAGAACCATCTCAATTACATCAGCTTTCAAATAAAAAAAAAACCGCATCGAAATCGGTTCATTCGTTTAGGAGCTACGATGCAACAGGCAGACACACAGATACAGAAATACAGATATACATTGTATATAATCGAATGAAAAAGTGCCGTGATAGTAATTTAAAAAAAAAAAAATAAGGACCACCCTAATACACACGTCTAACTTATAACAGCTCTCTTTTTGTTAAGGGTTAAGAATACAAAGTTAAGTGCCACTGCTATCCCTGGCTGATACTCTGGTGGTGTTTATGCAAATACCGAAGTTTAATTTTGTACTAATCAGTCACCTGCAACTCGAGCATAATGCGCCGCGGTCCTATGTCAAAATGTCAACACTGACAACGCCCGCCATAGGGCGAGCAAGATTAACAAAAACAAAAATCAACAAAAACTTTCCCTAAAACACGTAGGTCAAAATATGAAAAAAATTTTGGCCTCTCTATACAACTTTTAGCTCATTAGCCTTTGTATGAGAAGTCAAATTTTTTTTAGAGAATTTCATATAGGAAGGTTCCTCGGGGAGAGTTGTTCAGTTTCATGGGGTGAATCATCCGCTAAAGTTTCGCTAACAAAAGTTACCCCATTCAAGGAAAAAAATCTGCATAAACCGTCACCTGACTGCAATTAAAAAATATAAATTATTATAACGTATGAGTCACCGACTTCAATCCCAACAACAGTTCGCACAAAGTAATTAACTAGTATTTTTTGCAGACTACAATGCCTATTAGCAGATAACCACAAACGAAAATGTCACTCATTTATTTAGATGATGTTCTGGTTTGTAGTATTATTTTGTTTTTGTTGATTTTTTTAAAAGCGCTGAATCATTTTTGATAAAATTTATATGGGCCTATTTCTGGAGTATACTCTTTCGAACCAAAAAAGAATTTTTAAAATCGGTTCATAATTGGCGAAGAAATCGGTGAACATACTATACATAAAAAAATACAAGTAGTCGAACATAGAACCTCCTCCTTTTTTGAAGTCAGTGTAAATAGCCTGCGTCACACGAAATGTTTTTAAAATCAAAGTTGCAATTTTAACTAACAACACGATTACGCTGTAATCACCTTCATTCATACTTAAGCTAAATTTGTAAGTGTTACCATTTGTACAATAATGAAAAGGTTCAATTGTTTAAAATACGTGTTCCGGAACAAAAGACTTTAAAACATATTCATAATCTTAGGAAGTTTTCCACATAAAACTGAAAATCTTATCTGAAAGTTTTTTTCTATATCTTTTTAAAACATTAATTAGGTCTCAAGTGGAATACGCCAGTAATATTTGGAACCCTTTTTATATGAAAAATATTCAGATAAAATCGAACTCATCCAACGCAAGTTTCTTAAGGCCGTTCAATATAGATGTTTTCATTGTAGAAAATCATATGTTAAGTCGCTCGGGCAGTTTAATCTGCCTATGCTGAAGACTAGAAGGTTGCTTCTGGATTCCATGTTCCTGTATAATTTATTGTGTAATTATTTTGACTGTCCTGAATCGATAAACAGAATCAACTACCGTATACCTAGTAGTTCTCAACGTATCAGAGAGTCGTATCCTCACCGTCTGTTTATGTCTAATACTTGTAATACGCATGCTGGTGAGCGTCTACCGCTTCAACGCGTTTTGAACATGTATAATGATAACTTACTTCATATAGATATTTTTTCTTTGTCACATTATTCATTTAGAAAGATCGTGTATCAAACCTTGCTAAGTAATCAATTAAAAATGTAAAGATTAAGTATGTCATGCTCTGGGAGTTCTAAGTAACGCTTTAAACATTCACTAGAAAATTAATTTTGTTATATTTTAGTAAAAGTGTTTCTATCTATGTTTCTTAAATCACATATTTAGATTGTTTGTGAAACCTGTGTGTAAAGTCTCTTAAGTGTTTATATTTAGATGTGGAAAACGATGCTGGCTGTACTATTAATCATAGTTATTGTTATTTAGATGAGTAAGTACATATAGTATTGCTGTTTGTTATCCTGAATAAAATAAAATAAATAAAATAAATGAATCTTTTAATTATGGGTTAACTCTTGACCTCAATCTTGACCATAAAGGTCAAAGATGAGGTCGACGATTGAGCGAGTTAACCCAGAAAATGCCTACAAAGGCACTGGTACTCCCACGCACCGACGGAACACGGCAAGCCGTTTGGCGTCGGACTTCGGTAGGATGGTGGTCGCGAACCAGACGGCCCTTTACAGAGCCTACCACACCGCATGATACCATAGGACGAAACCTCAGATTCAGAAAAAAATGAAGTGTCGTTGCCTGGGATGGATAACTAGGAGGCAGGTCTCATTTGTGTTTCCTTAGTCGCCTCTTACGATACCCACGGAAAGAGATGGGGTGGTTTTATTCTCAACCGATCACCACACGGATAGAACACGGATTTTTCTGAAATCCAAACAACTTTCTGAACTAAAAAACTTTTTACGAAAAAAAATGTCTTAGTATATTTATCTTAGTATATTTAGTAGTTCTCCAAATATTCAAACAAAATTTCGAAGTTAACCACATTATTAGACCAGAGATTTGACAAATGTCATTTTCATAATTTTTTTTTACATTTCGTCTGATTAGCTTCTATTCAGGGTTTAACCGTCGCATGGGTTGAATTTTTGGTGAAAACGGATAGCAGCAGCTCGAGCAAGATGTGCTCGTGCGCATAATGCGCCATGGTCCTATGTCAAAATGTCAATTTTTACAACGTCAGACGGCGAGCAAGACTGCGTGGGGCCCTCGCGCAATCAAAATGAACTTTCACCGTCGGCGTGCCGCGCATTATGCCTGAGCTGGAGGACTTTCAGATAGTGTCACATTATTTATGCAATCTATATACAAGATAATATTATAAAGAGGAAAGATTTGATTTATTTGTTTGTTTGCATTGAATAGACTCCGAAACTACTGGAACGAAAATTCTTCACAAAATTCCTCAATTCTTTCACCATTAGAATCCTACATTATCTGTGATGAACATAGGGTTTTCCCGAATTCCCACGGGAACGAAGTCCCGGGTGGAAAGCTATAAATTAATAATTTAAGACACGAGTCACGTAGTCAGCAGTCCATGTCAATCCCACAAATTTCAGAACTTGACTATCGATCGTAGTAAGATCTCACAAGGAGTGATTAGCTTAATAGATCTGTAGCCCGGGGACATTTGTATTACGAAAAAGATTACCGTTTGTCTTTGTGAAATTATTATAGATATCGCCATTTTATATACTAAAAGTAAGGTCTTAATGATCGTAACCCGCCGTAACCATATGTAGTGATAAGATAAAAATATACATATATGCTAGTTATTTACATTTTTGAGTTACCATTTCAAATTTTATACATCTGTTAATAGGCCCTCTGAATAAACCATATACCTATTTCAAGACGATTTCTGTGGCCGGTTTAGATTTTAAGACACATTTGGTCCATGAAGAAGAAATGAGTCTTAAAATCTATACCGGTCATAGAAATCGTCTTAAAATAGGTATATGGTTTATTCAGAGGGCCTATTAACAGATGTATACATTTCAAACGGTAACTCAAAAATGTAAAAAAAAAAAAATGGTTATGGCGGGTTACGGTCATTAAGACCTCAGTTTTAGTATATAAAATGGCAAAATCTATAATAATTTCACTAAGACAAACGGTAACATTTTTTGGAATATAATTGTCCCCGGTCTACAGATCTATAAGTAATGAGCGTGGTAAATATGTGGAAAAGACGACTGAATACAGTCTATGGGCTTATCACTTATTTTTTAATGCTTACTAATATTATAACTATGACAGGTTTCTGTTGTTTTTTGGTCCTTCCATCGTAAAGGGGCGTCGTCGGAAAATTCTATTAAAAAGCTATTCCTGCACTGCAGCGCATGTGTCAAATTGAGCAGGGCGTTAAATTTTTTAAATCTCTACTAATATTATAAATGTGAAAGTAACTCTGTCTGTCAGTTTGTTACACTTTCACGCCTAAACTACTGAACTGATTTTGATGAAATGTGGGACAGAGATAGATTAGACCTTGGTGCCCCTCAGCGGGGACATATATGGGCTGTTAAAAAAATCTGTTTCTTGATTCTGATAAAATGAGACCTGCCTCCTAGTAATCCATCTTAGGCAACGACACCTCAGTTGGTTTTCAATCTGAGGTCTCATGCGTCTCATGAGGTCTTATGGTCTCATGCGGTGTGGTAGGTTCTGTAAAGGGCCGTCTGGTTCGCTACCACCCTCCTACCGAAGTCCGACGCCGAACAGCTTGCTGAGTTCCGTCGGTGCGTGGGAGTACCAGAGCCTTAATTGGCATTTTCTGAGTTAACTCCATCGTCGACCTCATCTATGACCTTGGTCGAGATTGGGGTTAACCCATCTCATAATAATAATTTAAAAAAAACTGATATACTTCGGGTTATGGAATATACATAAAAGCATAAAAGGTTGGTTCCTGCAGTTTTCCTCTCGTGATCGTGACTGGCTTGCACACTAGGACATGCAATTCTTTATAATCTAGTCTTAAATCGGGATCGGCTGACGACGAGATGGATGTCATCCTGGTGTGACAGTAATTGTCGGAAACCAGAACCAACTCTAAATATAAAGTGGAGGTCATGGACTAGAAAATTGCTTTTGAATCATGAATCATGAGTGGGTTTATAATAGCACATATTATCAAAACTACCGATAGCGAACAATTAAGTTTATTTTTGGTATATAGGTTTTTGATTCTATTTTAAACTAGAAGGTGCCCGGGACTTCGTTCCCGGGGGAATTTTGTAAAATCCTTCCTTATATTGTTAAGGAAACCATTGTGCAAAATTACAGCTTCCTAGGTTTAAGAGTTTGGGCTAGGCGTTGATAAATCAGAGTGTCAAGATAAATCAGAGTGACTATACCCTGCATTTTTGAGTTTTACGTTCAACAGAAAAAAAAGAAAAAGTCAAACTCTCCGACCGTATTCGTACTACAATAGGCATTCCCTGTCTACGTCAGTTTGTCAAAATCGACTTTTCTATGCGAATGAATGTTATGCGTCTTAAATTTTCTATTCGAATGAATCTTATGCATCTTGAAGCGCTAGTAGCCCAGTGGCACTCGCTGATCTCAACCGATCAGTGAGGTTAAGCAAGGTGCACAGAGGCAGGAAACCTGATGGGTGACCAAAAGTGGCAATTTTGTCGATTGACTACAGTCGTTAAAACCATGTCAGAGGCCATTTTGCGGTTTGAAAACTCTGACACCAGGGTTAGCCAAGTTCGCCACACACTTGACTATACACGATAAGAAGAAGAAGAATCTTATTATCCGATAAATGAGCACTGTTATATCATCATAATCATATCAGCCGCAAGTACCACTAAATTCGTCTTTTCGGATTCATGTACGGATTTCTAATATCACTTGCTCAACGGTGAAGGAAAACATCGTGATGAAACCCGCCCGTCCAACAAAATTCATTTTCGAAAGACGAGCGGTCCACCAACCCGCATTGGGCCAGCGTGGTGGACTATGGCCTAAATCCCCTTCATGTTTCGAAAAGAGGCCCGTGCCCCTCGGTGGGGACGTATATATGGGCTGGTAGGATTACTTTTTTGAACACAAAAAAAAAACAAAAACATCACTTTATCTCATAGGATACAATGCGGCGGCCTTATTAATATAGAGCGATTTCATCCTGGCAACCAGGCTTTGCTTTGCTTTGTCTCGTTTCTCGTGGCTCTAATGTATAACTCCAAGGGAATATAATGGGAATATACCATAGTTTTAAAACTAAAACTCTTCCAAAAACTGTATTTATTTTTAATGCTGGCTCTACGTGTAATTTGGTTACGTGCGTGGCCAGTTATCCCTTTTAGCGCCAAGAGTTTTCGTCAAAAACGCCCACCATACGCCACGACATCAAAAAAAAAAAAAATTTAATGTCGTGGCGTATGGCGAACGCTTGGTGAACGATATTAAAGTTAAAAAAAAAATTTTTTTTTGTCTGATATATCAGACTTTGGCGGTGAAAAGGTTAATGTTTATGACCATAATTAAGTCACAATTTTTTACATAATGTATAGAAATTGGATTAGTATCGTTATTTGTAAGCTTATACGTTTATTTTCATCGTTTTTGAATGAATTTTTGAATAATTTATTGCACAAGAAAAACAAAACACAGAAAGGATATTATTGTTATCACACAACGTTTTTGTAAGTATAGTTTAAGTCATGATAAGCAGCTCGAGCGCGATGTGCTCGCACGCGGAATAGGGATGTTGACAGAGTTTGATTTTGTGAATTATTGCATGTGAAACAAAAATAATGCTAGAAATATATTAATATCCGAAAACAGCATTAAAATTGAATTATAAATGAATAAGTTATTATCATTTATATTAACGCAAGGACTAGCTACCTCGTTTTGTGGGGAGAGCTAGCTATCTCGTTTTAACCTACGAGATGTCTGTAAGTGCATCTCTTTTTCGTTGTTTGACAGTTTCCCCCTCTATTGAAATTTAATAGCTTGTAACTTTTTTATTTCTCAATAGTTTTCAAAAATTATTTCGGTTTTGGGTTTTGGATTCAGTTCCTTTTTAAGATAAACAATAAAAAAAAAATTAGTCAACATCCCTATTCGCTGCGGTCCAATGTCAAAATGTCAACATTGACAACGTCAGAGGGCGAGCAAGCCTTTGCGCGGGGCCCTCGCGCTATCAAAGTGAAGTTTCACCGTCAGCCGAGTAGCGTGCCGCGCGAGTTTGTCGCGCAACGTGCTCGAGCCATGATCGACTTCGACCTTTAAAAAATACGTAAGTATTACATATTTAATTGAATATCTTCGCTTGATGTTTTTCCCTTAAATTCAAAATTTAATGCCCTTGGCTACAAACGTCAGCAAAGACATAAAAAAATTGGCAATTCACGAAGTCATAATACCAAAGTACCGTTGGTCTCAACTCAATGTTATCAAAACAGGAGGTTCAGTTTGATATTGGTGCAGTCAGGCTTCGGACTGCCGTGACCACACCGGCTTTAAACGTCCATTCAACTTCATGCAAACTCCATACAAACTTCATACAGCTCCGTACAACCGTCGGTTCATCACGCTTGACCACCGAGCGACAGTGGTATTGTGTTAAATTGATCAATTTTATAAAACTACCTACAATGGTGAAGTTAACTCCGGCGTTTTTGAAACAGGTTTGTCATACTCTTTCCTTATCTGTTTTTAAGTATTTTCCTTGTGTTTTCGAAATAATTAACCTCGTTAAAACGTATGGATTCGCCGACTTAAATACCAAAAATGCCCATTAGCAGATAGCCACAAACCAAAACGTCATCTAAATAATACGGTAAATATTTTTTGTTTTTTTTTGTTTTTTTTTAATGCGTCATCTCAGGATGCCTCAGGAGTATAGATACTCTTGAATAAAAAATAATTTTGGAAGTTCATTATACGTGATAAAAATAAACATACAGTCGCGTTGAGAACCTCCTCCTTTTTTGAAGTCAGCTAAAAATTAAAAACGTTTCTCAGTATGATTTATGTTCACGCTATTCGCCTTATTCGGAAAAGATTGTTTCTGCATGAAGTTTTTAAAGAATTACGTGTTTTGAAATGCTTTTTGATCAATTTATCTTAGAATTTTTCTTACGGCGTTTTCTTAAGGTTTGATCTTAATTACTTATACTACTTTGTTAACTGGTCTAAGTAGTACAGATTTTGTTTCAGTTTTTCCGTATTTAAGCAGTGTTTCATACATTTACTCAAGTAATTAAATACCTACACCTACCTAATTAAAAGTGTTTAAATATGAAATTTTAATAGTTGTTTTTTTACTACATAGGTGGTTATTTAATTAAAATAGTTTCTAGGTAACCATGAATAATAATTCTTATCCTTTCTCTACAAAACTTTCTCGGGCCGCGGCGCCATGTCAGACCCGTAATACTGGAATTTCACTTGGTAAGATTATAATATCTCGTTATTTAGTGAACTGTCTAATATTTTTTTTACATTAACGGACTTTTCAAAATATTAATGCAACATAACCTAACCGAACCAAAAAAGTCTAATCCTAATTGCATACAGGCGGCCCTTTAAATTTCGTGAGATTGTAATTTTACTAGGTAAATAGTAAGAGGTGATAGCCCAGTTGGTAACGAGCCAGACTTGTAATCCGAAGGTCGCGGGTTCAAATCCTGGTTGTGGCCTGTACCACTAAATTCGTCTTTTCGAATTTATGTACGGATTAAAAAATTTCGAATTATCACTTCCTCAACGGTGAAGGAAAACATCGTGATGAAACCCGTTCGTCCAAGAAAAAATAATTTTCGAAAGACGAGCGGTCCACCAACCCGCATTGGGCCAGCGTGGTGGACTATAGCCTAAATCCCCTTCGTTTTTCGAAGGGAGGCCCGTGCCCCTCCGTGGGGACGTATATGGGCTGTTAAAAAAAATAGTTATATCGCGGGAG
The DNA here is from genome assembly GCA_949987775.1 of Aproaerema taeniolella. Taxonomy (NCBI): domain Eukaryota; kingdom Metazoa; phylum Arthropoda; class Insecta; order Lepidoptera; family Gelechiidae; genus Aproaerema; species Aproaerema taeniolella. The sequence continues at coordinate 15,815,367 of OX465250.1, forward strand.
ATTATAAATTCACTAGTAAAATTTTAATATTAAGCTTTTTACAATATTCCGTCGACAATACTAAATAATTGAAGCGTTACTCGTAGGTAAAACAACTCATTATTTACCCAAACAGAGTAAGTACATTAAATAACAATAACAATGAAATTCCAACAGTTATAGTAAATTATAACACAGTGATTCACTACATCTTAACGGTTTCAAAAATTGTTGTATCTTCAGTTTTTTTAGGTCAATAAACGATTAACTTTTTTCAAGTTACCATTAATCAGCATTAATTGTCTCTTTTCATGCTTAATCTGTTTTCGTGCGTTCTTGTTACATTTTTTATCTTCTTAAAGAAATAATGTCCATGAAGATTGTTGTCAAAAATGCTGAATAGTTAGTTGTTACATTGATAAATTCTTTTGTGAGACGTAAGTCGAAGCGGCGAAACTGTTGTTTGTAAACATTCAGGTATTTTTGCGAACAATTAAGCTATACATGTGAGTAGAGCATAATGAAAACCATCACTATAATATAATAGATAAAAGTGACGTCAAAGAATATAATGTACAGTCTGATGTGTTGTCGGGACTTAATTTTTGTAGCTGTAGATATAAATCCAATAGTACTGTACCATGGCTGCAATAAAAAATAAAACGAAAGCACATTTTTGAAATGGCGACATCAATTATAGGAAAAACATTATAATATTACAATGTCTACTCTTACTTGGGAGCAGGGACGAAGATAAAAAAAATGAAAAAAATACGGGTTATGGTTGTGACGTGGTGAGGCCCGTTATTAACGTGAATACGCACGATGAGACGTAGCCTTCACTTAACGTAACAAACAAGTTCTTTGATTCTTTAGCTCGCGAGTGGTGAAATAAAATTTAAATATGTAGGGACACATAATTAAATCAAGTTTTGTAAGTTCAATATTTTTGCCACTTCTAGTAGCTTTGGGCAAGTCGTCTCTCGTCCGCCACACAGATATATACTCCTTGAAAATGGAAATAAGTATTGTTAAATTGCGCAATAGAAATATGCCTCCGAATATCTGGATTTCTTCATTTTACCCTGCTTCCGCAACAAATATGTAGCTGCAACACGAAACTGCACCCCCTAATTTAGTTTTTATCAGTTTTCTGAATTGCGATCCACTATATTATGAATATACCTACATACAACATTATAATACAGGGTTATTTTTTAATCAGTACACAAATTTTTTGTACGTAAACTTTATGAAAATTTAACAGACCCGTATTTTTTTGTTTTATATCGTTTCATATAAAAATTTCAAGCTAGATCGTCTGAAGCATGAAAATAAATCAATTTTTTTGTATGAAAAAAAAAATAACTTCGTCCAATTGACTTGAAACTTGGTGATAGTACTCTTCAACACATTTGTGACACCCGTTTTACTGCGTTTTACAAAATTCATCCTCTAAGACGTTAAAAAGGGGTATCAAAATCTGAAATTTTTGGAAAAAAAAAGTTTTTTCTTTCTTATTTACGTTCTTTAAACGTTACTGACACCGTAAGAAAAATTTGTGTACCGATTAAAAAGTAACCCTGTATAATAATGTCTGCTCCGCCTCTTACATTGGCAGAAGGGACGAAGATAAAAAAAAAATGGATTATGGCTGTGACGTGGTGAGGCCGTAATTACCGTGAATAAGCGCGATGCATGCGACGTAGCCTTCACACCAACAAGTTCTTTGTTTAGCTTTCGAGAGGTGCAATAAAATTTTGGATGTAGATAATAAATATGCAGTGACACATAATTATATCAAGTTTTGTAAGTTCAACATTTTTGCCACTTCCAGTAGCGTTGGGCGAGTCGTCTCTCGCCCGCCACACATATATATACTCCTTGAAAATGGAAATAAGTATTTGTTATATTGCGCAATAGAAATATGCCTCCGAATATCTGGATTTCTTCATTTATCCTGCTTCCCCAACAAATATGTACCCCCTGATTTGGTTTGTATCAGTTTTCTGAATAGTGATCCACTATTTTCTGAATATACAATACATATAACAGCATTTTTGTGTCATTTGCGAAGGATTCGATGTTTTTATGATGACGTTGGAGCTGGCTCGCCGAAGAGACGTCTAAGTTCCTGTTATAGACCGATGGCTAACTGGCAGATGCGTTTGCTTGTTATAGAAGAAGAATTCTTTGACCAGTGTGTGTTGCCAGTGATGACATACGGCACTGAAACTTGGTCGCTGACATTGAACCTCATAAGAAGGCTCAAGATCACTCAAAGAGCAATGGAAAGGGCTATGCTTAGAGTTCTCTGAGCGATCGAATAAGAAATGAGGAGATCGCGGAAAATTCCTTGAGTGGCGACCACGTACCGGAAGGCGCAGCGTAGGGAGGCCTCCCAAAAATGGACTGACGATCTGGTAAATATTGCGCGAGGCCGCTGGATGCGGCTGGCGCAGGGCCGATCAATGTGGAAATCCTTGGAGGAGACCTGTATCCAGCTGTGCGGACGTCTTGCGGCTGACATTATTATGACGATGAAATACATTTTTGGAATAGACATACCTAGCAAAAAGATTATCGGTCTTAGTTTTTATTTAGCTCGTGTGTAATATACATAACAAAAGAGTTGGCACTTAATCTTTACTTATCCATAAAAATACTTTGTTGTCTCAAACCGACAAATAACGCTTGACAACATTGTCCTACAATCATAATATATTCATTATATACTTTTATATACTTTGGTAAATTTAGCCGTGTGATGATCGGTTGAGAATAATACCACCCCATCTCTTTCCGTGGGTTTCGTAAGAGGCGACTTATGAAACACAAATGAGCCTGCCTCCTATTAATCCATCTTAGGCAACGAGACCTGTTTGTTTTGAATGTGAGGTGGCGTCCTAAGGTCTCATGCGGTGTGGTAGGCTCTGTAAAGGGCCGTCTGGTTCGCAACCACCCTCCTACCGAAGTCCAACGCCAAATAGCTTGCTGTGTTCTGTCGGTGTGTGGGAGTACCAGTACCTTAATTTGCATTTTCTGGGTTAGGTTAACTCGCTCCATCGTCGATCTCATCTATGACCTTGGTCAAGATTGAGGTCAAGATTTAACCCATCTCATAATAAAACATAAAATAAATATTACGAGGCCGTCTACATAAGTAATTACCCAAAATATTTTACTAAGAGAATGTCATCAACATAATACATATACAACTCCTTTTTAACCAACTTCAAAAAAGGAGGAGGTTCTATGTTCGACTGTATGTATTTTTTTAATGTATGTTCACCGATTTCTCCGCCATTTATGGACCGATTTTCAAAATTCTTTTTTTTTCGGAAGATTATACTCTAGCGGTGGTCCCATTGTAACCAGATCAGGATCTGATGATGGAATCCCAGGGAAATCGAGGGAAACCCTCATATTTAATAGGCATTTTCACTGTTTCTTACATACTTTCTATTATTTACACTAAAAATAAATTAACTTTTTATAAAAAAAAAAAACGACTTCAAGTGATATGTTTGAAGTCGGTTCGTTATTTAAGTCTCTGAAGAATTTATAGCCGCTTGAGCGTAGGTAGTGCAGTTTTTGTAAATTAATGCAATGGGCCACACTTTCAAGGAAAAAGAAATAATTTTGATCTATTTTACCTACTGATCTGTTTGAAGTCGGTGCGAAGGTGGCCTATTAAAATTATAAGGCTTGGCACCGACTTCAAATAGAACAGTACTACGTAATTTACTACGTAATTTAAATGATGTTGTCTTTATTTTTCGCTGTTTTGAAGTCGGTTTAATATTTATTTTTCCATTTTTAGTGCCTATTAAATTCGAGGGTTGCCCTCAATTTCCCCAGGGGTCCCATCATCAGTTCCTGACGTGGAGAAAATGTGACCACCAGTGGAGTATAATCTATCGAACAAAAAAAAATTTTTAGAATCGGTCTACGAAAGGCGGAGAAATCGGGGTTGACGGCCGGTTTGGTCGAGTGGTAGTGGCCCATTGACTTTCGGGTCCTGGATTCAACACCTGATTGGGGCAAATATTTGTGTAAAAAGCAGATGTTTCTTCTCGGGTCTTGGGTGAACACGAACGTTTTTGTCTTTATGTATGTTCCAAGGTACCCACGACACAAGGAAAACCTTAGTGTGGGCCTTTGTGCGTGTAGCATTTATCATTATTTATTTTTAAATGACATATAAAAAAAGATACATACAGTCGAACATAGAACGTCCTCCTTTTTTGAAGTCGGTTAAAATTGTTGTCACGACACCACACCGCGCCATGTCGCGTGATGCGCTTCGAACTATTAAGTGATCGAGTAGGTCCTAGCGTTGCCAGATCTTTTTTCGTGAAAAGCGGGATTCAGTAACATTTTGAGTAAAAAAGCGGGATTCTCTCGTCGAAAGCGGGACGTAATGAAAAAAACTTAAATAATCTTTTATCTGAACGTTTTTTATCTGAGTTTCAAACTAAGTTTACAATGATATTGATGATAGATCGCCAGGAAATGTTTTTAATGATTATATTTCTCTGAAGATTTAACTTCTTTTAAAGAGTAAAAGAGAATATGTTGCGGTCGCATCCTCCGAAAAGCAGGACTAAGTCTGTCCCGCGCGGGAAATTCAATTTTGGGCTAAAAATCGGGACTTCTAGCAGCGCTGTCTAGCATACAGGATCACGAATTAGTCCCGTGCTCAGTGGGTAGATACCGGCACTAATCCTGGATCCCGAACGTGACTCAAACGTGTCATATTAATATAGATAACAGCTCTTTCTTTGTGTCTATTTATATCAAAATAAATGAAGATCGAGTTTGTGTAACCGGTCAAGGTCATAACACTTAGGGACGACACATCTATATGGCCTATACAGGGTGTAAATCTGCAAGGTTGCCATATTTAATGATGGAATAGTATGGTATGGTACCAACTTTATTCGATAATACCGAAAACGGAACATTTAACTATAAACAAAAAAAACATGATTTTGTTTTGAGCTTTAGAGAATAACCACCTTAGCTGAAATAAAAAATGTACTGCACTGAGAATACCCCAACATTATTGCATCTGTGCCATGTTACTTTAGTGATGTGCACTTAGTTTCGATGAATTAATGATGTGCACGCGAGTTCGCGATAAAAAAAATTAAAATAAATTAAATTGTCAAAATTTTAGGGTTTTATATTATTATTGATTTCAACTCTATATCAGCTGTATATTTGCTCCTGTGAATATGGCAACCTTGCAGATTTACAGTTTGTATAAGCTGATTCATCCACAGACTCACGCCTATAATCCCATTACGGGTAGGCAGAACGTCATGTAGTTCAAGAACCACTTGACGCCACATTTGACGGGCTATGGGCTGATATAATAATAGGTCTTTACCTATGAAATTGCCGATTTTTTCTCAAGCTTCATTTTATTCATAATGTATTTGATTGAACAGCTAATACTAAAATTGTTTTTTATTTAAAACCTTGGCTATATGACGGAGATATTGAGATATTGAAAAGCGGTGATAGCCCAGTTGGTAATGAGCCAGACTTGTAATCCGAAGGTCGTGGGTTCAAATCCTGGTGCGGGCCTGTACCACTAAATTCGTCTTTTCGGATTTATGTACGGATTTCTACTTATCACTTGGTCAACGGTGAAGGAAAAACATCGTGATGAAACCCGCCCGTCCAAGAAAATTTATTTTCAAAAGACGAGCGGTCCACCAACCCGCATTGGGCCAGCGTGGTGGACTACGGCCTAAATCCCCTTCATGTTTCGTAGGGAGGCCCGTGCCCCTAGGTGGGGATGTATATGGGCTGATAAGATGATAAGATTGAGTCAAATTAATACATATTTACTTTAGATTTATTTGCTGAAAAATTAGCTCAAATTCATTGCTTATTTTTGCTGTACCTTTGTTACAGTTACTACTTTCAATAAAGTATGATGAAAATTAACTTAATGTTGTCCAAACCTTCCCACAAAATTTTCCTAAATTGGGATTTCGCATTCCCGAGAAAAATCCAAAAACGTTAGTATGGAAAATTCAGTTTTCCAAAAATGTTGTAGGTATGAAAAACGGCAATTTCATAGGTAATAAGTACCTATTATATGGGCTGATATAATACTCAAAAACGTTTTGCTGCCTGACCTTACTTTTGTCGGTAGCATATTCCAATACCTTTTCAGCAACTGCTCAAACAAAGGATTTTTTAGCAACCGATTGCTGATCGTTGAATTGCTATACTTAGTGAAACATATTGTTTTCCTTTTGTAACCCCCGACAAAAAATAGGGGAGTTATAAGTTTGACGTGTATATCTGTGCGCTTGTCTATGGCATCGTATAATCTCCTAAACGAATGGACTGTGGTCCGACTTCAATGCGGTTTTTTTGTTTGAAAGCTGACGTTATCGAAATGGTAAAATTGGTTCAGCCATTAAGAGTTATTATAAGCGATGAACGTCGGGATCGGAAAACTTTGAATTTTAGAGTTTTAGGTAATCTTACTTGGGATATTCTAGCACATCATTCAATAGCGCTAATATATTTTTTCATTGGCCGGCATTTTGACTTTGACACTATCCAGAATTGGTCTACTTTGTCTGCCTTTTTAAATCTTCTATAGTTCTTCAATCTATACACACATATGATGTTTAATACCTACTTCTGATGCTGCAAATTTTATAAATATATTTTTTTATTTCTTTCCAGTTATGGCTGACCCTCGGCGCGTCGCTGGCTTTTCTCATCATCGGCTTAGTCCGAGGATACTCCTCTTCAGCCATCCCTTCCATGGAAGCTGTCAACCCAGAGATCATCCAGAATAGCGAACTAAAGTCATGGATTGGTGAGAAAAATGCTAATAATTTTTAGGGAAAAAAATGTTCGTTGCGAATGGGACTTGAACCCACGACCCCAGGATTAGATCTCCTGGTGTTCTAACCAACTGAGCTATCGTGCCTTTAAGTCAAGCGGCTAAATTTCTCACATTACATTACGTTGTCGTGAAATACTAGGAAGATAACTTTGCGAACATTGGACCAGCGCCTTGTCCAATTTTCGCAAATTCCTTCGATGTGTCGTAAAACAGTAGTTTAAGAAAATCCGTTGAGCCAAGATGCTAAACTATATGATCCGAGCCCATCCCCTTATTGCCAGTTTAAATTGTTAGTTATGTAAGTTCAAAGTTCTGTGGTCAATTAATGTCCTTTTTAACCCTATCGTGTTTACATAGGTGCTACATCGCATTGGCCTGCGAAAATTATGAACATACACGGTGTAAGGGACAGGTTAGCAAAAACTAAAACCCCAAAATCAGATCATCGTTCTGAATGTGGAATTTTTCTCCGAAATTTTTAAAATTTTTTTTCGTGATTTTGAATTTTATGCTTTTATGCTTCAAAATTAATTAATATATTCTAATACACTCCATTACCTAATAAAAACAATGGCAACAGCGTAAAACGCAAAAACCAGCAAAGGACATCGCAAAGGAAAATCGCTTTCTAAAGCTGCTGACGATGTGTTGTTGTGTTGTAGTGATTCGATGTGAATTGAAAAAAACCGGCCAAGAGCGTGTCGAGCCACGCGCATTGTAGGGTTCCGTAGCAGCATGGTTCAAATATATTCTTATTAATCCCAACAGTGTTTGGCACTTGGTCGACTATTACTTGCAAACTTGAAGGACCAACTTATGTTTGTTAGTTTTTCTTTAAATTTCGTTGTATATTCTACCAACGTGATTTTTTTCACATTTTTAGAAACAACCGTTTAGCAGGTATAGGGGGGGGACACTTGTGTTTGACAAAAATTTTCACTTTAAAAATTTATATTTCGCATACGGAGTGCTGAATCGAAAAACGTTCTTAGTAAACCCCTTCTATCTTTTAAAATGCTATCCTATGACACCCCACTCAATGATATTGGCGAGAAAAAAAAATTCATCGCCCTTTCACGTCTATGGGAGGCACCCGAAAAAAATTTTTTTTTAAGATTTTACTCTACAGTTCTGTCGGCGTGATTCATATGTATAATCATGCTTAGTTTCAGCTCTGTAGTATCAAGGGTTTCTTAGGAAACCTGCGGACAGATGGACAGACGGACATGGCGAAACTATAAGGGTTCGTAGATCACTACGGAACCCTAAAAAAAACGAGATTTCAATCTGTTCAAATCAAAGTCATTTATTTGCCAGAAACATGGTAGTACGGTTGCTTATAGAATAAGAGTTTTCCGACATGCTCTGCCCTTAACTATTTGCGTGCAAATATTTAATAATACATCAATAAATATGTATACCTATTATAAAATTATTAATATACCATAGTAAAATACAATTTAAAAACAATTCTCAATGTCCTAAAAAAATAAAATCTAAACATGTCAATGAAAGATCAATAATTGTCAAGCATAGTTGTAAATGTTAAGATGGTTCTTCTTATTTTCCAGGAGCGGTGCCACCACTAGGTGCTTTTGTAGGCAGCTTGCTATCAGGGCCTCTGATGCAGAAGGCGGGTCGACGGCGGACCCTAATCCTGGTTTGCCCACTCTGGCTTGCTGGCTGGCTGATCCTCGGGTTCGCCAAGATGTTTCCTCTCATCATCGTCGGCAGGATCGTAACTGGAGTCTGTGTTGGATTCGTGCTCGCTCCTGTACAAGTTTATGTAAGTCTGTCAGTGAAGACAACTCTTACTTACTACTTATTCTGTAAGAAACATTTTTTTTTATGAGATGGGTTAACTCTTGACCTCAATCTTGACCAAGGTGATAGATGAGGTCGATGATGGAGCGAGTTAATCTAGAAAATGCCAATTAAGGCACTGGTACTCCTACGCACCCACGGAACACAGCAAGTTGTTTGGCGTCGTACTTCGGTAGGAGGGTGGTCGCGAACCAGACGGCCCTTCACAGAGCCTACCACACCGCATGAGACCATAGGACGACACCTCAGATTGAGAAAAAAATGAAGTGTCGTTCCTGGTATGGATTAATTGGAGGCAGGTCTTATTTGTGTTTCCTTAGTCGCCTCTTACGACACCCACAGAAAGAGATGGGGTGGTGTTATTCTCAACTGATCACCACACGGCTAATAAATCCTATTAACATAAATCCGTAGTTTCCTTAGTCAGGCAGCTGTTCCACAGCTCGCGATCACAGGGACATGTATATGGGGTGATTCTCCACAAGAAACTGCACAATTTTCCCCAAGGAACCCATAAGAAGTTCTAAATTTTTTTGACTTCTCACGCACAATTTGTATGGAGAGACGAAACATTTTTTTCATATTTTGACCTACGAGTATGTTGCTTGTGGAAAGTTGTTTAGTTGAGTGGGCTGATCGTACCCTTAATTTAAGAATGACAAAAAAAGGCACGGGTATTATATTCAATTAGGCGAGGTAGGTCATTTTCAATGGATGTCATTATAGAATGTAAGTCATTTGTGGATACAAATAACAACTAACAAAAAAAAAGTGTGTTACTTATTGAATGGCTAGTTTTTCGCCCGGAACTTCGTTACCAAGGGAACTCAGGAAAATTGTGTAGCCTATGTCACCCGCCGATAAGAAAGTTTTCTATCGGTAAAATAATTTTTAATCGGTGTCAGATATTACTTCCAATAAACAAATTCACAAATTTACAAACTTTACCTCTTTACAATACTTACATACACACATACGCTCACGCCTATAATCCCTAACGGGGTAGGCAGAGCATCAGTGGTTCTATAACCACTAGAAACCACGTTTGACACAATACATTCATGAAAACAGCCATGTATACCTTATATAACTAACTATGATATAAGCTAATATGATTTTCAGAAAAATGTATTTCATATAGGATAGAAGTTTTTATATAATTTACTTGAAGATTACACTTTTCATCTTAAAGAAAAATGTATAGTTTCAAAATTAAGCTAATATTGAAGTACAATTTGTACCTACCTATTCAAGTATACAAAGATGAAAGATTTTATCATTTTACGTAATAACGAAACTACATATTTTGTCTGTCATTTTCCTTATAGTTTTCCCTACTTCTTCTATAGAAGAAGTAGTAATTTACTATAGTAAATCAGATGTTATATTTATTTCCTAGATAATCTCAGAAGAACTTCCGCATTTAAAAGGTTACATATGCAATTAATTAATTCCATGTTTTATAAAAATAATGAAACACGTGGGTCAAACGTTTCAATGAACTCTAACTAACAAAGAATGCATTTTTCTATAGATAAGTAGGTACAAGGCAATGTTGATTGCACGTATTGGTATATACTCGTAAGTGTATTTAAATAACACCTCGTTTATGCTAAAGAATGAAGAGTCTGTATTTATAATCATTAAACTATATTATTGTTAATAGTAATACTTATTTGAATCAATTTTATCTCAAATTAGGTGATGACTGACTATTTTACCATGCAAACGTGTGGATTGCTATAAATTACCTGTGTACTGTGGTATAGACGCCGGCGCATCATTATAAAAACATTCTTATTGTAATAGCACAGAGTGCATGCATGTGGTAACCTGATGTATATACAGCAGCAAGTCAAGTTATCCATTTGCACTACGAAAGCCGCCGCTATTGCGAGCGAGATAAGGGCGACGTCAAGGTCAACATGTATAGCGTGATGTGCTGCTGGGTGTACATTATAAATAATTACGGTTTTTGACCCCCGACGCAAAAAGCGAGGGGTGTTTATAAGTTTGACGTGTGAATCTATCTGTGTGTCTGTCTCTGGCATCGTATGGACTGATTTCGATGTTTTTTTTGTTTCAAAGCTTATGCACCTAATCGAAATAGTTCTAAGCTATATTTGATCAAAATTGATTTAGCTGTCTGAGAGATATAAGCGATGAATCCCGGGAGTAATATATTTTTTTTAGTTTTAATATTACGTAGGTAAAATAAAAAATAGACGTGTGGCACTCGGGGACTGCCGCGGTAAAGCTATTGCATAGCATTTTGTATCAACTTATGCAATAAAAGTAGCCCTCTACTTTTAATTATAATTGCATAAGTTGATACAAAATGCTATGTAAAAATTTCAAAAAAGTTTACCATTTTTTTTGTTTTTTACGGCCGCCATCTTGGATTTTAAAATAGATGTTATTTTCGCAATCAGCACCCTCGAAAACCTATTAAACGACACCCATGACGGTTTTTTACAAAAAATACATGTCCGCCATCTTGGATTTCAAAATGGATGTCATTTTCGGAATCAGAATCCCCGAAAACCTATTAAACGACACCCATGTCGGTATGCCCGAAAATTTCATATCCGCCATCTTGGATTTTTGGTGGGGGAAATCGAGACGCTCCGGGCTTTGCCTTTCGCGTCACGATTCCCCCAACTAAAATACAAGATGGCGGATATGAAATTTTCAGATGGCGGTCGGCGGGTAATATGCTTGGTGACGCTTCGGGCTTCGCCCTACGCGGAGCTCGGCCTTCGGCCTCGCCCTATACGCAGCTCGCCTCGGCCTACGGCCTCGGCTCGCGCGTTCGGCTCGGTCTGCGACCTTGCCTCACCTTAAAAATCTAAATTTGTATGGCGGCCATCTTTAATTAGGGGGGACGCTCCGGGCTTCGCCCTACGCGGAGTTCGGCCTTCGGCCTCACCCTATACGCGGTTCGACTCGGCCTTCGGCCTCGCCTCACCTTTAGAATCTAAACTTGTATGGCGGCCATCTTGGAATTGGGGGGGGGACGCTCCGGGCTACGCCCTACGCGGAGCTCGGCCTTCGGCCTCGCTTTTTACGCAGCTCGCCTCGGCCTACGGCCTCGCCTCGCAGCGTGGCGTCGTGGTTCGGCTCGGCCTGCGGCCTCGCCTCACCACTCCTTGTATGGCGGCCATCTTGGAAAATGGTGGAATCAAAAAAGTGACCCGATATTCGGCCTCGCCTCACCTTTAGAATCTAAACTTGTATGGCGGCCATCTTGGAATTGGGGGGGGGGGACGCTCCGGGCTACGCCCTACGCGGAGCTCGGCCTTCGGCCTCGCTTTTTACGCAGCTCGCCTCGGCCTACGGCCTCGCCTCGCAGCGTGGCGTCGTGGTTCGGCTCGGCCTGCGGCCTCGCCTCACCACTCCTTGTATGGCGGCCATCTTGGAAAATGGTGGAATCAAAAAAGTGACCCGATATTCGGAATCATCGACCCCCAAACCCCCCAGATACCTATTTTCGTCCGGATCGGAGCAACTTCATTTTATTATTATATTATTTATATATATATATATATATTTTATTTATTGTTATATTATTATTATTATTGTTGCACGCACACAAACACCGTGTCGAAGACTGCCGAACTGAAACGACGTTAGACGATCGTGCATTCAAGCCACACCTCCGTGCCCGTCGGAGCGTTAGGTTTTTTCGTTACGGAATTTCTGGATTCGGTCCCCGCGCTCAAGGCCCGCGATAGAATCTATGCAATAGCTTAAAAGTTTACCATTTTTTTTGTTTTTTACGGCCGCCATCTTGGATTTTAAAATCGATGTTATTTTAGCAATCAGCACCTATTAAACCAGCACCAGCAATCAGCACCTATTAAACCCATGACGGTTTTTTACAAAAAATACATGTCCGCCATCTTGGATTTCAAAATGGATGTCATTTTCGGAATCAGAACCCCCGAAAACCTATTAAACGACACCCATGTCGGTATGCCCGAAAATTTCATATCCGCCATCTTGGATATGAAATTTTCGGATGCTCGGTCTGCGACCTTGCCTCACCTTAAAAATTTAAATTTGTATGGCGGCCATCTTTACTTAGGGGGGGGGGGACGCTCCGGGCTTCGCCCTACGCTACCGGACTACCGGTCATGAAAACAAGGTGACCAGCTTTACATAGTGGACGCTGACCTTAGCTTCTTTAGGTTCACCATGAAATCAGCTGATCAGGATTCATATATGAGTAATAGGAAGTACAAATACTAAATTGCAATATCCCCCAACAAGTGTTGTAATGGAAAGTGGTTTGTGTCGTGGATACTTTACTTCCAGAAATTCTATTCACTCGAATTTAAAAAAAAGCGGGTTACATCAGCTCGGAAATGAAGATGCAGTTAGATAGTTCCATTCCTTAGCAATGCGCAAAATGAACTTTTAGGGATCTTGACAAGGTAAAACCTATGACCTCTCTTCTATTGCAGTGTCGACCAATAGAAGAGAGGTAATATGTTAGGGATGGAACCCGTCAACTAGGAGTCAACGTGATTACCCTCAAACAAACCGTTCCTCAAAGATAAGTATTTCTTTTCAGGTGAGCGAGTGCTGTGACCCTGAGATCCGCGGCAGCCTTGGATCCCTGCCTACCCTGTCGATGTCATTGGGCATTCTGCTGTCTTACATTGCTGGCAACTGGCTCTACTGGCGCTATCTCGCCTTTTTCTCTGCTGTATTTTGTGGTAAGTGAAATCTTTACTACATCTAAACGTAGCCGAGTCAGGCTGATTATCTATACTAATATATATTATAAAGAGGAAAGATTTGATTGTTTGTTTGCGTTGAATAGGCTCCAAAACTACTGGACCGATTTGAAAAGTTCTTTCACTATGAGAATGCTACATTATCCCTGAGTAACATAGGCTATCTATATAATTTTCCCGAATTCCCACGGGAACGAAGTCCCTAGCGGAATGCTAGTTAATTAATAAATAACTTCATCTCAAAAAAAATTGTTATTTTTTCCAAAGCGAAACTATACAAAAAAGTGGAACTAAGAGTACCTTTTTAACTGTCATGTCTTCGTCATGTAATAATGTAATGTGAAATTTAACTAAATGTAAAATAAATGTAAAAAAAATATCTCAAGATTTACCGATGTTCGGGCTTTTACAGTAACAATATTGTTTTGACTTTTCCTCTTATCTTTCAAAAAAAACACACTATCCTTCAGGAGCACTATTCATGATGTTGATGCCATTGCCGGAGTCTCCTGTTTGGCTGGAAGCAAGAGGATATGACGCAACAGGGTCCATCAAATGGTTGTATCTGTCTGCGAGAGCCACGGCTCATGTCCAAGATGATGACGAGTAAGTGTTGCATTAAAAGCGCTTTAACACAAATTCAGGACTTAAAATTATTTGGGCTGAGAGCTATCTGCGCTCGCCACTTGCTCGGTGAAGCTGTCAAGGTTATCAGCGGCCAACAGCGCAGTCATTCAGAGAAAAAGAAAAAAAAAAAAAAAAACAATGGGTAAAGATGTGAAAACCCAAGTAAAAACTGCTAATTGGCAGGTGGGACGATAGAGTCTTAATACAATATTTTTTGCGGGGTTGGGTGTCTATTGGAATACTACAAATCTATAAAAGCCATACACTCATATTTTTACAGACTTCAAAAAAGGAGGAGGTTCTATGTTCGACTGTATGTATTTTTTTTAATGCAAGTAATGTTCACCGATTTCTCCGCCAATATGGACTGATTTTCAAAATTATTTTTTTATTGGAAAGAGTATACTCCATAGGTGGTCCCATATAAATTTTAATACTACAAACCAGAACATCATCTAACTTTCCTCTATTATCAGTTAGCAAGGTCGTGGAAGTCAGATGGCAAGGTGTTTTTTGTAATGTACATTTTATTTTAATTTTTTATTATAAGACGGGTTAACTCTTGACCTCAATCTTGACCATAAGGTGTATGTACATACAACAGCACATCAGGCTGTACATGTTGTCTTTGACGTCATCTCTCTCGCATGTAATAGCGCCAGCTTTCGTAGTGCAAATGGGTGCTGCTGTGTGTACTACGAGTTTTACTGTAATTACCTCACCTGCCAAATTTTGGATTATAGTAAAGGGATCCTCGAATGAGATCTATTAAGAAAATAAGATATTCATAACTTTTTAAATGTTTCCACCTCTTTCCCCCAGGAAACCAGAAAAGCTAGAGCCAGAGCTGCCGAGCCTATTCACCCGGAAGGTGTTCTTCTCATCATCGGTGATGAAGCCCTTGGTGGTCGGCTTCGCGCTGCTTTTCTTTCAGCAGTTCAGCGGCATCGACGCCGTCATCTTCTTCACTGTTGAGATCTTTGAAAATGCTGGTAAATACTCCTAGTCTTGACATACCTTTTTACCCCCGACAAAAAAGAGGGGTGTTGTAAGTTTTACGTGTGTATCTGTATGTCTGTGTATCTATGTATCTGTGTGACTATCTATTGCATCATAGCTCCTAAACAAATGTACCAATTCGATTTGTTTGAAAGCTGACGTAATCGAGATGGTTCTTAATTATCAATCAATACCTTTCTGTATTATTTTATCATATGCTTAAAAGTAACTTTTAACACGGGTGTGTAAGAATCGCGCGAAGGTTTAATAAAGAATACACACTTTTTTTCTATACTCTTCATGTAATCCTTTTTCAGGTAGCAAACTCGACGCAATGACTGCAACCATCATAATAGGTGTGGTGCAACTGTTGTGCAACGCTGTCAGCACCATGTTGGTGGATGTGGCGGGAAGGCGGCCATTGTTGCTGCTGTCTGCCGCCATCATGTGCGCTTCCATGTGCGCCATGGGCTCGGCGTTTTATTTTGAATTCAAACACGCTACTTGGCTTGGGTGAGTTTTAGAAAGTATTAGGTTGAGATCTTCTTCTTCTTCTTATCGTATAGGTATAGTCAAGTTTGTGGCGAACTTGGCTTACCCTGGTGTCAGTGTTTTCAAACCGCACAATGGCCTCTGACTTGGTTTTAACGACTGTAGTCAATCGACAACAGCCGGGACCGACAGCTTAACGTGCCCTCCAAAGCACGGAAACGCTCGTGATAAATTGCCACTTTGGTCACCCATCGGGTTCCTTGCCTCTGTGTACGTTGCTTAACCTCACTGATCGGTTGAGATCAACGAGAGCCACTGGGCTACGAGCGCTTAGGTTGAGATGCAAAATAGGTATTACAAAGTAAAAATCGGTACTTTGGCGGCACCTAGCATTATTAGAGTTGCATTGATAGGCAATTAATTAAAAATAAATTCTTACCAATAGGCCTTTTTATAATTCGAACGGCACGGTACGGAACTTCTTTGAATTACGATTGCTCACTATGTTCTCAGCTTCTAGTATTACTATTACATAGGAAGCAATGGTAATACAATTTTGCCGTGCTGTTTTTGTATTGTAAAAAGGCCCAATAGCTGAGTCAAAATTATGTCCGTGTCTATGTTTGCGGTACTGAACGTACGGCGAATTGAGTTCATCCATAAGGTTTTGCTGCGTGCAGGTAGTTTAGTTAGCATAGCATCATTATCGTGTAGTTTACTCCTCAGGCCTCAGACGTAGGCCAACATATCATAATCTACCTAATCTATACTAATAATATATTTTTATTTATTTATTTATTAGAAAACCAACAGCTACATTGATAACATTGATAACGTTGAAACTTATTACTAAAACAGAAGCCAATAAGAGGTTTCCCTAATAAAGAGGAAAGATTTGATTGTTTCTTTGTTTGCATTGAATAGGCTCCGAAACTACTGGACCGATTTGAAAAATTCTTTCACCATTAGAAAGCTACATTATCCCCGATGGACATAGGCTTCATAATTTTCCCGAATTCGCACGGGAACGAAGTCCCGGCCGGAATGCTAGTAATATTATAAAGAGCAAAGATTTCATTGTTTGTTTGTTTGCATTGAATAGGTAGGCTCCGAAACTATTGGACCGACTTAAAAAAAATCTTTCACCATTAGAACGCTTCATCATCCCCGAGTAACACAGGCTACATAATTTTCCAGAATTCCCACGGGAACGAAGTCTTTTAAAAATTAATCATCAAACCATAATCTTTCCAGGTACCTCCCAATTGGCAGTCTGGTGATGTTCATGGTGGGTTTCTCCCTCGGCTTTGGAGGGCTCCCGTTCCTGTTGCTAGGCGAGCTCTTTCCCGCCAACTACCGTTCCCAACTGTCCAGCATGGCAAGTGCTGTCAACTTGATTTCAATGTTCAGCGTCATCAAGACTTACCACATGCTCGATGTAAGTATTGAGACAAGTTTTGTTAAAAATTATACTCCAATGAGCGAAGTGAACATCTGTAATAGTCATGTATACATATGGTGTAGATGTTCTCTGACTGTTGCGACAAAAGCCGTTTAAAGAGAAATTTTAATTTTGACTCTAGTTTCTTGTTAATTGTCAATCTTAGAACTGCCTCAAATACGTGAATTTCCTCGAGGAATTTTGAATGAAGGTGAATTTTTCCCAAATCTCGAAACATTCAATTTATAAAAAAAGTTAAAAAAGGTACTTTCGCTCATAATTTCGTAGTCATCCTTAGTTCCACCGATTTTTTAAAAATATTTTTTTAATAATATGCTATTTACATAATAAACAGTCATTTTCTATTGTTTCACATATTTAAACATTTTTTATAAAGGAATAAATAAATATTGGCCAACTCACACAGCGCTATCCATCCCCAAACTAAGTAAGTCTTGCACTATGGGTTCCAGATAACTAACATACTTTCACCTCATTGTTTCAGGCTGCACTAACCCCAGCGGGTACTTTTTGGATGTACGCGTGTTTCTGTGCGCTTGCGTTTTTCTTCGTCCTATTTATGGTACCCGAGACAAAGGGCAAGTCACTGGCTGAAATAGAGGAACACTTCAGAGGGAAAAAAGGGACGAAAGAAAAAATTGCCATTTCGACCATTTGTTAGGCAGATTCGAATGTTTGTGTGATGTTTAGATAAATGAAGAAAGCCAAAGAGGAACACTTTAGAAGAAAAGTAATGCTTTGATTTGGGTAGTATAGAATATGACGATCGGTATCCCAAGTAAAGTAAATGTGCAGGATTCATTTCGCTTTTCAAGACTCGATCTAACAACAAGCCAATTACGGAATAAAAGCAACCAACTTCTCCAGGATTAATATTGAAGACAGCAAACTTTACTGAGTTTTGACGTCCTTTCGAGCCTTTAATATGCTGGGCCCTAGAATGATACCTTTGTTGTAGTAAACAAAACTGTCTCAATGTGATACCTACCTGTATAATTGAAGCATTCCACGCTGCATGGCTCGTGCGACAAACATTTGTTGAACCTTTATCGACAAGGAACTGGCAAATTCATTCCGTCTTCTTTGGCGCCTTTTATTCGAAAAATCGATAATGATACGATGAAATATGGGCAGGCGTTAATTTATGTAAAGTTATAATAATAGAGCGACTGTGATATTTTAATATTGCTGTGTTGAAAGATTCTTTCTAAAAACTTGCAAATGTAGTTCTTTTTTGTACGCACTTTTGAAATTGGCTGCTGAATCCAAACCCCTGATTAAAAAATTGAATGATGTCTTATATTATGATAAAGTATTGAGCGGAAAACTAAGTATCCTATAGAAAAAAAATTCAGTGGAATGCCATGAAAATAATGTATAGATAAGTGTTAAGGTAAAAGATATTTTCTATTTAGTATAAGAATGACATGATGTTTTTAGTATTGTTTAATTGTTACTTGTTAAGTAGAAAGTTAATAATTTTAATAATGATATGAATGTTGCATTTTAAGTTTGTGTATGACTGTGGTTATAATATTTATATGTGCCAATGATGTAGAAGTGACATTAAAAACTGGATATATATATATATATTTTTTAATATTCAGCTCAAGCACAACGTGCTTGTGATGAAATGTGCCACTGTTTAATGAGGAAAAAGTGGCGAAATGAGAACGCCAGAGGGCGAGCAAGCCTTTGCGTGGTGCCCTACCTCGCGCCATCAAAGTGAAGTTTCAACGTCATTAGAGTGACGTGACGCGCGAGTTTGTCGCGGACTGGGCTAGCTATGCTGTTGTACAGAAGCCAGCATATCAGTCAGGTCATCGATCGAGAGTGATTGTTCTATACGCTATAGCGCTATACTATTAGTTATTTTGTATTCGGGATATTCAACTTTCGTTACAAAAGCCATATGTTCTTATCGTAAAGGCATCGGCACAGAGTGCACTTATGTGGTTACTTTTGATGGCCTCTGTACATGTAGGGTGACTTTAAATTAGTAAGCAAAAATTAAGGATGTGAATCAGCAAAATTAACTGAACATTGGTCTATATTTTTCCAAGGAACATTGGTCTATATTGCGAGCTCCACATTTCGCTTCTACGTTCAACTTGAGCGATCAGCTGATTGCTTTAGTAGGTATGAGAAGTCAACATTTTTTGAAGTGAAAACTTCTTTAGCAGCGTTGAGCACTTTTAGTATGGGGAAAAAATGTTAAACTCGCGATGAACTCGCGTCAGATCGTCAGATGTCACGGGACCCTGATCGAAAATGCGTAGGATAGGGTTGCCACC
This sequence comes from Aproaerema taeniolella, assembly GCA_949987775.1. Taxonomy (NCBI): domain Eukaryota; kingdom Metazoa; phylum Arthropoda; class Insecta; order Lepidoptera; family Gelechiidae; genus Aproaerema; species Aproaerema taeniolella. The sequence goes on from OX465250.1 coordinate 15,834,669, forward strand.
TTTTTTGAAATTGTAAACTACTTTAGCAGCAGCGCGTTGTGTACTTTGAAGTATGGGTGGAAACCACGACGGATGGCAGGCCTATGGTAAAATGATCTCAGTGACAGATGTCAACAATGTCAACGATTATTCGCACATAGTGCGCAAATACCGAGTGGAAAAGTTGCCAGATTGTAAGCAACAGGTCGAGGGTTCGAATCCTGAGAGAATAACGGACTCTTTTTGTGTATTTTGTTTTATTTCCATATTAATGCACAACGTTAATGTTCAAATTTCCACTTGTGCCGGCACTCCCGGAGTGCAACCCGTTGTTTTTTTAAATAATTTCACATCAGTTCCTTGTAGACCAAGATCCCAGGACCGCCAGACCTTACTTATTTTCTCATAAACCAAACGTATGGGAAATAGTAATGCTAGTACTACTAGTAATGTATGAATACCAGCTAACCTGGGCCGACGGCTAACTTGTCTTGAAGTCTGGGTTCTATAAAAAGTATTGTTATATGTAGTTATAACATCATATACAAAAATCACGGCTCAGATTGTAGGTATAATCGCATATATTTTTTTTTATATTATTATTATAAGATGGGTTAACTCTTGACCTCAATCTTGACCATAAGGTCAAAGATGAGGTCGACGATGGAGCGAGTTAACCCAGAAAATGCCTATAAAGGCACTGGTACTCCCACACACCGACGGAACACAGCAAGCTGTTTGGCGTCGGACTTCGGTAGGAGGGTGGTCGCGAACCAGACGGCCCTTTACAGAGCCTACCACACCGCATGAGACTATAGGACGACACCTCAGATTCAGAAAAAAATGAAGTGTCGTTGCCTGGGATGCATTACTAGGAGGCAGGTCTCATTTGTGTTTCCTTAGTCGCCTCTTACGACTCCCACGGAAAGAGATGGGGTGGTGTTATTCTCAACCGATCACCACACGGTTAAAATAATTTTCTTGCAAACTGTAAAGCGTCTCGCAGAAATTACAGCCGACGAAGAGTGTCTGGCGGTGTTGAACATTAACTTTTACATTTAATTAATTATGTTCTATAAGACATCAGCAGCCAGACTTCAAGACAAGCGAGTAATTTTTGGGAGTACCTTCAGAACCTGATAGCTGAAAATTGGCCGCCGGCCCAGGTTAGCTGGTATTCCTACATTACTAGTACGTACTAGCACTACTACTTCCCACACATTTGGTTTATGAGAAAATAAGTAAGGTCTGGCGGCCCTAGGATCTCCGTCTATTGGGAAAAATGATCAGTTTCGAGACCAACTCACGTCTTTAATTTTCGCTAGCTAATTTAAATTAACCCTTTTACATGTAAAAAAAAGTGACGTTTTAATCGCTTACGTTATTATTTACTTGAAACTGTATTTCCGTAAACGTATTACATATCTGTATAACATCTGAGTACATTTTTAATCTTTAGGTAACGAAAATTGAGGATGTGGATCAGCCCACGAAAGTGAACGACATAGGTCAAAATGTGAAAAATAAATAAATCGTCTCTACGTACAACATGTGTGATCAATTTATTTTTTTGAGAATTTCCTTGGGAGAAGTTGTTCAGTTTCCTTGGGAGAAGTTGTTCAGTTTTTTGGGAGAAGTTGTATAGATTCCTTGGGAGAAGTTGTTCAGTTTCATGGGGAGAATCACCCCTTTCATTTTCGCTAACTATTTTAAAGTCCCCATATGTTAGTCCTTGAATACGAAGTTTATTGCGAGGTAAAGTTAAGTCTACTTTTGTTGCAAAATCAACCTTATTTCAATCGTACAGATGCATTGTATCATTTTCGACTCTACAAGATAGATTATTATTATTATTTATTATCATTACGTTCGGTAGGTGTGATTGCATTTGCACATGACAAGTAGAACTGAGTTGCTATGCGACGAGACGCGCAGGAGTCGAGCTGCGGTTATGTTACGTTGAGTAAGCGGACGAAGAAGTAAAGTCTGTTTTATTATTAGGTTTCCACTTATGAAGTTGCGGTTTTATTTACAAAACAATTATTGGAAAACTGATTTTTCAAACATTTTTAAATATTTTTCGTGGATGTCAAATGAAAATGTAACACTTCCCGTTGATTTTTTATCTTTTCATGGTAAATTTTTGCATGGTAAATGCGTCTCAATTCAGTTTGTAACTCCTGCACACAAGGACGTAGCTATAGCTTTCAGGTGGGTGGTCCCATCTTAGGTAGGGTCGAGAGGTTATACTAAAAAAATGTATGTGTACGGAAGTCATTTATTTAAAAAATAGTAAGTACATTTTAGGTAAACTCGAACTTGAAACTAGCAATTTTTTTTTAGATATGATATATTTTAAATTTGTATACTAAGCCTCTTGCGTTTCGAAATTAACTTACTTACTATATCGCTAGGATCTGTCTTCACAGCGAGCTCCCGGTGTACGCTCATGAGAGCAAGACCACTAAATCTCTCGTCTCCCATTTTATTTTCTTATGTAGGTCTTCAATCGTTTGAGAGTTGAATTTTTGACAGACTGACGCAATAGACATCAAGGCTTCGTTATTTTTTTACCATTTATTTATTTATTAAACCTCTTGGCCGTAAGGGGGGGGGGTCCGGACCCTCTGGACCCACCCCCCTACGTCCTTGCCTGAACATTGTCATGCCGGGTTTACATACGGGCGTGCAAGAATTGCGCGAATGTTTAAACTGATTCTAAATTACTGTTCAACCTAATTGTATTAATAAAATGTTAAATATTATGGTTTTCTTTTATTAGAGATACTTACTATATTTTTTTGGAAAAATAATCCCTATGAATAACCCTTTCTATTGCAATCATAAAAATACAGGATGCTATTTTTACAGATTTCAGTAGGTTCACTTCCCGGTTGAGACAGGCTTGTTTTAAAAAATCTGTGAATGCAGTTCTATTTATTCTTAAAAATAAAATGGAGTCTTACAGACGTACATACGCTCACGCCTATAAAATCCCTAACGTTGTAGGCAGAGCATCAGCGGTTCTATAACCACTTGATGCCACGTTTGACACAAATTGTCAGGGTTATTAGATGAAACATAACGTATAATGTGAGATTTTGTCAGTCTTTCACCCACAATACAGCAAAACCCTCGCGTCCCACTTACTGACTTTTACAGTATGCCTGGAAAAAGTTTGCGGCTGATACATTCCAAGTTTTTCTTTCACTTCCAGTCCAGCGTGGATATTTCAGTATTTAAAGAAAGGACTATCAATATTTAAACCCGTATTACAGAAGGAGACTCAAATCTTAGTATATACTTAGTCTTGACTGTCTCTTTATTGACTGTCTCTTTCTATTACTATTAAAATGCCAAAGACAACTACTACGTAAGTGTAGATCAGAGTCTGAGTCTTTTTTTTTTATTAAGCTATTGCATAGATTCTATCGCGGGCCTTGAGCGCGGGGACCGAATCCAGGAATTCCGTAACGAAAAAACCTAACGCTCCCCACTCCGACGGGCACGGAGGTGTGGCTTGAAGGCCGTGCATCGTCTAACATCGTTTCAGTTCGGCAGTCTTCGACACGGTGTTTGTGTGCGTGCAACAATAATAATAATATAATAATAATAATAATATAATAATAATAATAATAAAATGAAGTTGCTCCGATCCGGACGAAAATCGATATCTGGGGGGTTGGGGATTCCGAATATCGGGTCACTTTTTCGATTCCACCATTTTCCAAGATGGCCGCCATACAAGGAGTGGTGAGGCGAGGCCGCAGGCCGAGCCGAACCACGACGCCACGCTGCGAGGCGAGGCCGTAGGCCGAGGCGAGCTGCGTAAAAAGCGAGGCCGAAGGCCGAGCTCCGCGTAGGGCGTAGCCCGGAGCGTCCCCCCCCCAAATCCAAGATGGCCGCCATACAAGTTTAGATTCTAAAGGTGAGGCGCGAGGTCGAAGACCGAGCCGAACGCGCGAGGCAAGGCCGAAGGCCGAGTCGAGTCGCGTATAGGGTGAGGCCGAAGGGCGAAGCCCGGAGCGTCCCCCCCCTAATTAAATATGGCCGCCATACAAATTTAGATTTTTAAGGTGAGGCAAGGTGCGTATAGGGCGAGGCCGAAGGCCGAGCTCCGCGTAGGGCGAAGCCCGAAGCGTCACCAAGCATATTACCCGCCGACCGCCATCCGCTCCGGGCTTTGCCCTTCGCGTCACGATTCCCCCAACTAAAATCCAAGATGGCGGATATGAAATTTTAGGGCATACCGACATGGGTGTCGTTTAATAGGTTTTCGGAGGTTCTGATTCCGAAAATAACATCCATTTTGAAATCCAAGATGGCGGACATGTATTTTTTGTAAAAAACGTCATGGGTGTCGTTTAATAGGTTTTCGAGGGTGCTGATTGAGAAAATAACATCCATTTGCCACTCGACCAAACCGACGGCCGGTTTGGTCGAGTGGTAGTGGCCCTGCTTCTCGATCGACGGGTCCTGGGTTCGAATCCCAGTCGGGGCAAATATTTGTGTAAAAAGCAGTTGTTTGTTCTCGGGTCATGGGTGTTTGTGTCTGTCTTTATGTGTGTTCCGAGGGACCCACGACACAAGGGAAAACCTTAATGTGGGCCTTTGAGTGTATGGCGTTTTTAATTTTTTTAATTTTAATTTTAAAATCCAAGATGGCGGCCGTAAAAAACAAAAAAAATGGTAAACTTTTTTGAAATTTTTACACAGCATTTTGTATCAACTTATGCAATTATAATTAAAAGTAGAGAGCTACTTTTAATTATAATTGCATAAGTTGATACAAAATGCTATGCAATAGCTTTACCGCGGCAGTCCTCGAGTGCCACACGTCTATTTTTTATAAGATGGGTTAACTCTTGACCTCAATCTTGACCATAAGGTCAAAGATGAGGTCGACGATGGAGCGAGTTAACCCAGAAAATGCCTATAAAGGCACTGGTACTCCCACGCACCGACGGAACACAGCAAGCTGTTTGGCGTCGGACTTCGGTAGGAGGGTGGTCGCGAACCAGACGGTCCTTTACAGAGCCTACCACACCGCATGAGACCATAGGACGGCACCTCAGATTCAGAAAAAAATGAAGTGTTGTTGCCTGGGATGGATTACTAGGAGGCAGGTCTCATTTGTGTTTCCTTAGTCGCCTCTTACGACACCCACGGAAAGAGAAGGGGTGGTGTTATTCTCAACCGATCACCACACGGTTAAAAAGTCGCGTTATGTTATACGGTCCTAAAAGTACTTTCCCTCCGTGTGGCATAGCTGTGGGACGCCTGTAGATCGCCCGGCCGTTCCGCGCCTCTCTGCCAGCCCTCCAACTGACATTGCGTCACAATGCGCACGACTCTTTAACTAGCGAGCAGTGAGGATACACGATCCCAAAACACTGGCAGTCACCACATCGATACCCTGTATCTATGGCATGAGTTTAGTAATAGCGTTTGTAGCCTAGTTACGCTCGTTTATCTATAACGATCAGTAAGGATAAGTAGATAGATAAATACTTTCTTGCATACTTAAAAAGGACAGACAAAACTTACAACCAAAAGTATGCAAGGGCAGTCTTATCGCTAGACAGTGATCTCTTCCAGGCAATCCAAGGCGAAAGGAAAACACAAGAAAACCGGGATTAGTGCAAAAGTAGTTATAAAAAAGCATAAAAAAAAGAAAACAAAATAAATATATAGGAAATCATTAATAAGTAGCGCACACAGGGGCTGGGAACATGATGGTTGACAGTAAGGGAAATTTATCATGAGCATTTCCGAGCTTCGGAGGGCACGTAAAGCCTAGGCTGTTGTCGATTGACTATACATTTGGCGGGTTAAAGACTGACACCAGAGTAACTTCGCCACACTCTGGATTATGCTTTGACGATGACAAGAAGATTTAATATCCCACTTCCATTCATTCATTCATTTCTTTACAGTATTAATTAATTTATTTGTGTATGTACTTCCAGTTATATCCTGCTAATGTTACTAGTAAATACAAAATTTTTGTGGATGGATAGATCGATAGATGGATGCATATTTGTTACTACTTTACGTAAAAACTACTGGACGGATTTTGATGAAACCTTACTGTAATATAGCTTAGACATCAGAATACTACAATAGGCTACAAAGAAGTCCCGGACGAAAAGCTTGTATACGTCGTCGCAAGGATATTGTTAAACCTAAAAAATTACAATTTCACTGGTGAGCTTACAATTGAGTAAAACTTTGTTACCCGCCTTCATAAAATTAGGTATAGTCAGATTATATTAGGTAAGACTATTAAGGTTAGGTTAGGAATCAATAACACCATAAAAGTCAATCCTATGGAAAGAAATTGAGGCGATTGACAAAGTTTAGGATTTAGTAATATCCCTGCGACATGTTTACTATTCAGCCCGCAACTTCGTTCGCGTGTAAGAGTAGCCTTCATACCTCTATGTCACTCTCCTCCATAATTACCTCTAACTACCTCGTACAAAAAATAAAGTCGATCCGTTTGTCCACTGGAAAGACAAATACACGTTGGTGTAGGAGAGACAAATAAGCAAAACACTTTTACGTTAATAATACTAGCTTTTCGCACGGGATTTAAATATTTGCTAAGCTGTCCTTTACATCCCGTATACATTGCTCGTTAAATAATTTTATATAATCTTATTATACATTACATCAATAAATTTAAACTCTCTGTTCATTTATTCCAATTCCATGATGTTAAATTTAATTGAAATGTGATTAGGTAAATAATGAATACAATAAATAACTCATTTTTCTCAAGGACCGTGAGATGTGTTTAAAATATAGTTTTAGAAGGGACGCTTTGGAAACAAATGAGGATCAACACAACATTGAGTGATTAATTGATGGAGGCTGGCGAGTTGTCACGTATCAGTCGTTAGTGCATCTAGACTGCAGGCAGGTGCATAGACTGTAAGACATGGATACTGTGGAGATTCTGTCTCCAGGATAATAATCGTCTTTGAACACCGGGTTCTATATTCGAAGTAAATCGCGCCTTTTTGTATGCATTTGACACAGTCTCTCCCTTGGCTTCAGCCGCGCGAGTCAGGTTCCTCAATAATTCAATAAATGCTTAAAGATGCTTCTTTGCTTTTTACTGGTCTCCATCAGTCGATCCCCGATACCAGCTCCCTCCGAGCTACCCTACAATACCTACCCGTGGGGTAGTTTTAAATTAGTTAGCGAAACTCCAAGGGGTAATTCTCCCCGAGAAACTGACTAACTTTCCCTAAGAAACATAAATGAAATTCTCAAAATAAATAAATCGTCTTCCCATACAAAAAGCCAATCAGCTAGTCCCACAAGTTGTACGGAGTGGCGAATTTTTTTTCATATTTCGACATATGTTCCTTGGAGAAAGTTGTTCAATTTAGTGGGGTGATTTACATCCTCAATCATCGCTAACTAAATTAAATAGAGTGCTCCTAATTTCCTTGTTGTCTCTTAGCAAACTGTTTTAGACATTATAACAAAACAACAATAATGTGCGTAATTAAATATTTCAATTAATAAGTAAGAGACATGAAAATTTAAATCAAACAACAATAAAGTACGTAGTTCTGAATCCAAATTATTGTAGGTGATAAATCTGATAATTCATAGATATAGAAATTTGTGTGCGTTCGGAAAATCAATGATTGCTGACACACAACTAAGAAGCATTTTACATTCACTGATAAATAATAATCTAACAACGTTACTTGTGAAAATTGGGAAACGGAAATCAGTCTACCTAACTAAACTGAATATTTTTTCCAAAAGGAACATAATTGGAATATGATATAAAAGTCTCTATACAGATCAGATTAACCTGTCAGACCAGATAATAATTTATTTGGAACTTATATTCTTTTGGTTTCAAACATTATTATGGCTACTGCAAAAAATCGAATAGCAATTTTCACACTTAGAAAAAAATCGGTGATACCCGCTATGCAGTATATTTTTACTAAATTTTATCTATGATATGTTTCGTTTGCGCCGGGTTTAGGTTTGTTTAGTTAAGGAGCATTGTCGTTTTATCAATAAAATACAAAAAAATGGAACAATTCAACAAAAAAAGGGGCGTCTATAGTGTGTAATCTCCGCACATCATTGGAACAGTATTGCAGTCTAGTGCAGCAAGGTCTCCCACGGCAGCAGATGCACGGTATTAAACGCAGAGACACGACACGCGTGCATCGCTGCATCCAGTTGCATTACTATTGATATCACGCTCACCCGAATATATAAACGCGAACTCTCAAATTTAATGTATTCCCCAACCAAATCTTAATAACGACGCATCGCTTTATTAGTGTTAGGATTTCATGAAAATACGGCGATGATTTTAGTAAGTTTCATATTTATATTTTGTACTCTGTAACTGAAGAAGTAAAAGGTTGGTGTAAGAGTGTCATCAAAATCATCGATATCATCATCAGTCAACAAAATTAGAAAACGTTTATTTTTGCCTATTCGTAGAAATAATGTAGTTTTTAACCCTCGACAAAAAGAAAGGGATGTTATAAGTTTGTCGTGTGTATTTTTACCTATATCTGTATGTCAACGCGTATATGTACCTATATTATATTTTACCTCTGTCCCCGCTGTTGTGCACTCTTAGCCCAGTGGCGCTCGCTGATCTCAACCGATCAGTGAGGTTAAGCAACGTAAACAGAGGCAGGAAACCTGATGTATCGATTAATCACGAGCGTTTCCGTGCTTCGGAGGGCACGTTAAACTGTCGTTCCCGGCTGTTGTCGAGACTGCAGTCGTTAAAACCAAGTCAGAGGCAATTGTGCGTTTTGAAAACTCTGACACCAGGGTTAGTCAAGTTTGCCACACACTTGACTGTACCTACACGATAAGAAGAAGAAGACTTTTGTTCCCGACGTTGAAAATAGGTTCAGATCGCGAAAGTTTAAAATTTTGTATTATACCAAACAGCCTGTTTAGCTTGGTGGTGATGAAAGGTTTATACGTGTACAGAGTGTAACAGTGGACTCTCATATACTTACCGTATTGATAAATCCACACACTCACGGCTGTACTTCGTGAAGGGTTAAGCAGAGCGTCATTTGGTTAAAGAACCACATTCGACGTACTTTAGCTATGTCGATGGAAATGTAAAAATAATAAATATTAAACCTGACGGTTCACAGACTAAAAGAAGGCATTCCCGTGCCTTCATGTTTAGTTCTTCATCAGTTATTTTCTTTTAACATGTTTTCCTAGCCATAGCCATTGATTTGGTAGGCCTCAATTTAATCATCATCATCATGTCAGCCGCAAGACGTCCACTGCTGGACATACATAGGCCTCCCCCAGAGATCTCCACCTTCTTCTTCTTCCTCAATTTAATATTTATATTTATTTATATTTTTCAGTGGATTTTCTTCTTTAGCGCCCTAGCATGGACGACCAAATGTGAGCCGCCAGTAAATAGCTACCTACCTCCTGGAAGCGGTGGAAATAGACCTTCTTCCCAGTATGGCCCCCCAGGCGCAGGGGGAGGTTCGGGGGGTAATCGGCCCGGCGCGGGGGGCTTTGGGGGTCAAAGCCCACAAGACTCATATTTACCTCCCGGGCAGGCCGGCCAACAGAATCCAGATACTCAATATGGCCCTCCAGGACAGGGTCAAGGACGAGGTGCTCAAGGTAGTTTTGGCAACCAGCCTCAAGGAGGTTTCGGTTCCCAACCCCAAGGAGGTTTTGGATCTCAAGCGCAAGGAGGGTTCGGCTCACAAGGACGTGGCGGTGCTAATGCTCCAAGTGCTCAGTACGGCGCCCCCGGGCAAGGGGGTCCTGGTTTAAGACAACAAGGGAATCAACCTTTTGGTGGTAGCGGTAACAGGAACGGTGGTGATCGACCACAGTCAACTTACGGTCCGCCTAGTCAGGGAGTAGGTGGTCAACCTAGTTTTGGACAAGGAGGTTCTAGCTCAGGATTTGGATCTGGAGGCAGTGGATTTGGACAAGGAAGGTCTGGATCAGGGTTTGGTCAAGGAGGATCACCAGGATTTGGAGGAAGTGCTGGAAGACCCGAGAGTTCGTATGGTCCACCACCCACAGGAGGACTTGATGATTTTGGATCGGGAGGTCAGTCTCCCAATCAACGACCAGGATCACAACGCCCAGGTTCTCAACGTCCCGATTCTTCTTATGGTCCACCAGGTTCTGGAGGTCGTGGTGGTGGCAGTGGTGGTATTGGTGGCAGTGGTGGTGGTTTTAATGAGGCACGACGAGGGCCGCCCTCCTCGTCATATGGTGCACCTGAGTTTGGAGGCAGTTCAGGAGGGAGAGGTTCAGGCCGTGGGACAGACTTTGAAGGAGGAGAATCAGACGTAAGGATTAAATTCCATATTTTTCATTAAATTATTTTAATTTAGAGACAACAAGTGTTCAAATGAAATGCTGTTTCAGGAGCCAGCTAAATACGAGTTTAGTTATGAGGTCGACGACGCGCAGACAGGTACTAAATTTGGTCATTCTGAACAACGGGACGGCGACGTAGCTACTGGGGAGTATAATGTAGTGTTGCCGGATGGCAGGAAGCAAGTGGTCGAGTACGAGGCCGGCTTGCAAGGATACAAGCCTCAGATTCGATACGAGGGTACTGCCATAATAATCTTTTATGAATAACTTAGAGTATCTATTCTGATTAACAGGGACAGAGCATGAAATGTAGAGTTTGGGAAAAATTTGTTTATGTTTGAGCTGTATAAAAGGCTTATACTTATCGAATTTTGTTATAACATTTTTAAAGCAGTTTTTCTATTTTCCTTAGGTGGTGGCAGTGGCGGATCTCAATCTGGCTTCGGTTCAGGTATGTATTTTAGACTGAAAAGTCCATTTTCCAAATCTCTGTTTCAAGAATATGAATTTTGTAATAATTTTTGAAGGAAGAAGAGGCAGTCAAGGATACTCACAAGGTGGATCTGATGGTGGTGATAATGACATAGGGTATCCTCAGGGAGGTCCAAGGGGAGCAGGAGGATCAGGTGGATCTGGAGGACAGAGAGGACTTGGTGGAGGATCCGATCGCTACCAAGAACAAGAGAGCTTCGGAAAAGGACCTCCTCCACAATTTGGTGGTCAAGAAATGGGTTATCCTAGTGGACGACCCGGAGGTGGCAGAAGAGGTCCAGGTCGAGGTGCTGACGGTTTTGGCGGTCCTGGTGGACGAGGTAGTCAAGGTGGAGAAGGTTATCCTTCTGGTGGCCCTGGTGGTAATAGTTTGGAAAGTTTAAACGGTGGTGACACTGGCTATCCTAGTGGTGCTCCTCAAGGCGGAAGGGGTTTCTCGGACGGACAGGAAGGAGGAAGAGGTTTTTCGGGTGGCCCACAAGGTGGTAGAGGTGGATCACAAGATGGAGACCAAGGATACCCACAAGGTGGTCCTCAAGGTGGACGAGGTCCTAATAGAGGTTTTGGTGAGCAAGGTGGTGGTAGAGGTTTAGGTGGGCAGCAAGGAGTTGCTAGAGGTTTTGGTGGACAGCAAGGAGGTGGTAGAGGTTTAAGCGGACAGCAAGGGGGTGACGAAGGTTATCCAAGTGGTGGACCACAAGATGGTGGCAGAGGTTTCCCTGACGGTGGCTCACAAGGTGACAAAGGCTATTTCAGCGGCGGTTCTCAAGGAAGAGGGTCTCAAGGCAGAGGCCGCGGAGGAACGGGAGGTGATGAGGGATACCCGAGTGGTGGCCCCAGTGGCCCTCGCGGCTCCGGTTTCTAACAACAACGCTATCTCACTGGTTAAGAATACCTTGCAACTCTAGTTTGACCTATTTTTAAGGACTATGGCTCTTTGTAAATAAATAAATAAATGTTTTATGTAATTTATTTGAGAAGTTTTTATTTTACAACTTTATTTTTAGTTTGATCAACATATTCACTAAATAAATCACAAAGTCTTAATTTAAAAGCTGATTTTTTAGCCAAAGGTGCAAAGGCTTTGAACATTAAATTTGTTTTGCTTCAACACTGATTAGAAATTCATACTAATCAATAATAATCATATTAATGATCTGCAATTCACACTAAAATATACATCAAAAATAAATAGCCGTTCTAAATGCTTGGAAAATTGTCTGAATATCACAAACTTGAAGCATCACGACTTTGACACGTCTTCGATGCAACTAGCTCTAGGGAAATAATTTCCTACTACTGCAGAGAACTACAACATTATTTCACAACAAAATGTGTTGGTCTGTGCGTTAATGCTTCATAATTATAATGCCGCTAACAAAGTCTCTAATAGTGCTTTGACATGGCATGTTATGTATCATAATACGTATCCACTCCTAAACGATATTATGCAATACGTTCATAGAACTAATAGTAATTGAAGACAGAGTGTGACTACCATCATAGGAACCGATTTCCACATGATTTGACCTGAAAATAAAAATAGTATTATTAATGTCAAGAGTAGTGGTAAAATTGTCAGTTGGACCCTTAAATTACTATAAGGGTCTTACTTTTGAAGTTCCAAAAAACTCTTACTTTGGAATCTACTTTCGATTCGTATGTAAGGATAGTGACTGGTATGTATGGAATGGTTTACGCCAGAGAAAGTCATTTTACTAAGAATTAATCTCTCGCAAAGATCGAGAGAAATAGTTGTGGTTATCACCATATTTTGTGTAAACATAGCTGAATAGACTATGAAGAAGAAACATTATCAACTAAAACTAGTCTACGTTTTACTTTAGCAATACTGTAAGACGTATTTTATTATTATTGGATTTTGTATACCAATCATTACAATATCAGTAAAAAGATAAATTATACATATACTTACCATCACTTTCATACTCATCGGGGTCTTCAGTAGTTGTTGTAGCAGGCTTCGACAAATTTTTAGCAAAGTTTTCAAAAGTTGTTACCAATTTCTCTTGATATTTTTTATCTTTGTAAGATATCTTTCTACGCTCTGCAGTTTCGTTAGGGCCGTCTGGTATTTCTACAAAACTTTCCATGTATCCAGGTTTATCTTCGTATTGATATTCTTTCGGCACAATCGGCATTTCTGGAATTAATTCTAGAGTACTTTTAGGGATAACTTCACTGTTGGTAGTTAATATGTAGTTTTTTTCTGTCTTCGGTCTTGGTGGTTTCGTTGCAGTTTCGGGTTTTGTTAGGACGAAAGCTTGTTCTCGTTGATATAATGGTGGTATTGTTGCTTGACACTGAAATGTGAAAAGATAAGATCTTAGAAACCACAGAGGTACATACATACATACGCTCACGCCTGTAATCCCGTACGGGGTAAGCAGAGCACCAGTAGTTCAGAATCACTCGATGCCAGATTTCACATAAATTATTAGATGAAACATGATGCTGTTGTCAACCTTTCGCCCTCAGTACAGCAAAACCCTCTGACTTTTACGTTTAGCCGGGGAAGATTTGGCAGTTGGTACATTCTAAGTTTTTCTTTCACTCACAGTCCAGCGTTACAAAAGAGGTAGGGAAACATATTAGGGGAAATGTCCAAAACTACTAGTGTCGCCAAAATTTGTATGTAACCCAGGGTAAACATTAGTTACTCTCTATTTTATTGTACGAGGCTACCTTAGTACACACGGCAGCACGTTGGGCTATACATGTTGACTTTGACGTGGCCCTATTCTCGCTCGTAATAGCTTCAGCTTTCGTGGTGCAAATGGGTAACCTGACCTGAATGGGTCAGGGTAACCTGAATCTACACAAGAAGAGAAGCCCTGATAAACTCACTGACTGACACTGAAATAAAATCGATTTGGTAATATAAATCGATTACACTTATACAAACATAACAATTAAGGGACGCTAGGTCCTTATGCGTAACTTTACGGAGTTATTGGCATTTATATTGGTTTTTAAAAATGGCGACCTAAACACCCAGTCATAGAAACGTAGATCAAAATTAATGCTTCTTTAAATATACCACTTTCCGTCTTGTTGAGATAAACAAGGACGGCATTACATTTAAAGATGCTTTAACTTTAATGAATATTTTTGCAACTTAGCGTGTCATAATAATGTTACCCCCTTAGTGTAGATATTCTCGTTACAAAGTAGACAAGGTCTAAGATTAGAGAAAATCTTAGGCGTACTCTAGTAACTTGTAAATCTCTACTGTCTATAACTATCAATAAATGTATTTCTCTCTCTCTCTCTATCTCTAGTTCTGTCTGTAGTAATGTAGACAAGGATGCAGTCACGCAAGAGTGTTGATTATTCTTAAACAAACTATCTCACCGTAATCTCCATAACACCAAGTCTGTAATGACTTGGTAGGACCACAAATCTGATCTCAAGCGTGGACTCTTTGGCGCCTGGTGGGTCATGGGCCACCCGCAGCCAGGGTCCTCGTAAGTGGGCCTTCGTCACTGCTTTCTTATTGACCAGCCACTTCAGCTGGGCCTCGGGCTTGGACGGTGGGGAAGTGCAATTGGCGACGACGCGATCACCAATATTGTATGAAAATCGTAGTCCGGAGATTTTCGGACCAGATTTTGGGAGGACTGGAAGGAAAATAACAAAAAAATCACAGATTTCATGCCTCACACGACTATCGCGCACATTGAAAATGAAACTACGGAATTCGAAAAAATTTCGTTTTGACTTTTTTCAAAAAGGTTAGGCTACAGGGCAAACCCTAAACCCGATCGTCTTTGTTTTAGACGCAAATAGTAGCTGACTAAATTGTCCAGAGGAACATTTCTCAAATTTTTGATATCATTCTTCGTTTCCAAAATATCGAGCGCCAAAATCAATTCAATTCATTTATTCATAATATTCATTACACGTCAATTTTAAAGAATACTCAATACAATTTTGTAATAAATAATAGATTAATAGTTTAAAAACAATAATATAATAATAGTAAAAATGAAAATTTGCGATTTTATGATTTAAAAATTCCTGAAAGCTCTATGATTTAAAAATCAAAAATTCGTTTTTTTTTCACTATTTCGGCCATAACTTTTTTGAATAATTCTTATTGCACCTTACAGCTCTCGTGAATACGCGTCTTTTGAGCCTTTTTTGAATAATAATTAATCATAATGATATCTTCACCACTCTCCGAGATATAAGGGGATTGCACTTTTTCTTGAATTCGGAGCCTATACTAGAGCGAACGAAAAGAATATCAAAAACAATAAAAAATCTTGCCTACTGCCCTGAAGTTTGCGGGTTCGGTTCGGTTCCTGTGGCAGCGTAGCTTCGGTTTTTTTATTTGAAGCTGACACAATCGAGATGGTTCTTAGCTATAGACATTTGATCAAAATTGGTTCAGTTGTTTTAAAGTCATAAGTAATCGAAAGACGGGATGATACAAGTTTTAATTTTAGAGTTATTTGTCACTACAGTACATATCTACAGTTGACTGTTTTAAACTATATCAACAATTTGTAAAATGTGTACTGGAGAAACAAAAGAAATAATAATGTCTCTATGTCTATCATTAAAATCTTACAATTACGCACACAGCTTAATTAATGTTTTTGTTATTTATTAGGCCAGTGTCTATAACATTTTACGAGTATACCAATTTACGAGTATTATGTCCACTTGTAACAATCACTTTGATTCAATCATTGTCAATGTGATTTAAGATTGTTTTATTAAAAGTATATTTAATGAAATAAAATCTATAAGACAGATACTTAAATTCTTTGCCAGTTGACCTCTATTAATTAAATTGAATGTGACGACAGATGCCAATTAAAATGAACAATTTACACTACAGTCAATTCTAAATTATAATTGTTGTAATCGATAAATTTAATGAATAATAGACATGAAAATGAAATGAAACCACAAGTACGTAGTTCTAAATTAAAATGTTCAAGCGATATTACCTTAAATGTGTCTCTAGTATGTTTTGTAGCTTCTCAAACATACCACTTTTGTATGAAAAATCGTGCTATATCCTAAGACAGTGTTGATGTGTATATAAATTGAAAGACTAAAGAGTATTAAGAGTAAAAAGAAAAAGTCGCAGGCGAAAAGATAGAAAGCTAATAATTTTAGGAAAAGGACAATGTTGGGCACGAGTGGGACTTCAGTTGAGTTGGTTTGAGCAACAGGAGATCTAATTCTGGGGTTGTGGGTACAAGTCCCATTCGCGTCACAATTTTTTCTTTCCCTACAACCATTTGTAAATAGGAAACCCTCACGCGGGTAAGCGTTTTCAAAAATACACACATCAACCCGGTCTAGGGATATTGCACGATTTTTCATACAAAAGAGGTCTGTCTTGAGAAGCTATAATAGCATACTCGAGTTACATGGAGGGCTATAATTTTTAGATAAGCAAGTGCTGAACCTGAATTTTCAATTCTGATTAATAAATTTTGTTTTACTAGAAATTTGTGAAAATTCGACCCTTTTCATACAAAAAGCAGGCAAAAAGTTCATTTTCGTTTTTGTTTACGTCAGGTTTTCACAAACTTCAAGTAAAATAAAATTTACTGACTAGAATTGAAAATTCAGGTTTGGCACTTGCTTGTCTGAAAATTATAGCGCTCCAAATATCTCTAATATGCTTTTATAGCTTCTCAAACAGGCCTCTTTTGTATGAAAATTCGTGCAATATCCCTAGACCGTGTTGATGTGTATACTAGATAGAAAGATAGTTAATTATTCAAGCGTTTTTCCCTTACCATCAATAGTGATGTATTTCTGATCTGCCGCGGTAGTGAACAGAGGTTTCTCCCCTGATACTTCGCAGCGGTACACCCCTGATGTGTGCTGATTCAAACGCACCAAGGTCACCAGGTCCATTGAAGATCTGTTCATCTGAGCAAAATTGAAAATGTGTTAGTAATAGCAATAATAATTATATGTAACGTCAACAGTTTCAGGGTAATTAGATTTTTTACCAGCCTATACGTCCCCACTGAGGGGCACGGCTTCGATACACGAAGGGAATTTAGGCCACAGTGCACCACACAGGCCCAACGCGTGTTGGTGGACCGCGCGCCTTTCGAAATCGAATTTTTTTAGACGTGAGGGTTTCTTCACCGCTGAGCAAGTGAAAATTAATGAAAAATCCATACATAAATCGGAAAAGACGAATTTTGTAGTATAGGTCCGTACCAGGCTTTGAACCCGCAACCTTCCGGCTTTGAACTAACCTATCGCCTGTACTGTACTGGGTATTCAATTGCACTACCCAAAATCGTCACGTGAAGGTCAACATGACATTTGCTTTTAAAAAACATCATAAATAAGATCTCTATTTCACTCTACCACCTGATAAAGTTCTGAAGACGGTTGAATACAATAGCTATTTTTCAGATTTCAGAGTTATTTCACTTTGAGAATGGGAATTTTCCTAGTGGGTAAACAAAAGCATTAGAATTCTGCTGATAAAACTTCATGACACGTGTGACGATAAAAATAAATTTTTATTACTAGAAAATGTCGACTATGAAATTAAATATGACATAGTTTTCTAAACCATGCAGACAATCTGTTGGAAAACAAAATAAAGATCACGAGAAATAAAACTGCGAAGACTTGTTCCAGTGACGTCATTCACCATATGTCGTTGGTATGACTGATATCAAATTCAATGGGAGATATTTTGAGTGATGGAAACACTGCGACAGTGACAGTAATAAAATGCTTGATATGAAACGGTTTCATTGTAAATATCAAACTTATTTTCTTTTGGCTTTCTGTTTCTAATTTCAAAGAATTGTGATTTAGAGCAAAAATAACCCAGTTGGTTCAAGAACGAGTCTACTCTACCAGCGCTAAACATAATGAATACTAGCTGATGCCCGCAACTTCGTTTGCGTGTTAATTTTTTTTTGTACAGAGTACACAAGATTGAAAACATCTATCTTACGTAATTTAGATTTTTACATACAAAAGTTTTTTCCCGCTAACTCCCGTTCCCGTGGGAATTTTGCAATATCCTGTTGCAACTAAGCTTTAAGTTTACTAAGGTACCTGCATGCCAAATTTCAAGCGTCTAACTTAAGCGGTTCAGATTTTTCATACAAAAGGATTTTCCCGCTAATTCCCGTTTCCGTGGGAATTTCGGGAATTCCTTTCTTAGTGCACCTCTACGGTACCTAAGCTACGTCCCTTCCAAATTTCAAGTGCCTACGTTTAGCCGTTTAGGCTGTGCGTTGATATGTCAGTCAGTCAGTCAGTCAGTCAGTTTCTCCTTTTATATATTTAAGAAGATTTAGATAAGGCTATAAAAAGTGTCACTTACATCAACAGTGATTCCGTTTGTGACAAACCTTTGCATCGGATGTGGGGATCGGGGCATATACCTAGAAAACACAAAATGATTTAGAATTAGTAGATTTGCGCTACTGGGAAACTATGAGCTCATTACGCCCTTATTTTCTATTATCGGACGTTCAGTCGCACTGCAGCGTAGGGACCATTCTACCTTGTTTAGATCTTACAAGTACATAAGTACATAAAAAACTTAATGACTATAAATAACAAAACCGTGTTTGAAAGCCAGAAACAAGCGAGTTTGGCAGTAGCAACCCTAATAGGCAAAAGCCTGTGGCAGGACTAGCTACGGAGATGCAGAATTATTAGCGGCAGGCGTGTCTATTACACCGGTGTAAAAAAGAAATGGTAATCACTAATTATGTTGATTTAGTTACCCAAAGAAAAACAAACCAAAAGGGGTTTAACCCCTATATCCTACAGATTTTTAGCGACCGATTCTTTTTATCTTTCGGATTGATTTAGGGTAAATTTCGAAGAATAAGTACGTTTATTCTGGGTAAGCTTTGTTACATCCTTGACCACATCTTTGCCCTAGGGCTACGATGTAATGGAGGGCAAATATCATTTTTAATTAAAACCCGGTATCGCAGAAGAACAATTATTTAATATTATGCTGATAAGAAATCCTAAAAAAATCCTAAACGACAGTTTCGTATTAAAATCCATTGCGTTGTTTAGTAAGAGAACGGACCAACAGATTGACGTGGATTGCGTTTTTTTTTTATTCTATTTAGAGAAGCTTCATGTCCTCTTAGGAGTCCTACAGTCTTTAGGATATATGTTATTATTCCATCTGTATTTCCATATTTATTGCAAATAAAGATTATTTTACTTTACCTGAAGAATTCCCGTCCATCTTTGTACCACTTGACTGAGTACAAGGTGTCCCCTTCCATGTCGAACTCGCATCCGAGCAGGGCTTCGCCCCCCGCCGCCGCGTGCCCTGGTACTCGGAGCTCTACCACGCGGACGCTTCGGACTGAATCTGTTATACATTTATTAAATGACTAGCATTCCGCCCAGGACTTCGTTTCCGTGGGAATTCGGGAAAATTATGTAGCCTATATCCATCGGGGATAATGTAGCTTTCTAATGGTGAAAAAATTTTTCAAATCGGTCCAGTAGTTTCGGAGCCTATTCAATTCAAACAAACAAACAATTAAATCTTTCCTCTTTATAATATTACTAGCTTCCCGCGCGGGACTTCATTCCCGTGGGAATTCGGGAAAATCATGTACCCTATGTCCATCCCGGATAATGTAGGATTCTAATAGTGAAAGAATTTTTCAAATCGGTTCAGTAGTTTCGGAGCCTGTTCGATGCAAAAAAACAAACAATCAAATCTTTCCTCTTTATAATATTTATATTAGTACAGATTAGAAGGGACTGAAACTATGTCTGTGAACTTATAAATAAATAAATGATTATAATAATAATTTAAAAAATGAAGATGCTTTGTTGCAAAAAACTCCCTACTTTTGAATCTACTTTCAATTCGTGTTTAAGGATAGCTGTGACTAAGTATGTATGGAATGGTTTACGCCAGAGAAAGTAATTTTACTCATAAGAATTAGTCTCCCGCAAAGATCGAGAGAACCGTTTGTGGTTACTATATTAATAACTAGCTTTCCGCCCGCGGCTCCGCCCGCGTGGACTACAGGTTATATCGTGCCCAACTGTGGGATAAAATGTAGCCTATGTCCTTTCCCAGGCTCTAATCTATCTCTGTACCAAAATTCATCAAAATCGGTTCAGCGGTTTAGGCGTGAAAAGGTAACAGACAGACAGACAGACAGACAGAGTTACTTTCGCATTTATAATATTAGTAGGGATTAATGTCACGCCTATAATCCCTTTCGAGGTGGGCAGAACTCCACCTTGTTCCAGAACCACTTGAGGTCACTTTTGACAATCATTCTGAGGGTTATTAGATGGAACATGAGTATAGTGGTGATAGGTTGTCAGCCTTTCGCCTACGGTATAGCCAAACCCTCTCGTCCCACTTATTGGCTTCTACAGTATGCCTGAAAAGAGTTGGCAGCTGGTATATTTTAGGTTTTTATTTCACTTCCAGTCTAGCATGGAAGTGTCTCTTAATTAAAATAACAAAATTGCTTAAATTACTTATCAGATGGTCGTAGAGCCACTTGATAAAGTTGAGTAACATTTTGAAGGACTATAAAACTATTTTACCCAATACAATTTGTATTTACTGTCTATGACCATTATGTCAAATTTAAATTTTCACGCGGATTACTAGATCAGCAAGATATTGTTTCACGCGAATTTGTTGCGTTTCAAAATGTTTCATAACTACACTTTGACAAACAGGTCTAACCATTTTTGAACTGTAGCGATAAAACAATTCCAAAGTCAGTAGAATCTGCGTAAAACACGAAAACATATAAGCCTTACTGTGGGCTGTCGAAGGAAGACACACAAAACAGAGCAAAGTGGAAGGAGAAAACGAGGAAGGAAACCTCACCATCATGTGGGAATGATATTGCGAAGGAGAGAGAGAGGGATAAATATATAAGTATACACATCAACATGGTCTAGGGATACTGCACGATTTTTCATACAAGAGGTCTGTTTGAGAAGCTACAAAAAAAATACTCGAGATAGATGGAGAGCTGTTATTTTCAGACGAGCAAGTGCTAAACTTGAATTTTCAATTCTAATCAATAAATTTTGTTTTACTTGAAATTTGTGAAAACGTGACGAAAATGAAAAAAAAAACGTAAATTCGACTATTTTCATACAAAAAGCAGGAAAAAGTGCATTTTATTTTTCGTTTCCGTCATGTTTTTACAAATTTGAAGTAAAATAAAATTCATTGACTAGAATTGAAAATTCAGGTTTAGCATTTGCTCGTCTGAAAATTATAGCACTCCATGTATCTCGAGTATGCTTTTATAGCTTCTCAAACATACCTCTTTTGTATGAAAAATCGAGCAACATCCCAAGACCGTGTTGATTGATGTGTGTATATAAAAAAGCCGCGCAAACTATTCAAGAACTATACATACATATGTGACGCGTGAACTTTTAAGGAGTCAGGGACATCCCGTAATAGATCTATTGGGCAATAGGAATAGACTCTATTCTAACAAGAATAACATTATAACCTTTACAGGAAAATTCCATTTAGAATTCATGTAGAGCGAAATCTTTTAATGAGTGTTAATTGTTATGGTTTGTGAATTTTCAGCCCCCGACAAAAAAGAGGGGTGTTATAAGGTTGAAGTGTGTATCTGTGTTTCTGTCTGTGGCACCGTAGCTCATGAATGGATCGATTTTGAAGCTAATATTTGATCAAAATTGGTTCTTTGTTCACGCCATTCAGTTATTGATTCAGGAATCAGTAGAATTTATGCAAATCAGCTGGTTAATACTAAGGCCGTGAGCTGTTTTGATTGTGTTTTAACTTTGTTTAATGTTAGAAGACTATGAATGTATTGTCTTTTCAAATAAGTTCTACACGTGATCCTAAAGAAGATACTTTCCTAAAAAATCAAAGTTCTTTTTGTCATTTAATTTTGCGTAGTTAACACATAATATAAATAGAATAGACAATTTATTGCTTCCACACCATACACATAGTTACAAATAAAATCACATGAAATACTTTTTGAAATAATTTTAAATAACTTGAGTAACTTAATTATTTCTGAGATTATAATACAAACAAGCTATGCGCTTACATTGAACAAAATATTCAAGTATATGTTGTAAATAAAACAGCAAAAGTGTTTGGTCCCAAATATAATGTAAGCAGCGTTATCTCAGTACCTACAACCCTCTTATTTAACCACAAGTGGGATAAAAATTATTGATAAAACACCAATTCAGTGGCGTGTTTCAGAATAAATCACGATTTAGTAGCAATAAAACGTGAGCTGATTGTAAAGGAGGTTATTCTGTAAAGGCTCTCTGAGGCATTTGCTCCTAACTCGAGTGATTCTCATTCCGCCCCCGTCGCTGTCACATTGTTTATGTGCGGAAATGTTATAGCTGTTCGGTCTTACTTTAATATTACCCGAAACAACACTTCGGAACTTTTATTGGTGCTGTTTACGCGAGCTTAGGTTGTAAAGCATCTGTAAGTGTTTAATTAAAACGCTTATTTTTCATTTACAATTTGGGAAAAGTAAATTGAAAGTTTAAGAACTTAAAACAACTCCTTCACGTAGGAATAAACACACATACATACAAACACAATACATTATTTACACATTGTATGCTTTTTTTGTACACTTATGAGGCAGCGAACTACAGCAACTTTATATTTTTATTGTTTATAATTTATGATTTTGTTTTTTTTTATCCAGAGTCAAAACCGTGTAATTTTCTGTTTAGTGTTGGTGTAAAATCCATAATTAGAAACAAGTTTAAGATACAATTATAGATATAAGTACTTCTGCATATATTTTGTATGGATTTTTGTTAATAAATTAATTAAATTAAATAAAACAAAATTACCTTGTGCCCAAAGCAGTAGCAAAACAAGTAACATGCTTCCACGCATCTTCGCACCGAAAATCACGTTGCTTCTTCAAACACTTCACATAAACAGTTCACAGAGACTATCCTCATCTCACTTCACTGCACATCACCACAGTTCACGAGTACACGGTTGATTTAATAAAACACCTAAATCGAGTGGATAAACCCAATCATCGATAACAAAGTTAAAATCTGCCGTTTATTGAAATAGGCCAGAGAATTCCCGACGATTCTAAATTTAAATCCGGCGAGTGTCGCGCACGCGCGCTCGACACGAAGAGCTTCCAGCGAGACAAAATTCGCGTGACGTATTTTCGCACAAAACAAGAATGACTCTTTTCCATGCAACTTGAAAATTCAGGGGTTAACTTTACCAAGAAGAATGTTTGGGGTCGAACGCGTGTTGGTGCCTTAATTACCCTTTTCATTATGATGTGAAATGACTCAGACGACGAATTTGCTGCCCATATGCCGGAAATTAAGGAATGAAATAAAAATTTGCGTATAATTACAAACTGGATGACTCATACATTTTATAAATTACCGAATTTAGTCCGGCTGGTTATAAGTTGTGGATAAGTACTAAATCTACGTTGCTTTAAAGAACATAAATGGTGAGCTTTCATTCAAGATTTTGTAAATAACACGAAAATAATATTTGTTTTGATTTTTTGTCAGGTTTCAAAGTGAGTTAACTGTCATACGAAGTTTCTGCTTTTATGGTTTGATTTTGTATGGAGTATAATCTAAAAAGTACTTCAATAGAAATGAAAACCATAGATAGTAATATAAATTCATGCTTAGAATTATAAGGGCTATCCTCGGTTAAGCCGCGATTAGAAGCTAGAAGCTACGATGCCACAGACAGACACACAGACATACATAGACACAGATACATACATCAAACGCATAACACCCCTCTTTTTTCGTTGGGGGTTAAAAAAATTACGGATTAATTGCTAATCGTATAGGTTGAATGTTATGTGAATATTGGCCTTATCCTTGTTCAGCAGCTCTAGCACGATAACGACAAACTCACGCTCGGCTCACGATGAAACTTCACTTTGATTGCGCGAGGGTCCCGCGAAAAGGCTTGCTCGCGTTGTCAATATTGACATTTTGACATAGGACCGCGGTGTTATCGCGGCGCTGTCACTATCGTACTCGGCCTGCTGAATAGACATAAAAATAAGTGAAATATTGTTTTGCTGCATACACACGTAAGACTGGGAGACCTTATTTTTAACCCCGGTCAAAAAAGAAGCGTGTTATAAGTTTGACGTGTGTATTTGTATATGTCTGTCAATTTGTATGTTTGTCTGTGGCATCGTAGCTCCTAAACGAATGGGCCGATTTCGATGCAGGTTGTTTTGTTTAAAGCTGACGTGATCGAGATAATTCTTAGTTTAATTTGATCAAAATCGGATTAGCCGTTCAAATGTTATAAGCAATCGAATGTCGTGTCGGGGGTTAAACGAAATTTTTAATTTCAGAGTTATTACTATACGATTTGTAAACGCGAAAGTTTGTATACAACGTGTTTCAAAAATCCCAAAAAAAGATAATTCATAATTAATTTAAATTTAGCTTATTGCGCAGCTCTATTACAAATATGACAAGTATGTCATATTAATTTTATAAAAAATTATTTTGAAAGATGTCAAACCGTGCAACTGATTACTAGAGATGCGATTGTGACTATTTCACTTTTAAAATTAAATTTTGGAATTTCTTTTTTTTGGTTTTTTTTGAAACACCTTGTATATGAATGTATGGATGTTTGTTACTCTTTCACGCTCATCAACTGGACCAATTTTAATTAAATTTGGTATGAAGGTAGCTGACACCCTGGATTAACACACAGTCTACATAATTTTCCGAAATTCCCACGGGAACGAAATCCCGGGCGGAAAGCTATTATAATTTTATTTACCAAGTACCTGATTAGAAGCTTATTCAGATATAAAACGACAATTTGTTTGATATTATACTTATTTTACATCCGCCAAACTAATTTTGCGTTTCAACACATTCTAGTGGCGGCACTGAGAAGTTATTCCTGTTCACTTTGCAAACAACGGCACTGTAACTTTTAGCTGTATTAATGTCAGCAGGATCCGCTAGGTGTCTCTACTTAGCATATATACGAGCTATTTGCTAACTCTCCCGTATTACAGAAGGAGACTCAAATCTTGATCTATACTTAAGTGTTGATAGTCTCTTTCTCTCACTATCAAATGAAAAAGACGACTGCTACTTTAGTATAGATCAGAGTCTGAGTCGCGTTCTGTAATACGGAAGTCAAATTAAATTGGTTGTATCACCCCCTAAATGTATCGGTTATAATATAACTATCGATTTTAATAAAAAAAGCTTTCGGTAAGCCATGTGGTGATCGGTTTAGAATTACACCACCCCATTTCTTTCCGTGGGTGTCGTAAGAGGCGACTAAGGAAACACAAATGAGACCTGCCTCCTATAAATCGACCCCAGACAACGACATCTCAATTTGTTCTGAATCTGAGGTGTCGTCCTATGGTGTCATGCGGTGTGGTGGGCTCTGTGAAGGGCCGTCTGGTTCGCGACCACCCTTCTACCGAAGTCCGACGCCAAACAGCTTGCTGTGTTCCGTCGGTGCGTAGGAGTACCAGTGCCTAATAGGCATTTTCTGGGTTAACTCGCTCCATCGTCGACCTCATGTATGACCTTGGTCAAGATTGAGGTCAAGAGTTAACCCATCTTATAATAAAAAAAATAAAAAAAATATAACAAACCGCATAGAAATCGGTCCAGTCGGTTAGGAGCTACGATGCAACAGACGACACACAGATTCACACGTCAAACTTATCTTCTTCTTCTTATCGTGTAGGTATAGTCAAGTGTGTGGCGAACTTGGCTAACCCTGGTGTCAAACTTATAATACCCCACTTTTTTGTCAAGGGTTACAAATCGGATGCAGTTTTTTCTGTTTATCTGTGTGCGTGTCTGTAGCATTATCCAACGAATGGACCGAATTTGATGCGGCTTTTATGATGAAAATCTGCCGTGTTCAAGATTTGGTTTTTAGCTATATTTAATTAAAATTTGTTCAACCTTTTAAAAGTTATAAGCGACTAGCTTTCCGCCCGTGGCTCCGCCCGCGTCCTATTTTTTTTTAAATAAAAAGTATCCTATAAACCTCACGGAGCCCGAGACCTTTCCAACGAATGCAAAACCGTGGAAGTCGGTTCGTGCGTTCTGGAGTTATAGCGTCAGGAAAGAAAACCCGACTTATTTTTATATAGTAGATTAACGTCGGGCGTGATACAACATTTCAAATTTTTGAGTTATGTTATCATCAGTTATCTGAATAGCGTCCCTCTATGGAAGCAAATTTAATTATATTAGGAACCACGTAGCCACAGACAGACACACAGATACACAAACATTTTCACTTCAAAACAATTCAGAGTAAGGCAGATGAAGTTAGCATCATGTTGCTGTCAATAAGTCAATTTTGTGTAGGGTCAATACATAGTTTGAAAACTAATATTATTGAAGGGCTTTATATGTATATTCAACAAGTCGTAATTTAGCTGGGAACTAGCAGTTAGCGAGTTATCAAAGGGTCAAGTTCTTGGAACTTGTAATGGGTTTGTGGCTATTTCAAGTTTCCCGGTATTTCATGTAGATTATTATCTGTTATTTTCGCATTAAAATCTTGCATAAATTTCGACCTTTTCGTGTTTATTTCACCCTAAAAGTCTGACTGAAAATTCTACAAAATTACCTACCCTATTCTTGTGTCTCTTTTTGTTTTTACTGATAAAAAATATGAACTTAGCTTTTATTTGAAATAATACGAAAAGCCGCTGCCCGTCAGAAACGTATCAAACCTGCTTTATAAAAGCCTCTTTTGCCAATCAGGACTACAATAGTGGTTGATTCATCAAAGCTCAGGCCTAGGTCCCTCCTTACTAACGAGGCAACTAGGCAACTGCGGCCGCTTAAAGCTTATCAATATTGTATTCCATACACACGCCACTCTCTGACATTTTAATTAAGCCAAATCCACGACCTCAGCAGATAGTTTAAGCCACTTACAGTGAAATCCCATCCTGTGATGTGCTACAGACCCAAATCCTCAATTAATGGCCACAGGTACGTACGGTCGAAAGCGCGGGTGCGTACGCCTCCACGCAATCTTGAACTAGTGAAATTGGTTAGAAAATTGCGGCGAACAGTGTGTAGTTTGCGGTGTACTGTACCGGGAACACACGGACAAATAAGTGTATTTGCGAACATTTAATATTCGCTTCGGACCGGCGTTAATTAAGCCGGGTCGAAGGGACGCTCCCACCTCTCGCCCCCCTCACGGCAAAAGAAACAACCCGCCGACCGGCCCGCCGCCGCCGCCGCGCCGCGCTCCGCTCGCTCATGCATCGTCGATGTCCTTAATAACGTTCTGTTTGATTGTTAGCTTGTGCAACAGGCTGAAAACTCACACGTCGAATTATTATCCCAAGAATTTGAAATTCAGATCTACTGGTCCTTATGGAAGGAAAATTCATTTTAACGCGAGGAGATGGAACAAAAATTTCAATGAAATTCTAACTTCAGATCGAGTAAAGCGCTTAGTTGCGGAAATTGATTATTTAGCGCTCGCGGCGATTCACTTTTTCCAAGTTTTCCTAGCTTAAGAAAACTCGTTTGTTCAGGAATGAGGTATGGAAAGTGTAGTGGAGCCGGGGTATGACCGGGGCACCTTTGGGAATGAAAAACAACGTAGATTCTTATTTATTTGTGACGCTTGAGCGATAAAAGGACGTATAAATCTCAATGAAGCGGGCTCACGTTCGGGGATGAATGATTAAACGCGGGGTTGTTCATTTGTTTTCACTTTAGTCCGGACAATAGTGCGGCAGAGTAGTGCGGTGCGGTCCGGAGTCCGGACTAAGGGAAAATTACGCCGCCCGAGGGAGGCAGCTCCAGTAAATCATCATTAGAGGCTCGCGGCCGCGGGACAGCCTTGTCTTTATAAAAGATTCAGGCTAATACAAACTAGACGTGCGAGTAATGGACGACTTCCCTTGTCTTGTTCGCAGCAGGGAAGTACTGGTTTTTTACAGTTTACCAGCTTTTGAATACTAAGAATATTTTTGTGGATAAACGCAACAGTTACCTTATTTGAGACATGCATGTGATGATATTTCACTAATTTATTTACTGCAGACATAAATGTAACTTTATGTATGTATGTATTTATTCTTTATTGTACAATGATGAAACAGAGGATAACAAGTTTGGAAAGGCAAGTATACAAAGGCGGACTTATACCACGAAGGGATTTCTTCCAGTCAAGGTTATGTTTATCTATGGTGACATTTGATTGTGAATACTAACATTATTAGACATCATTCTAGGTCGCAAGTTTTAGGTTTTCTTTTCTATATCTATACATTTCCCTTCATGCGGTAAATCCAGTTATTCTCTTGGTACAGGGAGTTACTTATTCAGTGAAAAGTAAGGGACAATTTTTTTGTTTCTGTAGGTGAATTCCGTCTTCAGCTGTAATAAATGATGAAGAAAAGTCGCGTTTTTCATCGCGGCTTGAAACGTGAATCACAGAAAGATCTAACCAACAAATACTTTTTTTCTAACAATTCATGAAATTGTTTAGTGATAAATGAAAATGAAATAGTGAAGATAGAAATGAGAGCTAACGTTATGTGTTGAGTAAGCACAGGTAAAGGTATCCTTACTAAATATTGTATACGAGAAAGTTTGTATGGATGTTTGTTACTCGTCCACGCTCAAACGGCTGTACCAATTTTGATACAATTTGGTATGGAGGTAACTGACATCCTGGATTAACATATAAGCTACATAATTTTCCCGAAGTCCCGGGTGGAAAACTTGTTTAAACATAAAATCATAACAGGCCAAGTCTGAGAGCAGTCCAACCTTGCATCTCTATTAAAATGTACTTTTGTAAGAAATGAATGAAAGCAAAGGGCCCTACCCTTTTCAAAACAGGTACTCGTAGGTACATCATGTTAGTTCTGTGAATAGTTTATTAGCACCGTCGTCATATAAACGCGAGAGAAAACTGGGATCTCTTCTGTTGGTTTTAACACAAAATGTAAAATTTTTGACCACTGAAGTGAAGTTGTAAATGCTCTGCACTTTGCTCTTTACCCTTACGGTTAGTATTTGAAACCGTTGAAATTTTCTCAAGTTGGCTAAATTGTAGAGCCATATCTACGCTTTTTGTAAGTACCTATTCTTGCAGATTTTTATTTTGTTTTGCAATAGAATGGAATTCGAACTAAACTATTTCTGATGCTTTATATGTACACTTACTTATATGTATACTTACTTATAACATAGTTTCCTCCAAAATAAAGATATAGGTGGTATGGAAGACCTTCCCCAAAATATGTGATTCCTTGTAAGTATCGTATTAATAATGATAAAATCATATTTATATTCATTCTATAAGTATTATAAAACAAAGTCCCCTGCTGCAACTCTTTGTTTGAACACGTCAAACTTAAAAACAACTGAACGGATTTTTATACAATTTTCACCAATGGACGTGAAAATTTGTGTGTACAATGCATCCCCAAAACTCCCACGGGGACGAAGTCCCAGGCGGGGTGCTAGTATAATATAATAAAGAGTCCCCACCGAATCTGTCGGTCTGTCTATCTGAACGCGATAAACTCAAAAACTACTGAATAGATTTTCATACGGTTTTTACCAATGGATGGAGTGATTCAAGATTTTACCAATGGATGGAGTGATTCAAGATTATTTCATTCGTTCCCACTGGTAAGAAGTCCCGGTAGAGAAGCTAGTGTTTAAAAATTCATTTAACAAAATTAAAAAACCCGACTGTAGTAAGTCCAGTAGTCGAGACTTTTGTTATTGAATATTATTGAATAACATAACGATTTTAATAGTCGGGACCCATCAAAATCCTGCTTCCGAGAATGGGTCCCGACTGTTAAAATCGTTATGTTATTCAATAATATTCAATAACAAAAGTCTCGACTACTGGACTTACTACAGTTGGGTTTTTTAATTTTGTTAAATTAATTTGTTTTATACTTTTTGGTTTGGGTCAGATATTTATATTTGTTTATTAATTTTCTCATCAGCTGTGTATATCTTACTTGCACGAAAATTAAACAATTTCCAGATTAAAAGCCTACATTTAATTGAAAATCGTAACTAACCAACTTTAAATCGTTATAGATTATAAACGGTAATTCTGATTGAAAAACGATATGAGAAACCTAAAAATAATTTTTTAATACCTATTTAACAATACCCCGTTTGACATAGTTCGTCGATTTTAATTTTTTTCTTTTTCACAATATTGCGTCCAAAATCGACCATTTTGATTTTTCCAAATGTTCATGCTTTCTATGACATTTGCCTCGTCATGACGAATCAAACGACGTATTATTTATCAAAATCGGTCTACGCGTTCGGTCTAAATAGTGCCACAAAGGTACAAACCCACATACATACATACATACATACATACATACATAGGCTGATAAACACATTACCCTCCTTTGCGTCGCGCAGTCGGATAACAATCAATAACTGACTGTTGTTTTCCATAAAATTTGATTCGTACTAAAGTACGTCCGGTTAAAACCGGACGTTTTTAATGAACTCGAAAGTAAAACACCGAACTTTTTGGTTTTATTTAGAGCAATTCATTTCACCTTCAACAATTTTCGACTCTGTTTATTTGTTTGGCGTTTAAACTGTACTAAATATATCCGTTTGACTTGGGATATTGGCTGAACCTTGTAACTGTTGGGCCAATATTGCTTTTGTCATAATCTGATCGAAATTGAACTGAACAATAGTTTCGAGAGGGCGGAATTACTAAACAAGACGATTATTATTGTGAACTTGTTGAAGTGTTGTCGCAATACAGTTCAAATAATACGAATTTCAGGACATACACGAGCGAAAACTAATCAGTCAAATGAGTGACGTGTTGGGTGAAGAATGAAAAAAATCATCTTTCAACATGTGTGATTATCAAACTAAAATGATTGCATGGAAAATCAACTTTTTTGAGTTTTGTAGTTAATACGAACCCTTATAGTTCTTTGGTAATACGAAGCTAAAATTTAGCACTGATACATACTGATTATGCCAACAAAACGGTAAAAGAACATAATGAAAAAAACTTTTTTCGAGCACCTCTCAATCACGGTGATTTCACGTGAATCCCCTTTCAGGGATTATGTATTTTAGGCGACAATGCCATAGCTTTTTGAAAGATAATAGGGGTTTAAAAACGTTTTTTTAATTTAGGGATCCGTTTGCGAAATAAAATATATTTTTTCAACTATGGATCCCGCTACGCTACTCGTGGCTCGCTCTTGGCCGGTTTTAATTTTTTAAGTTTTGCTGACGTATTATCAACCTAGTCTGTGTCGCTAACTAACTTAATGTTAATAAGGAACACAAGGAGGTTGAATAAGGATTCACAATTAGGTATTGATATTTGGTTTTCTTTTCTGTTAATATACAATATCATTCATAAACATCCTCTGTTTCAAACGTGACCATATGA
Organism: Aproaerema taeniolella; assembly: GCA_949987775.1. Taxonomy (NCBI): domain Eukaryota; kingdom Metazoa; phylum Arthropoda; class Insecta; order Lepidoptera; family Gelechiidae; genus Aproaerema; species Aproaerema taeniolella. The sequence continues at coordinate 15,866,005 of OX465250.1, forward strand.
AAATCTAATACGAGGTGATTTTTAGGGTTCCATACCCAAAGGGAAAAAACGGGACCCTATTACTAAGGCTCCGCTGTCCGTCCGTCTGTCACCAGGCTGTATCTCATGAACCGTGATAGTTAGACAGTGAAATTTTCGAAGATGATGTATTTTTATGTGCCCTATAACAACAAATACTAAAAACCAGAATAAAATAAATATTATATAATATTTACGTCATATAAAAATATAAATATTTACGTCATTTTTTTTTGCTCGTTTTTATAGAAAGTCTGTCCGAGGCTGTATCTCATGAAACATGAGGTTTTTATAGAGTCCGACTCGCACTTGGCCGGTGTTATTGGTAATGGCATGGAACCCATCGTGCACGAGTCCGCCACGCACTTGCCCGTTTTATTTTAACAGTTGCCCGTTTTAAAACAGGCAGACCCTTTTTTGGTTTTAAATAGTTTCATAAAAAATTTCAAGCTAGATCGACTGAAGCATAAAAAAAAACATTTTTTTGTAAAAAAAACTAGCTTTGTCCAATTGACTTGAAACTAACACAATTTGTGAGACCTGTATTTCTACTTTTCTAAAAATTCACACCCTAAGATGTTTTAATTGGTATCAAAGTACAGACTTTGTTTCTCCTTATTTATTTTCTGTCAACAATACCTACTGACAAATTAAGAATTGGTAACTAGGAAAGTGACCTGTAGCAGTGAGAATCATATGAACTATATGTCCGTCAGAACCAATGGACCGAGAATATACAGCCTAATAAGTATTTTTAACTAGTTGCCACTCCCTGGGAACCAACTTCAGGTGCTATATTAAGTTACTTACCAACTTTAAACGCAGGACATTTATGAAACTGGCTGCCGTCCGCAAAGTTTAGTTAATCAAAACGGCGAGGGGCCGCAACTAAACTAGTTTAGTTCACTTCGCACCTCATCCCGTGCTATACAATATTTTCAAATTATTCAATTTGCATAGGTTAATTGCTCTTTTACTTTTAATTGTGACACCTTGAGTTAATTAAATTGTGAGGTGTGAAATACAGGGTCCTTAATCTCTTTGTGGAGTGACCCGGGGAAATTGGGATCTCTATTTTGCTTTATCAAGTATGAGTGGGTCTCACGCTTTTGTCCGTGAAAGTAAGCAACGAAGACTGATTGAAAATTTCGAATGTGATGAAAAAAAAATTAAAGGTATTTTTATATTTTAATAACATTTTACATTGTTCTAGATCGAATCCATTCTAATTTGTTTTCTCTAGACCGATTACTTTTCAGAAGCATGGTTAATCTTTAAGGCGACTACAGCACCTAAATTACGATTTTATGATGCGTAGATAAGCATGACGCACTGCATTAAATCGCAGAAAAAAATACTACGGTAATATTCAGGACGTAAACTAGATAAGTAGTTTGCTGAAAACATGATTCAGCACTTTTGGTTCGATAGAAAAAGCTCACAAAGGCACCTCTAAATACCCAATATTTGTATCTTTTAAGCTGTAATAACCATAGTAAAATGCATACAGAAACTTGAATTTGCTATCAAAATGTTCGTGATTGAACACTGTCGATAAGTAGTTAACGCATTTTTCGATTTAAGCTGTCACCTTTCCATAAATCTCATTTTTCTAACTTTCGAACATGTTTTTACGCACGCACGCTTTCATAGTCCGTAAACTTCGTGTATCGACACTGTTCGCACTGCCGGCCCAGGCCTGTTGAGAGACGGAGATGGCACTATTCCTATGTGTGCTGCCTTTATCGGGTGCTGTAGTCGCCTTAAGTAAGTGTATTATAAATAGAAAAAGTTAAAACTTCATACTTATAGTGAAATCACCATGAATATAAAAACCTAGATAAAAATTACTTATTAGGTAATTATAGCTATATAAGGTCCTAATTTATTAGTCACTTTCCTTTTAACACGTTATTGTGTAGGTCAAAATATATCATTTGAGTCAAAAAACAAAAGCATAATATTAAATTTAAAAGGTCTTGAAAAATTTTGTTATGATAATTTTTCATTACTATGTTGAATAAACCCATCCATTCAAACGTAAATAATAATGGCAGTAGTAGAGTGGGCGAGCGGGGAGTGGACGGCTATAATCGAAAGAGAACCATTCCTTTATCTTTAAATGGAAATTTAATTTTAATTTTTTTTACAAAATTTAATTTTCAGGTAATTATTTTTTATGTTGTTTTTTGGAATACTATCAACCTATACAATAACGCCTTAGAAGGTAAGTGACTAATAAATTAGGACCTTATATATTACCGCGACTTTGTGTCACTTTCTAGACCTTCAACAAACCGTTCTTAAGGGGTATGCATCTTACATCTTACATCTTACATTACATCTTAGTACTCGAAAATCGTCATCCCCGCCTGCGATGTACCCTGCTAATCAACGGACGAGGCTCTGGCGTATTACATAAGGTTTTTTTTACTCGATATTGGGGACTTCGCCATTCTTTACTTTAATAATCATTGAAAAACTCAGACATTGGCAAATTCACGAAAATCGTGGGCGCCACATTAACAAGAATCAAATTGAATCTTTACTTTTTTTTAAATTAATAATAAAAACACACTTTAACATTTATAATATTAGTTAGAAAGTAAAGCTTTAATTCACAATTCAGCACGACCAATAAAATCAATGCTCACAGAAGTACTGAAAAATAAGCACGAGTCCCACTCATTAGGAATTCAGTTTTGCTCCCATTCAACAGACGTTGTATTTTTATTAACCCGCATTGTAATGAACTTTTTGTTCATTTGCAGTGTTAACGTTAAAACAACACGGCTTCCGACAGAGACAGTTGAAAGTGGGCAAAGTAAACATCCCACTGAGTAGTGAAGGCAAGGAGTAAAAATTAAGAACAAAAGTTACCAGAAGGTTTTACTTGCTTTGAAAGGGAGCGGTAGTTATCAGCAGATTATCGCTATTTCTTATCATGTAATTTCTAAAAGAGGGGTGTAATTTTTAAAAGTTAGCGTATAAGGTCCTAATTTATTAGTGACTTTCCTTTTAACACGTTATTGTGTAGGTCAAAATATATTATTTGAGTCAAAAAACAAAGGCATAATATTAAATTGAAAAGGTCTTGAAAAATTTTGTTATGATATTTTTTCATTACTATGATGAATAAACCCATCCATTCAAACGTAAATAATAATGGCAGTAGTAGAGCGGGCGAGCGGGGAGTGGCCGGCTTCAAGTGATAGAGAACCATTCCTTTATCTTTAAATTGAAAATTTTTTTTTTTTTGCTAAATTTTATTTTAAGATAATTAAATTTTATGTTGTTTTTTGGAATACTATTAACCTATACAATAACGTCTTTGAAGGAAAGTCACTAATAAATTAGGACCTTATATATCTGTGTGGCTGTGTATCTGTATTACTGTGTATCTGTCTGTAGTATCGTAGCTCGTAGCTCCTAAACAAATGGAACGATTTAGATACGGTTGATTTTGTTTGAAAGCAGTAAGCATTGTTTTTAGCTACATTTGATCAAAAAATTTTCAGCCGTTTATAAGTCAGTATAAAAACTCTGTTACCAAGGCTAGTCAAGTTAGCCATATACTTGGTTATAACTATGCGTTTAAGGAAGAGAGTGAAACGTCCGTCGTAAGTACTCGAAGTCAGTACTCGCACTCTATGTAGTCGAGTGAATTCGGAATACCCTCTCAACATCGAATTGTCTACTCTTCGTTTGCTTTAGGGTCAATCAACTTTTAAGGTACTCCTTTAAACACTTCATGTGAAGATAATTATTATGAAATCCAGATAAAGAAAATGTTTACATCTTGATATGTTTAGGTAAAAAATATAACCTAGTTTCTAAATGTATCAATTGCCGCGATGTTTAAGCCACATTTATCGAAATTTTAACGAAATTAGCTAGATATGCATATTTTCATTCTACTGCGTTACCAAATTAAATTATTATTTTAAACAAATAAAACACATTATTCTTATTTTTTTATAATATTTATTCCTTTGCAATAATCAAACTGTTTATTTAAAGTTATAAGCAGCGATTGTATTATCTTAGAAATCACAGAAATATGTCACTTTATACTCACTGCGTTACTTTGGCAGTATTTAATACTTATCTTTTAAACTATTTTAGGTTTCACTACAACAGTCTTCATTATTACACTCTATATAAGAAATTAGATCTGAAGGTACTAAAACAACTAAAATTTATACGTAAATAATAATAAATATGAACACAAACTTTTAAAACGTTCTTAAAAACTTGGGGACAAAGGTAACGCAAGAGAAATATTTTAGGTAACGCTAGAGAAAGTATTGAAAGACTGCGTAGTTCAGTAACAAACTAAAATACTGACTTAACGAGTAAATCTAATCAAATAATATTTAAAAAATACTCTTTCTTATTTTTCTTAAAAAAAACACAACTAGTGAGATCAATCTTAACAAAAACATTGAACAAAAATACTACTTCTTTAAAAAACAAATTAGTGAGACGAAGAACGAGATCGATTTCATCCTGACGGATAAAAAGCACATATTTAGGGATGTCTCCGTGATCAACAGGTTCAATACCGGAAGTGATCACCGCATGGTTAGAGGCACCCTAAATATCAATTGTAAGCTAGAAAGAAGCCGAATGATGAGATTTGTTCTTCGTCCGACGCTGCTCCAAGTCGAGAAAGGCTTAGATGCCTTTCAGCTAGAGCTGAAAAATCGTTTTGCCCTACTCGAAACCACAGGCAGTATTGACAGGGACCTCGAAAGCGTAGCACGTACAATAAGCGAAGTGGGAGTCAGGTATTTTAAGGGAAAGCGAGCAAGCCGGAAGTCCAAACTTTCAAGCGAGACTTTGGAACTGATGAGAGTACGACGAGAAACGCCGGAGGATGTTTTGTCAGATCCCCAGGCACTCCATAGGAAAATCCGGAAATTGGTGAGACGTGACCTCCGAAGCTCTAATACTCGCCTCATACGGGAGGCGATTGAGCAGAACCGGGGGTCAAAAGTCTTTTCCAAGAACCTGGGAAGGAGTCATCTTACAAAGCTAAACACCTCGGACGGCAAAATCGTCACATCAGCACCGGAGATCTTCGCTGAAATCGAGGACTTCTACGGCAAACTATATGCTTCGCGAAACCCGAAGCCTCCACGCGACGCCAACGATCCACGTGCCATGCTCACACGCCACTTCACCGACGACCTCCCAGATATAGACGAAGACGAAATTGCGGCGGCTCTCCGACAGCTTAGCAATGGGAAGGCTCCCGGCGAAGACGGAGTAACCTCAGAGCTCCTGAAGGCAGGAGGAAGACCGGTAGTCAAGGAGCTCAAAAAGCTTTTCAATTCCGTAATAACCAATGGGACTACCCCCGAAGGCGTGGAGCAGGGGCGTGGTAGCGTTGTTTTTCAAGAAAGGGGACAAAACTCTTTTGAAAAACTATAGACCGATTACGCTCCTGAGCCATGTCTATAAGCTGTTTTCGAGAGTCGTCACCAATCGTCTGGCCGCTAGATTTGACGCCTTCCAGCCACCGGAACAAGCAGGGTTTCGCAAAGGCTTTAGTACCGTAGACCATATCCACACAGTAAGGCAGGTTATGCAGAAGTGCGAAGAGTATAACCAGCCACTGTGTCTAGCTTTTGTGGACTACGAGAAAGCCTTCGACTCAGTCGAGACCTGGGCCGTTCTGGAGTCCTTGCAGCGTTGCCAAGTCGATTGGCGATACGTGGAGGTGCTGAGAAGCCTATGTAATATGGCAACGATGACAGTCCAAGTACAAAACCACCGTACAAGACCAATCCAATTGCTCAGAGGTGTTAGACAGGGGATGTCATATCCCCGAAACTGTTTAACAATGCTCTAGAGGACGTCTTTAAGACGCTAGATTGGAATGGACTGGGCATCAATGTCAACGGCAAATTTCTATCGCACCTCCGCTTCGCAGACGACATTATAATATTGGCAGAAACACCACAAGTCGTGCAAGAAATGCTGCACAGCCTTAACGCTGCCTCAAGACGTGTCGGCCTTGGAATGAACTTGGACAAGACCAAGGTCATGTTCAATGATCATGTCGTGCCCAGGCCGATCTCTGTTGACGGTGTAACGCTCGATGTTGTTCAGGAATACGTATACCTCGGGCAAGCGTTGCAGTTAGGTAGAGACAACTTCGATTGGGAAATCACCAGAAGAGTGCAGCTTGGCTGGGCAGCATTTGGGAAGCTGCGTCATATCTTTTCGTCGCCACTCCCGCAGTGTCTAAATACCAAGGTCTTTAATCAATGCGTCCTACCAGTCATGACCTACGGAGCCGAAACGTGGAACATGACAGTGAGGTTGGCCCACCGATTGCACGTCGCTCAGCGAGCAATGGAACGCTCCATGCTCGGGATCTCGCTAAGGGATAGAATCCGAAACGAGGTCATCCGACAGAAAACCGGAGTGATGGATATTATCCAAAAGTGTAGCAAGCTGAAGTGGCAGTGGGCTAGCCATGTCTGTCGCAGAACCGACGAGCGTTGGAGTAGACAGGTTCTCGAATGGAGACCACGTCTTGGCAAACGTAGTGTAGGACGTCCCCCAGCCAGATGATCAGATGACCTAAAGAAGATAGCGGGTAGTGGCTGGATGAAAACAGCGGAGGATCTTGCAGAGTGGCGCATCTTGGTCGAGGCCTATGTTCAGCAGTGGACTGCAATAGGCTGATATGATGATGATGATGACTATCTCTGTAATATTTATACTTTTAAATGTACAATGGCCAAAAATAAAGGTAGACAGGCAGACAAACAGACAGAAAGGCGGACATTCAAGACGCTTCAATTCTCAATGTAATTTTACCATACTTTCTCCAGCGTTACTGGTAACGCAGGAGATCTTTCTGGTAACGCGGGAGAAAAAACACAAGGTTATGACTCATAAATCAATATTAATAGTAATAATTCTAAATCTTTCTGCTGATCAAGAAAAACAGACTAAAAACACATTCAATTTATATAATTTTATTGAATTAATTAAAAAACTTACCAAAATTTAGTTAGTCACGCAGTGGAACGACATTAAAACCACGCACACCCTTCGAAAGCTAGTCGCGAAATGGCGGCAATTTGGCGCGAAGTTCGCACTGACGCTTTATGCCTACGTGACCTTAGACAGGTATTCAATGTTCATAACGGTCGGGAGGCGCCATCTTTTGATAAGTGTGTGTATTTTTTAAGTAACGCAGTAGAAGTGATATTTGACGCAATTTTGAGGACATAGTTTAGAAAATTTTAAAAAAATATATTATAATAATACCAATTTACTATCAACGGAATAAAACACATTGTCAAAATAGGCATTTATCAACAATTTCAAACGTAATTATTTTCTAAGGGAGTATAAAGATAATTGTATGTAAACACACAATATTGTGTCGGGGACAGGATTTTTTTGTATAGACACTGAAAGTTTTCCGCTGCGTTACCGCGAAAATAAGTATATTTTTTTAGGAAATCAATAATTTGAGCTGCTTAAAATATCTAGTAAATGTCTAATATAAATATTAATCACATATAGTTTTAGTATTTTAGTGTTTGTCAACATATTTGATGTTGAAAATGACAAAGACAAGAAAGGAGTGCCTTAAAAGTTGATTGACCCTTTAACGACTTTCCCGCTGCAGTACTATAATAATGCAAACCGAAAAATGTGTCCATTTGATTAAGTAGGGGAGTACTTCAATCAAAAAACTGCAGACCGAGTATGATAGTGACACTGCGGTCCTATGTCAAAATGTCAACATTGACAACGCCATAGGGCGAGCAAGCCTTTGCGCGGGACCCTCGCGCAATCAAAGTAAAGTTTCAGCGTGAGCCGAGCGCGAGTTTGTCGTTATCGTGCTAGAGCCGCTGGTTTAGCTTTTGTTAACTAAAATAAAATGGTACGATGAGTTTTACCGCAGGAACAATTATCTCTTTTTAACTCCCGGTGTTATAAGTTTGACGTGGGTATCTGTGTATTTGTTTGTGGCATCGTAGCTAAGCGAATAAACCGATTTCGATGCGATTTTTTTGTTTGAAAGCTGGCGTAATCGAGATGGTTCTTAGCTACATTTGAAAAAAATTGGTTCCGCCGCTTAAAAGTTATAAGAAATCGAATGTCGGGGTTGATAAAAAATTGTAATTTTAGAGCTTATAAGTATTATCTATATAGCTCTACATGAGCTCTAATAAAAGGAAGATAAGTACAAATAGCGTACCCAAACACAAATGAATTGTAGCATTATGAACTATGTTGGTATATGTTACACAACACACACGTACCAATTTAATTTGGTAATAATTTGGCAATCGTGGAAAAAAAAATTACGTAAATCAGTTTCTTTACAAATAAATTTAGACAAGGATGATGTAACTATTCCATAAGGGCATCAAATACCAACATAGTCCATATTGCTGCAATATAATTTTTTTTTGCCCATTTAGAATCTCATATTTTTGTGTGATTTACTGAAGCGGTTCCTTAGTAAATTAGCAACAAACAATAGGAAGTTTATAGAAAACTGTTTGATTAACAGTTTTTTCTTAACGTATGGTTTATTATAGTTAATGTTACCAGTTGCTGAAAGATATTTTTGGTACAGTTTAAATGAAATATTACAACATTCCAATCAAGATAAGAAAATCAAAATCTTCTCGTGTTAATAATATAATATTTGTCGAGTAACAGAAATAAATCGTATCTTCATCTCCTCATGATTAAGATCGTGATATTTCCATTTATATAATCCCCTATTTAGGCACGAAAAACTTGCCTTAGGAGGTGCTTAACTTGTCGTGAAAATTGTTTACTTTCAAACAATTTGTTTAGTTTAGTTTAGTTTAGTTTCATTTATTTCATGATATAGATAACATTTACAATATGTAATTACATGTAGTGTAATAACAAAAATAATAACAATAATTTTATATGTATAGTTAATCAAAGAAGAAGAAAAAGAAAAAAATAATATTTGAGAAATGATAACATAATATCAATATTTAAAATAAATGTAAATCTATAAGTATGCTACATACTATAACAATGTCAAAAATTCAAAAATAAATAAATAACATTCCCAATGGAACAATGTCAAAAGATTATAAAAAAATCAAAAGTAGGTATGTCAATCTATTAAATGTCAAAAGGTATTACTTGAATGTATCTTCAAGAAACTCCTCCACTGAATAATATTCTTTTTTGAACAAAAGGTTTTTCAGTCTTTGAGCAAACGCTTCGTCATTTTTGATGTCTTTAACATCAGACCATTTGTTTTGACCATTTTTATAAAGTTATTTTGAGTCTAATATTCATAGAGGTGGTGATAGTATATCAATGTATGCCGGGAAGAGCTAGCAGCTGGCACTTTTTATCGTTCATTATTCGTTTAAATCGTCTAAACAGCGAATGCACCATAAAACTATGAAACATGTAAATGTAAAGAATACTATTCACGCTAATAGCCCTTCAGGGGTCGACCACGCAGCCTGGCGAGCATTAGGCAAATTAGAGCTCCGAGCCAAGCCTAGGTATCATCAGTGGAATAGCCCCAAAATGTTTCTCTAATGACTAATTGTACATGTACATCAGGTTTAGAGTGATAACTACATTACCTTTATTTTGATGGAGCACTGTGTTTTGTAAAGTTCTGATGTATTTTTTTCTGATGTATTTTTTTTACCAGCGGTAAAAGTGCCATTAGTGGACATGGCACTATCTTTACTACTAAATACGTTATTTCAGATTTATGTATGAATTTTTCATTAATTATAACGTTCTCAAAGATGAAGAAAAACACCACACGTCTAAGAAAATTCGTTTTCGAAAAGCGCGCGGTCTACCAACCCGAATACTAAGGCCTAAATCCCCATAAAGTTTTGAAGGGAGGCCCGTGCTCCTCGGTGGGGACGTATATGGGCTAACTGCCTTAACGACACCAAATTACACTATTATTTATTACACTATACGACGCGAAGTGGTGAAATATTAAGCACACGGAGTGTTGCGTGGTGTTACCTATTGTCGCTTAGTTTGTTGCATGGTGGAGTTATCGCGTAACAAACATACAATCGAATAAGAACATCTTTTTTGAAGTGTAAAACTTCTTTAGCGGCGTTGAGCACTTTTAGTAAGGGGAAAAATGTTAAACTCGCGATGAACTCGCGTCGTCAGATCGTCAGATGTCACGTGACCCTGATCGAAAATGCGTAGGATAGGGTTGCCGCCTTTTTTGAAGTCAAAACTTCTTTAGCAGCGTTGTGTACTTTGAAGTATTGGTGGAAACCCGGACGGCTAGCAGCCCTATGGTAAAATTATCTCAGTGACAGATGTCAACGATTATTTGCACATAGTGCGCAAATACCGATAGACTATTTTACAAAATTGAAAGTAGACAGTTTGGTCGAGTGGAAAATTTAACAGATTGTAAGCAACAGGTCGAGGGTTCGAATCCTGAGAGAATAACGGACTCTTTTTGTGTATTTCGTTTTATTTCCATATTAATACACAACGTTAATGTTCAAGTTTCCACTTCTGCCGGCACTCCCGGAGTGCAACCCGTTGTTTTTTTTTAATTGGTGAGTAAGTACTACAAATAGATACCATAGCAGTTGATTAAAAGGATGTCGCTTAAAATGAGGACAAGCAATGGAAATTTACCTACTAGATAAAACTACAATTTACAAATTGAAAGTTCGCAAAGCGTAGAAAGGCCCACATGGGCAAAAAGCACTGTAATGTAAGATCTGCACTCCCTCGACACAGTTTATCTTCGCTAAACAATTGACACGTTTCAATCAAATTGTCCACGAGGGTCTAAGAAGTGCGTCAGTAGCTACAGATACAGTATCTCATTTTGCTGAGTAGTAGGGTCATATAGGTGGCACTTCACTTGGAGTTGCGTATTCGCGTATTTGCTGTATTCGGCCAAAAATACCATGTGTGAAGGATTTATTCGTCTATATTTTCCATATTTTCACAAATGTGACAAACACACAAACAAGCAAATACGCCGATCCGTTCGCTTGTCGGTCTTTGGTCACACATCAAATGACGCAATATGATTATTAGACCTTATTTGCTGTTGGCATTCCAAGTGAGGACGTCGTGTTTGTGCTGTTTGGATTACGTACAAATATTTGGACAAATGCGGCGAATACGCAACGCGAACACGTAACGCCAAGTGGTAGATGTGGTCTAGTGACTAGCTCATGTAATCCAGAAGGCCTATGATTGTGTTAGCGATTTACTACATTGATAGTTCTGAAATGCATTGGATTGACATGGACTGACCACATGACTTTTCCATTGAATCTGTCAAAATACTATAACTTTTCGCCTGGGACTTCGTTCCTTGGGAATTTTGGAAAATTATGGAGCCTAGTATAAGCTATATTATTGTAAATCCATTCAATAGTTTTTGCGTGAAAGAGTAACAAACATCCATACATCCAAAAATACAAACTTTCGAGTTTTCCATTCGATACATCCAAAAATACAAACGACGGGTAAGAAAAGCTATTGCTAAGAAATTAAATTGAATTCCGAATTGAAGTCAAAACAGACAACACCGCCAACGCATATGGAAAAGCTCGTATTAGAACACTATGACTACTCAGTAATGCGATTTAAAAGAGCAACCTCAGAGTTTCTTGCCTGTTCTTCTCTGAGGAAGACTGCACCTTTGCGAGTAGGCGTAGAGTCAGTAGGATCAAAAGAACGAATGCGTATGTATGTATTTAAATCATTTAATGTATGTTTGTATGTATTTCATTGTAATCTTGACTTGTTTTAAGTGACATCCTGAATGTCCTATAAAATAAAGATTTTTCTATTCTATTCTATATTTATTCCTACCGAATAATTTTTTTTCCTAAAAGTGATTTCTATATTTAAGATAAAGCTAGCATGTCTGTTCACGCTGAAGATGTCTGTTCACTCGGACCTTAAAGTGCTTCGGATCCATATTTTAGAACCATCTCGAATGTATCTTTGACTGAAGAATTGTGTTGAACAGTAGGTTTGAATACTAACAAAAAAAGGACAATGCATCAAATGCTCTCTCCCCTTGCCCTTCCGCCGCTCAGGGTCCGAATAACAGATTGGAAATGTATATCAATCAAAAGATCTCAAGGCGACATCTCTCAAAATTGCGGGATATTCCAAAAAATCGTGTTTATCATTATAATTTTTGGTAAAAAATAATAGCTTTTAAAGCTTTGATTTTCAAAAGTAGAACGCCTGATAAGCGAATTAGCAAAATACATTTTTGGTAATTCTGTGATTTTATTTGTAAACCCCCATGAATTTTAAAGTTAAAACTAGTTGCTAATCTTTCTAGATATCCAATACCTATAAAAGCTTTGTTGGAGGGGGGAGGGGGTTCCCATACTTTGCTCATCGTCCTTTTACGACTAAAAAAAAATATTGATTAATAGAAGTTACACGTAAATAATATTATTATCTACAGCTGCCAATTTACTGCTAGGTTTTCCATATATTGCGTTTAATGCGTCTTAACCCGGTACGTAAGGCAAATGTCAGCCTTATCTAAGTAGAAGGTGTCAGATCAAAGGCTTATCTCCTACAGTAGTGAAGATCAAGGAAGCGAGGCTCTACGTGAACATACGTTTGAACGGTCTACGTGATTAGGTGGCAACGTAAAACCAAAATACTTGCCTCGGAAAGATGTTGGTTTCATTTTTAATACCAGTTCATTTTTCTTATGTATTTAGTAGATAAGAAAATACTTAAGCAGATGAGGAATGGTTGAGCAACAAAGCTAAATTTGTCTTACCAAGATATTAAGGATGTGTCAGCTAAGGACATAGCCAGATTCGCGGTTGGCATAGGACTCCAGGATGTACTGTGATAACACAAAGGTACTGTTACAATAGATCTGTCAAGATCGCAGTGACACGGGGGCCTGCGTACATGCTTGACCCCAAACCTTCGAACTCCTTAAATAATGATAATAAAGCTAAAGGGTATATGTAGGTATATGTAGAAAAGGATAATTAATTACCCGCCAAAAATCATATTTAATATATAAAATTGAAGGTCCCGACTCACTGACTCATCAATAATATCTGGATAGTCCATCCGCATCCATAAATTTATCAACAGGTGGTGCAAGAGGCGCTATTTCTTTTGCCAAAGACGAAGCCTATTGCTATGTCTGTCAAGTAAGATATTTAAAGAACCCTACACCGCATCCTTTAATGACGTTGGATGACATCATACTAAAAACTGTTATTTACTTAAAAAAATAATTAAAAGAAAAACCATTAAAGCAAACATCAATTTCATATGTGTGTGATGCTACACTGGGCGTCAAAAATAAGTAGTACAGTTTTAAAATTGCGATTTCTCCCAAACTATAAAACTTAGACCTTTGAAACAAAAAAGGTTAAAAAGAAAATTTAATCTTATTCAATAAAAACTTCATGCATTATAAGAACTTATAATGCTTGACTTTAAAAAAAACGAATAAATAAAAACACTTTTTTTAAACTGTTGAAAGGTGTTGTCTTACTTAGGATTTTTGTGTTTGACACATTCGCTGCTGATAAAGCAATTGTAATTGAAAAGCATAGGTATCTTCAGAGAGTAAATTTGACTAATCATGCCTCTTTCACCAGAAGAATGTGCAAGAATCTTAGCTTTTCTCGAAGTGGGCATCAGTATGCGTCGTACTGCAAGGAGGGTGGGTGTAACTTTAAGAACGGTTCAGCGAGTAAAGCAAAGGTACGAAGAGACTGGAAACCATCTAAGGAGACGAGGTAATGGCAGACCCAGGTGCACAAGTACCCGAGAAGATCGCTTTATTGTTTCCACTGTGTTAAGAAATCGACACCTTAATGCAGTTGAGGTTCAGCAACAGCTTCTTCGGACCCGAACAGACTACATCAGTGAGAGTACAGTGAGAAGAAGACTTGCTGAAGCTAACCTGAAGCCTCTAAGACCAGCAAATGGCCCCAAACTTGAGACAGAGCATCGCGTAGCAAGACTACGCTACGCCCGTCAACACGTACAATGGGGCGAAGAAGAATGGGCTAGAGTTTTATTCACAGATGAGTCTCGATTCTCTTTATACACTTCAGATGGACGGCGGAGAGTCTACAGACGACCCGGTGAGCGATACATTCAAGCTTGTATCTCGGAAAGAGTCCAATATGGCGGGGGCTCTGTACACGTATGGGCTGGTATCTCTTCAGAGAGTCGCACAGAGCTTGTGGTAATAGAAAATGGGACTTTGACTGGTGAAAGATATGCCTCGGAGATCCTCAACGAGTATGCAGGGCCATATTTAATAAATATGGGTGATGGAGCCATCCTAATGCATGATAACGCCCGGCCACACACTGCTCACCACGTACAAGAGTACATTCAGGAGGTTGGCATCAACTTGATGGCTTGGCCATCGAGAAGCCCAGATCTCAACCCGATTGAACACGCCTGGGATGAGCTTGGGAGGCTAGTCAGAAGGCGCAGTCCACCTCCTGCCACACTCAGGGCTCTAAAACATGCGCTGATAGAAGAATGGGAAAATATTCCCCAACACCGCCTCCGAAACTTAGTGTTCAGCATGCCAAACCGGATCCAAGCTGTAATTAGAGCCCGAGGCGGCAACACAAGTTATTAAATTGTGAAAAAGTTCCAAAACGTGAAAATTAAGTGGTTGACATATCGTTAAAAATTGATACTTTTTAGTATTTATCTTAATTTTAAGTTTGAAACTTTATTCATGCCAAATAAAATATAACTTTAATAAACTTCGTTAAGTTTACTATAAACTGCTTTTTATTTCATAAGTGTAACTACTATAGTTTAGGAGTAATTGCAATTTGAAAAGTGTACTACTTATTTTTGACGCCCAGTGTATATGAAAAATTAAATGTAGGTAGATAATTCTGATACTGAACGCGGAAAGCATATTGAACTAAATGCACTGTACAGTATACACCTAAGCTAAAATGTGACAGATCCTCTGGGATCTAAAGCTATCCGCCGAGTTAGTTTGTTCTCAAAATTTGTGTTTCATGAGATATAATATAACTTCAGCTAGATACATTGGACAATGTTTTTCTAATAGAATGACTTAGTTCCACGCTTTCTAACAATTATGGCAAGTTTTTATATCTCTGGTCTGACCTTAATTAAAAAATTTGAATAAAAAATTAGTCTGAAGCATACATTCAAAACTTCGGAAGGCAAGAAAATTCTCTTTCTCCAATTTCCATTCTAATTCCTTTTGTACTTTTGCAGATACATGAAGAAACAGACAAAGCGAAGTTGTTCCGAGGCCACGGACAATGCGAATTTACTCCAAAATTTGCGGCGAACCGAACTGTCGCGTGAAAGTATGGAGAAAAGTTCCAAGTTGACCGGATTCTCTACCCTAACGAGATTAATGAATATCTATGAGTTTTGTTCCATTGTTGTATTAAGTTGAGTCAGTAAACTTCAATATTCCTTCCCCACTAGACCCGGCTTTATGGGATGGCGTAAGTTTGTAAACTTCGAAGTGAAATGAAGCTCTCATCTTGTGCTGAATTTCCTTAGTTTTTCTTTTAAGTGCGAGGATTTCTCTTGAAGATAAAGTGTCTGCCTATTACGAGAGTAAACAATTATTTTTTTATCTAAAAATATTTATCATACTTAAGTTGCAACTGCAACTGAATAGGGGATTTTCCTTGTGTTTCGACAGCAGCGCTATTGCTTTTTTTTCGCACCAGAAGTCTGACATTGTTATTTAATGGTACACTGTGATCGCGAAATCGCCTGCTAGGCTTAGAAATTATTGTATTTCTTCCTTGTAGAGGCCTTTCCTAACAGTGGAATATCACACTTATGCAATCACAATAATTACAAATATCAATACCCCATTTTGATTACAATACCATTCTTATCGTACGCTAGTGGTAACTTGATCTGCAGCCCTCTGTAGGTACATTAATCATTAGATAAAAGATTTTTTATACCAAAAGGTGTATCTTGCAACAATCTCCATAGAATAAAGATTGAGATCGAGTTTCACGTGTATCAAAAGTTTTATTAAAAAATACCCGACTGCACACTAAAAAATATTATTATGTCTTTATCCCGTGGGACTTTTAGGATAAAATGTATCCTATGACACTCCCGTAATCAAGACAAATCTAACGATACCTCATACATCAAAATCCATCAAGCCGTTTAGGCTACAGGAGGTCACAAAGGAAAAGACATACATACATACTTACATACACTCGAAAAACAGCGCAACGCTAGGTGCCCGAGGGAGCTGCACTAGAAACATGAGTTGCTCTTATACCAATCTTATACAGCTACCTTCTCCTGCTTTCTCAGCTTGACTATTGCTATGAAATATGGCTCAAATTTACTTGCACATTTGGAGTTGAAAGAAGTTACAGCATAAAGCACAAAAAATTAACTTTTGTTTGTCTTAATTTTGAAGGTGATACTTACTGCAACTTTGAGTCCTTGTCAAAGAAAGCACTAGTGCTTAGCTACCCAATGCCAAATCATTTGGTATCCTCTAGTGAAACCCGTTTCAACGTCATCAATGACCATGGTCAAAGGTTAATGGTTTGAGAATTTGAGAATTTGAGAACTGAGAATTAGTTTTACTTTTGCTCTTCCCGGATGATAAAAGCTACTAGCGATTTACAAATAGGCTAAAAATATCGAAAAAAATAAGTACCTAATTTATTTATTTTTAATAAAGCATCGTTTGTGTGTGGGCGTGTTACTGTTTCGTGCTCCTTGATTTCACTGTATTGTACTGTTTAAAAAGCGAAAATGATTTTTTAAAATGATTTCTTTATTCGAACAACTACGAAAAGCCTTGTATGAGGCCAAACAATTTTTTTATTTTTTTATTGTAACATGGGTTAACTCTTGACCTCAATCTTGACCAAGGTTACAAATGAGGTCGACGATGGAGCGATTAACCCAGAAAATGCCTATAAGGCCAAACAAATGTGTCCCAGGCTAAAATACTTTGGCCTGGAATCAGGTTTGGCCGGTAATATGTAAATATTATCATAGCTGTGTGAGTTATTATGGGAATGCTACAGGCCCTGATTGGGTATCCTAGGTTGAGTAGGAAGTAGACTTATGTCCCTTGTCAAACGGTGGAAGTCTTTCAACACATAAAATAATGATGATGGCTCTTCACGCTAATCATAATCCTCCTGAAAAATCATGAAAACTCCTTCGTCTGGTTTTGTAACCTTGTATAACTTCTATAATAATTGAGCTATTCTATGTCCGGGTAAATCTATAAAATGCTGTATGTTTCCCAATCAGTTAAAATAAAATTGTTCGTACATGATTATATTTTACTTCATTTCACCCCGGTTAAAGGTTTTAACTTCCTTCATAACATACTTTACGCTTTAACTGAAGGTTTGCTTATAATGAGATGAATCTCGGAAGATGGCGAACGTAAACGCTAAGCCCGACCGAGTCTATAAAGTCGAGGCATAGTCTAAAAACGGAGAAGTAGGTTATCTTCATACAAACGCACCGCGCGCGACTTGAATGTGTGCGCCATAGTATCTATGCGTCGCCGCACGCACACTCAACAAAATCTCGGCGTGTTTCGGAGTCCGCCAGTACCGCACAAGGTTCGAGTGTGCGTGCGGCGACGCATAGATACTATGGCGAACACATACATTTATATGAAGATAACCTACTTCCCCTTTTTATACTATGGTCGAGGTGGATTTAAATTTCTTATCAACATATGAACTCCCAGTTAATGAGTTGGATGTGTGAGGTGAGGGTGTCATATTAAGTGAGCATTTTAGATATTAGATTAAGTTAACTGACACGGCAAGTCTTTCATCATATGCACACATTTCTTAATTCGGGAAAATTATGTAGCCTATGTGAGGTTCTCGTTTTTCGTTCACGGAAAAGTCTAAAATAAAAATAAAGTGACGTTTATATGATGAGTTAACGAAGTTAATGTGAACTAAAATAATTTTTACGGTCTACCATTGTAAAATACTATAATTGACCCTAAAGTTCGATGCAATAAAAGTACATGGTGTGATTCTTACATATTTTAGTCGGTTCGATTCCCGGGTGTGGCAAGCGAATTTTCGAAAATCCTTGAATGCAGTTTTTTTTCTTTTCAATAATAAAGGAATGTTTTCTTTGAGTACAATTTTCTATCTACAGTATTAGAGTACTTTCCCTTCAGGTGGCATTAAAAAATTCCCCCCTTTATACAGATACACACATCAAACTTAAAACGCCCCTCTTTTTTGTCGGGGGTTAACCCCCACTACTAAGGATAATAGTGGCAACATTTTAATTGTATTCGTTGTGTTCCACTATTGGCCCGCAAGGTTCTCAAGTTCTCGTGTCTCCAGAAGCGGATCAATGTTGTGAATTTCATCAAACTGTTACCGAGCTAAACAATGCTCTTTTGAACTATGCTGTGAAATCTGTAACTTGCCGCGTTTCATACAACAAAAAAATAAAATAAAAATATGCCCGACATTCGGTTGCGTATAACTTTTAAACTGCTGAACCAATTTTGATTAAATATAACTAATAACCATCTTGATTACGTTAGCTTTCTAAAAAAAGAAACCGCATCAAAATCGGGCCATTCCTTTAGGAGCTACGATGCCACAGACAGACACACAGATACACAGATATGATACACACATCAAATTTATAACACCTGTCCTTTTTGGTCGGGGGTTAAAAACAAACCAAGGATAATAATGGCAACATTTTAATTATATTCCTTGTGTTCCACTATTGGCCCACAAGGTTCTCAAGTTCTCGTGTCTCCAGAAGCGGATCAATGTTGTGAATTTCATCAAACTGTTACCGAGCTAAACAATGCCCCTTTGAACTATGCTGTGAAATCTGTAACTTGCCGCGTTTCGTACAACAATGTTCATATCCGGCTGTTGCACACTGAGTTTGTGGATCTGGATTTATTGAAGTGTTATAACATTATACTAAGTCAATTAAAATTAGAAGTAAGAAAATTTATATGATTGACTTAAAAACAGCGACCATCGGAGTTGCTTGCTTATTCTTCTCCTGAGGAAGACTGCACCTTTGCGAATAGGCGCAAAGTCAAAAATGCTAATGTAATTCACTATTTTGCTCAATTATTTATATTGATTTTGCTAATGTATTTTTATGACGTTTTCAAGCAGCACTTTGAATAAAAAAATATTTCTAAAAATGTTATTTCTATGAAATAAACATTTTTGACTTAGACTTTGACTTTGACTGTGCTTAACGCCATTGATAAGAAGAAGAACGCCTTATAAAAATTTACAACGAACAACTAACAATAATTGCCAATTAATTTGTATATTTTTATGGATTGACTTTGTAGGTATTAATTGAATAAATTTTCTAAGAAAATATTGTGAACATAGAGATAAAGAAACAATTACAATACAAATACTTAATTAGTGCAAAGAGATATTTAGTACGGTAAACTTAACATAGAACATAGTGTACCACAAGGCGGTCTTATTGCTAGGTAGCAATTTCTTCCAGGCAACCTTAAGGTAGGACATCGGTAAGGTATAGAAGTATTTTTCTCTTTCTTCTATGATTATGAGGACCTTTTATTAACTTCGTGTGACATATTGCAGTTAAATAAGTTTTGTGAACTCCTGGTCTTCCAACAATTGAGTGAATTAAATAATATACTTAAAAAGTTTAACTAAGAATTGCCACAGCCCACAAAATAAAGCCAAAAGCTCGCCACAAACATAAAAAATTTAGATAGTAATTTAAAAAAATATAATACTTTTACTCATTTCATGGGTAAAAATGTAAATACGCCTAAATGGCCGAAATGTCAGACGAACCAAAGGAGGAAAATCGATATCATAATGAACTGAGTTCTCGAATAATATTTACGTTGGGGCCCCTGCCCGGCTCACCTTTACACGCCCATAAATTAATATTACGAATAAAACTTCAAATTACATTTTTGTTCACAGCCCGACAAGCACGCGGCCAAGTACACAGATCACTTACATGTGTATGTAGACACAAAGTTAAAGAAAATCATTCGTTGAATATTTTTTTTTATCAATGGAGGTCGTCTAAAGATTTGAGAAAACACTGTTTTTGCAGGACTTCAACTTTACAATTGTTTTAACTTCCCTTCCTATACTCTTGAAAAATGAAAGAAACTTAGAACAAAGAATTTGTATGCAGTAAAATTGACATCATTTTAACTCACAGCAGCCTTTTGTTATAAACAGGAAAATAAAAGCTCTTTTGGATATTGTAAGTTTTTTAATGAATTGGTGATATGAAGCGGTGATAGCCCAGTTGGTAAAGAGACAGATTTGTAATCCGAAGGTCGTGGGTTCAAATCCTGGTGCGGGCCTGTACCACTTAATTCGTCTTTTCGAATTTATGTACGGATTTCTAACTATCACTTGCTCAACGGTGAAGGAAAACATCGTGATCCAAGAAAATTTTCGAAAGACGAGCAGTCCACCAACCCGCATTGGGCCAGCGTGGTGGACTATGGCCTAAATCCCCTTCGTGTTTCGAAGAGAGGCCCGTGCCCCTCGGTGGAGACTCGCTGGTAAAAAAAAAGCTGCTCACGCCAAAACCTCATTTAATTTTCTTGTCTTTAACTAAGCCCCAAGCACTTCAAAATGTAACTACTTTATATCAGTATCAATAGAATTACTAATAACGACATAAACTGAAAACTTAAACCATTATAACTTCATACAGTTCTAAATCAAACGTCTTGCTCTAGGCAGCATTGTATTGGTTAATTCCGAAATTCGCCACTCCGAGTGTTGATCAAGTTTACTCTTCAGTTCACTACTCAATCACTGGTCGCTCAAGACTATAATAGTCTTACCGACACAGGTCCAACAAAAACTAAGTTATATTGCATTGGGGTACATGTGAATCAGAGAAAATAGTTTCTATCGTATCCTTAGAATATATCAAGAAAATTAAGTTGTATTAAACTAATGAATGTAAAAATGTATCTTTTGAAAATATGTAGAGGAGACCTGACGCAATAAGGAATGTAAGTACCTACATACATATGCCAACGCCTATATAATCCCTTTCGGGGTAGGCAGAGCATCAATATGTAAGTAACTGAACAATTTTAACCAATACAGGTTTTAAATTAAATAAATAAAAATTCGACTTCACATATGATGATCGCTGATCGCTAAATTCTACGATGAGGTATAATTTTTTTTCATACATTTTTTTCATAGATGATTTATATCCTTTTTCCCTGACTTACGATTGAAACATCTACACACTACTATCTGTGCACTGTTCGAACTTATTCGGAAGGGGATCGAATCGATTTGTTTTGACTCGATATAGAATAAATATCAATGCTAATAGGTGGAAGGATACCCTCTGTATCCGCGTTATCTCCCCTTAGGGCTCGTCAACAATGGCGAGGGCCATTTCGAGGCATTTCCCGTTTTAATGTGAGCCCTCTTCCTTATCGGGCGGAGGCCTAGGGCTGAGGGTGAGAGACACGCGGGTGCATTGTCAAAGGGGATCGCTCTATGACTCACATCTAAACACATTTATGTTACTATCGGTTTTCAAATCCGTATTTTGTGGGATTTTAACTTGGTTGAAATCTTCGGAAGCTTTAGATATGGAATCTTCGAAATTAATGCAACACACAATGGGCCAAGTTCATTCTAATTTGAACCAGCAGCAGAGAAGAAACTAGGGTAGATGCTTAATTGAGGGAACAGTCACATTGTAATATGACAGCAGTAAGTATACATAAAAACAAGTAAATAACACTGCCGTGGCGCACTGTCCCACATTAAGTTTCGTCTTGGGTCACTTGGGATACACACAAAAATTCACAAATGTAACTTAGACTTGCAAATAAACCCTTGTAACACATGCCTGTTCGGATCGGTAAATCGAAACCGATATTCCCTCCCAATTTCTCATCAGCAAGCAGTGATGCAGAGCTATAATTTGGTACCTATTCGTTACTTAAAAGCCTCATTGACAAGGAGGGTCGGCCACAGAAGAGATCTTTCGTTGCGCTGCGGTGGTTGGAAAGAAAAGAAGTGAAAGAGCCCAGGGCGCCTATTCCACTAATCAACGGCATCTCAGTGGCGGTTGAATGATAATGTTGACCATTTTACCTCTTCAGGTGGAAAAACAGAACTGTCGAAAGCTCAAACATTTGATGCCCCAATCAGAAGCGCCACCGCCAACCGAACGTTATGGTGCAAACTACAAAACAGCTCAGCAGCAGCCGTTATAAAATGTATGAAATTTGGATAGTTCTCAATTTCGCCACCTAAATGGATGAAATGGCTACCATTGTCATTCCACCGCCACTGATTAGTGGAGTAGCTTAGTATTAAAACAAATGCGTACAGTGCTGCAAACACGAGACATTTCTGATTTCAGAAAAAGAAAATTGGACAGTTCTCACGTTGTTATTTCCATGTTCGAGAACCGGTAGTAAATGTTTATTTCCTTGTTTCCTGTTGTACAAATCGACAGCCGGCATACAACTCATTATTGCATTGCCATTGCTCCTGACATTGATAGATATTCACGGATTTAGACTTCTCATTTCCACTTTTTTACCCCATGCTGCTTTGATTATATTTCAAAACGACAATGACATAACTGTGTTTCGTTTACTTCCTGACTAAGGTAGGTAAATGCTACAAAATCAGAATATTTGGTTACTTTGTTATGGTTTTTTTAATCAATAAGAACAGCTTTGCTCTAAGAACACTGTATAAATTGCTTGACTAATTTTTTCCGTGTGTAATGAAGTTAGAAAGAAATTTTTACTTTATTTGAATCTAGCTTTCTGCCCAGGACTTTATTCCCGAGGGAATTAGGAAAAATTATGTAACCTTCTGTTAAACCAGGGTGTCAGCTACCTCAATCCTAAATTTTATCAAATATAGTCCAGCCGTTTGAGCGTGATAGAATAACAAACATCCATACATACAAACTTTCGCGTTTATAATATTAGAAAGGATAAGAAAGTAAGGATATGTTAATTTCCACGTAGGTGTGCTACGTTTTTAACTCATAAATATGTATGTAGTTCCACTTAATATCGAACAGGTGCTTGTAAAAGTTACATTCCTCGTCTACTGGGACCTTTTATTGATTTAGTCAAATATCCAGCCCTGTTAATGGGCCGGAAGTAACTCAGTTATCATGCTTAACCCACTCGTGTGTTTAAATGTGGGTTTCACTTTTACTTGTGAGTTTTGTTTTTGTTGCTTTATTATTAGCTACGAAATTTCGGTATATATTTTACTTTCACGCTGGATTGGGTTTTAAAACTAAGACAAAACTCAAATCCTATATAGATTCAAATAGGTATTAATACAAGAGTATAACTATAAAATAAAATTGTTTAATCTTCGACATTCATCGCTTACAACTCTTATACGGCTGAAGATTTTGATAAAAATATGTCTAAGAAGGTAGTTGTTAGAAAACCTATTTTTGATTAAAAAATCAGCATCTAAATCGGTTCCCCTGTTTAAGAGCTTCGGTGCCAAAAACATACACACAATTTATAACACCCTTCTTTTTACGCCGGAGGTTAAAAAACATAGAAATGTGGCTCTCCACTAAAATACTAGAGCCTGTGTCCAAGAATAACTCTCATATTTTCCTTGATTTAATATGCATTGATAAATTTGCATTTTGTTCGGCTAAAAAATATTAAAACAAAACCGGCTGTAATCAAGTTGTGCCACTATGAGTCACGGTATGGTTATAGTAAAGGGAGCTACAGTGCTCTCATTTTCTTATTGGGTCTCGGAAAACTTATGTTTCTAGGTGATACGTGATAAATCCTTACACTAATTTCATGGATTACGTGTGCATTCGGAAAGTCAATGATTGCCGAAATACAACAAAAATTTGAAGTATGTACTGTACTATTCTATTATTAACAAAATATATTTTTTGGTACTGTTCACTTTCATTCACAATTAAGCCAGATAGCTACACACACAAATAAAACACATAACGTACTTACAGGCTAAGATCTACACACGTGGACAAATCCTCGGTGACGAACTATGCAATTTACGGGAAAACAATTTCGCTTATGTTACATTGTATTTAATATAAGTAAAAAAAAAGCTCAGTCGGTAATTATCTAGATCTTGCCTATTGATCCGAAGGTTCAGGGTACCGTTCCCGACCAACACAAATATTAGGAAATCATATTTTCAAATATATGTAAGGAGTCTGGTAATCTGTGTTAATATTGTATATCTTTCTTGCAACCTCTCGGGTGGTAAATCAGTCCATTTACTGGGCATTTACTGGGTACATTTTTACCTAGTACCCAAATAATGCAAGCGCAACATTGTTCAATTACAAAATTGAAGTCTGCAAATTCGAATTGCCATGATTCATCACAAAATGTTATTGTTATTTTATCCAATTTCGGTAATATCTGTAATTGTATGGAGAGAGGGCGAAATGAATATGTTTTCCGGTTTCGTAATGAGATTGGGGTCCATTGGGCTGGTGGGCTGCTGGCCAAATGTTGGCAAAGGATGGAGGATAAGGTAATGAGGTTATGGACTTGAATTCATTTAGTAGCAATCAGAATAACTATCCCTTTTGTAACGACTTTATAAAAATGAGATTTTTGACTGATATAATTTTATTTAAGATTCTCGCGCTTATTTTCACTAGTTTTAAACACATCAGAAAGGGTTCTTACCATGGTTTTTGTTTTAAATGAGTATTCGATATTTTGGCGCTGTTGCAAGCACCATGATCACGGATGAACTGGAGAACTGCGGGTGTGTTTAATTTCAATTTCATTAATGCATGGTTCAGTTTTTAAAGGTCTTAAAAATAATATACAGTACTATTATGTGACACCCCGTTGGGGCATAGTAATTGGTTTATTTAATTACTCACGCATACATTGCTCGAGTGTACCTATGTGTATGCGAAACTTTTAATACGTTTAAATACGTTCAAACAAATACAAGCTGGTATTTTGAAGAAATCAAAACAGAAAGGTAATAAATATAAAATGTGATTTAACAAAACTAACTGCAAGTACATTAAAATCACTCCAACTAATGCAACTAGATCGTTTTCCCAGTGCATAGCATATACAATGCAGAATTTGCAAGGAAACATAACGACCTGCCGTCACGCTATCTGCAGGCCTCTTAGAGCTTTTTGCCCTTGCAAAAAATATTGTTACCCCGTCCTGAAGGGGTAGAAAGAGCAACACAATCGTTTCTACACCCCAATGTCTAATTTATGACTAAGTTACCACCTTTCCGTGAGTCATTTTAAATCAAATGTGTAGTCTACTTTGATGCCTTATAAATATAAAAAGGGAGACGCTAATTTTCTTTAAGGAAAATTGTTGAAGTGGGTTGACTTAGATTTTTAGTTTTCACTAAATTTGAAAATAAAGTTACTTACTTTATTTTAGCGCCATCCACTGAAAGGCTCACACCAAGGTTTCTCTTGATTTGTGAGTTCTTTGCAAAACAAACAACAATAGAAACGGACACTCAAAGGCCCGTACTATAATATCAATATATTAGTACGGGCCTTTGAGTGAGTAGTGTTCATTTTATTATTATTTCTTTATTATTTGTGAATCGTTATTTACTGTTTATTTGCCCCGACTGGAAATCGACTCTAGAAACCATCGATTAAAAGCAGCGTTGCTAGCCATAGCAATATAATCTCTATAAGTAAATAACCTTTCTATCTACGAGTATATTCTCTCGCATACTATCCTTTTCGGGACGGGCAGAATGTCCTGTGGTTCTGGAAACACTTGATGCCGCATTTGACATTAATTCTGAGGGTTATTACATAGAATATGAGTACGTGTTTCTGTTTAGGGGTGATAAAATGTCAGCCTTTGGCCCACAATACAGTAAAATGCTCGCGTCACACTTACTAGTTTCTTCAGTATGATTGGAAAGAGTCGGCAGCTGGCAGATTCAAAGTTTACAAGCATACAAGCAAATCTACATCTACACTAGTAATATTATAAAGAGGAAAGATTTGTACCTATTTTTGTATGTTTGTATGTTTGTAATGAATAGGCTCAAAAAGTACTGGGCCGATTTAAAAAAATTATTTCACCATTCGAATGCTACATCATCCCTGAGTAACATAGGCTACATAACATTCCCGAATTCCCACGGGAACGAAGTCCCGAGCGGGATGCTAGTAAGATATATATTTATTCTTAGATTATATTTATATTTTATCCGTGTGGTGATCGGTTGAGAATAACACCACCCCATCTCTTTCCGTGGGTGTCGTAAGAGGCGACTAAGGAAACACAAATGAGACCTGCCTCCTAGTAATCCATCCCAGGCAACGACACTTTATTTTTTTCTGGATCTGAGGTGTCATCCTATGGTCTCATGCGGTGTGGTAGGCTCTGTAAAGGGCCGTCTGGTTCGCGACCACCCTCCTACCGAAGTCCGACGCCAAACAGCTTGCTGTGTTCCGTCGGTGCGTAGGAGTACCAGTGCCTTTATAGGCATTTTCTGGGTTAACTCGCTCCATCGTCGACCTCATCTTTGACCTTATGGTCAAGATTGAGGTCAAGAGTTAACCCAACTTATAATATAAAAAAAGATAAAAATCGTGAAAACTTCGGTCTAGCCATAGGGCTATTTTTAAAGTTACCGTAATACCTTCATTGATTAATAGATTACGTAGCGGGGTTCAATTTGAATTCGCAGGCGAGCCAGGGCCAAATATACATCTGAGTCCCGACTTTCCAGATTCGAATGCTCTAATTAAATAGCGCTGGTTAAAAAAATTTTATTTCTGTCCAAAGCGCAGTTCTGAAGTCAGTAATGGGTTTCTTCTTTTGTCTGGTTTATTAAGCCTCTTAAGAGCTAGTAAGTCCCAACAATACCTTTCAGCAGATAACCACTAACTAAAACTTCATCTAAATATGTATTTGTATTTTTGTAACAAAAAAAAACAATTTTGAAAATTTTGTGACTATAATTGACGGAGCTAGCGCGCAATAAACAAACAAAAAAACATGCAGTCGAATTCAGAGCTTCATCCTTTTTTTGAAGTCGGTTCAAATTAATTCACGACACAAGTGAGAATCTTGTAGTTCTATAATTAATAAAATTTAAGCTTATTAGAGATCTATTACTTATTAGAGTTGTTTATAAATGACACTAAACGATTTTTATCTCGGATGATCACAAACTCAAGTATTTAGTGTTGAAATTCCCATCGCGATGACTAACCATTTTAAATTCAACTTGAATATTAAATACTAGCATTCCGCTCGGGACTTCGTTCCCGTGGGAATTCGGGAAAATCATGTAGCCTATGTCCATCCCGGATTATGTAGAATTCTAATGGTGAAAGAATTTTTCAAATCGGTCCAGTAGTTTCGGAGCCTATTCAATGCAAACAAACAATCAAATCTTTCCTCTTTATAATATGTATAGAAGATGATCACACGCATGCGCTCTGTGTTTTTACAATAATAATAATTTTCCACGTTAAAAACGTATGAGTCACCGACTTCAATCCTAACAGTTCGCACAAAGTAGATATCTAGTATTTTTTGTGGACTACAATGCTTATTAGCAGATAACTACAAGCAGAAATGTCATTCATTTATTTAGATGATGTTCTAGTTTGTAGTATTTTTTGTTTTTGTTGTTTTTTTTTAAAGCGCTGAATCATTTTTGATAAAATTTATATGGGACCTCTTCAGGAGTATACTCTTTCGAACAAATAAAGAATTATTCAAATCGGTTTATAATTGCCGGAGTAATCGCGTAACAAATATACAAAAAAAAACACAGTCGAATTGAGAACCTCCTCCTTTTTTGAAGTCGGTTGAAAATGGGATAACCTGATGTGCTGGCCTCTGTACCTATTGCAGTAAGCTTTATCGTCGTTTGATGTGTCCTTATATTAAAAAGTTGTAGGGATTCGCAAATTGGGCAATTAATTAATTACGAAATTAATAAAACTACGAGGGCGGAATTCAATGGCAGTTTAATACTCCTCCCAATGAGAGGCTTCGAAGCCTTTTCAGGAATCAATTAATATCTTTAATGGTGAAATAATCTGGATCAATTTATCATTTTGTGCAAATCTATAGATGGCTATGTGAAGCAATGTTCGGTAACTTAATTTTTTTAACCCTACGAATAAAGAGGAATACTGTAAGTTTGACGTGTGTATCTGTGTGTCTGTGGCATCGATCGTAGCTCCTAAACGAATAGACCAATTTTGATGCATTTTTATGTGTTTTATGTGTTTGATAGCTGACTTAATTGAGATAGTTCTTAGAGCTATATTTGATCAACATAAGTTGAACCAATTTTGTTCAAATAAAAATAAAAATCATAAGTAATGAATGTCAGGTGTGATAAAAAATAATTAGATTTAATAAATTTTTTTTAGTGTACGGAAAAGTCTAAAATAAAATGAAAGCGACGTTACATGATGAGTAAAAGAAACTAATGTTTACTAAAATCATTTTTTCGGTCTACCATTATAAAAGATTTATTAATAGTATAAAAATAATTAAAGTATGATTTTGACAAGATTTCGTAGCTGCTACGCCGTAGCCCTTTTCGTAGACAAGGCTCCAAAATAAGTAATTATTTTTGTTTCTCAAACAGAATATGTAAATATTTTGCATTTAATTAAAAACTTAAGGAAAGAGTAGGGGCAGAAGCGGTGTGATCCCCTCCGCTGGCATTTCGGCACGTTTCCACGTTTACCAGTGATTGGGAATTGGGACGCTTAAAGTGACAGGTCAGCTTATTTAACAACTGTGAAATTGTGTTCTTTTTCTACCCTTAGCCACCTTCTGTAGACTCGCAAAACAAAAATAAAAATTCCTGGTTTTTAAATTGTTGTTATCAAACTTAACATACATTTTGATAGAACAGTTGGTAATTACCTTGTCTACTGATCTGAAGGCTGCAGGATGGATTCCTGATCAACTCAAATATTTGAAAATCTTACGTTAAATCAATTTTTATCCAATTTTCAAGTATTTATGAGGAGTCTCTGTGTTTTTATTAGGTGACAGAATTAACATTCTTTACAACTTTAGGAGATTACGAAAAACAAATATTGTAGATCACATATTTTATTCGTATTTCTGTACTTTGAGCTACACAAATTACCATTATTTACATATTCATCACTTACACACTATAAATATTTATAACAATAATAAAATAAGCAACAATTTCAACTGCGTATTCCGAAATACATAATGTAATGTTAAAATTATACAATATTATAAATATTATCTAGTCTTTTTCATCAATTTAATATTTAAGATTTCTTCACAATTTAGATACTTTGATATCTCACTTAACAATAATACGGATCAAGGGACAGATTGAGAGTTTATTGACTACCTATTATTCACAATTCACTATTTTTCTACATTCACGAAAAATAAATAGATGAAGTACGTGTTGTAACATATTTCAAGTAAAGGTTTTTCATAAAAAAATTGTCAATGCAATGGTAAGTTAAGAACCAATTTTATACACAAGCGACCGACGTGGCGTGGTGCACGGGGATCAAAGTAACGTAAAATGAATCTTAACAGCTATGGAGCAAAGGTTTTTTGTCTAAAATAGAAGCACGAAGTGACATCCGTCGCCTGAAGACGGAGTGACTGACGAATAAAACCTTTGCTCCGTAGCTTTCAAGATTCATTTTATGTTGGTTTAGTCGTCACGTCACCGCGCTACGTTGCTTGTGTAAAGCCGCAGACCCACCGCGGCACACGAAGAGGCTACGCACGTGTCTTAAGCCTTGCTTTGCAAGGAAATGTATGTGATGGTGTCCACTGCAACCCACGAACACGCTACGCACGAATACGAACAAACGCCAGGTGATTATGTATTCAGTGAGTATGACATTAAACACAAATAAGATTTTTATCTAATCCAAGCAGCTGAAATGCGCCGCGTGTCCATGCACAGCGTGCGCAGCCAAAAAAAAAAGAAGACACATAAAGCCAATTTAAGAGAGGGAAATGGAAATAGACGGGGTTAAAGTTGGACCATATGAAGTTAGCCTAGTAGTGAAGCGGGCAGCGCCAACTGTAGTGCTAACTAATTGGACAAGAATAGACAATAAGTAAAGCGCCGAATCATGTTCACTGTGCAACTCTTTTAGACACAAACATATTGACGAAAGTCAAGATGTTTAATTCCAAAAGAGTTGCAGGGCACTGTGCAGAATTGTAAATGTCTTGGTTTTTTTGCTACAGTGACTTTATTTACTTAAAGTTTATTAGGTTAATGCGATATAATATTGTTTTTGTTAAGGTTGGATGTCTAGCATTGGCGTAAGAAGATTAGGTATTTAAGAAGTCTATGTCTATGCTCTGATGCTAGGCAACCAATTCTGTTGACAAAAATAAATCTGTCACTCGTGTATAAACATTCCGTGTGAAAATTTCTTATACTTTTGTGTTATTGACTGAATAACTAAAGAAATAAAGATCAAGTTCATGAAAGCGAACAACAAGATCAAGTTCATGAAAGCGAACAACAAGTCGAAGATGATGATTTTGTTGATGCTAGTGAAGATCAATTGATCGTAGAAGAGCCTCGGTACAACCTCAGGGATAGGTCTACTATCCAAAGACCTAAAAAGTACGAAGACTACGTCTGTTTTGTTGGAAAAGATGACTTTCCTGAAACATATAAAGATGCGGTTCAGAGGAAAGACAGTGCTGAATGGCTTCAAGCAATGGCGAGCGAGATCAAGCCCCTTGGTGATAACAAGGTGTGGACATTGTGCGATCTACCTCCTGGCAGAAGGGCGCTGCCATGCAAATGGGTATTTAGGATAAAGAGGAATCCAGATGGCACAGTGGACAAATACAAGGCACGACTAGTTGTGAAAGGCTTCAAGCAACAGAAAGGAATTGATTATCAACAGACCTTCAGTCCCGTTGCACGAATGTCAACAATAAGAGCCTTGTTGAGTGTCAGCGCTACAGAAAAGTTGCATCTGAAACAATTTGATGTCTCCACAGCCTTCTTGAACGGGAAGCTGGAAGAAGAAATTTTCATGAAACAGCCTGATGGCTATGCTGATGGAACATCAAAGGTCTGCAAGTTTCAGAGGAGTCTGTATGGACTAAAGCAAGCGCCTCGTTGCTGGAACTCTTGTTTTGAAGAGATTTTGTTAGAAATGGGTTTCATCCAAAAATTGCCTTTTCACCAAGAGAGTAGGAGAGAAGAAAATCTTGATTACACTGTATGTGGACGACGGGCTTGTAGCCACTACAGATGAAGAGCTAGCGGACCAATTCCTTAAAGAATTGGGGGACACGCTCAAAATTACGACTAAGCCAGCCTCCTACTACCTTGGACTGGAAATCAATCGGTCGGAAGACGGTTCTGTACTGATCACGCAGGAGTCCTATGCAAAGAAGATCTTGGAACGTTTCCGATTGATGGACTGTAATCCGGTTTCAACGCCTATCGAAAGGACCTCTGAAGCAGGGAAAGTGGATGATAGCCCTGAAAAGAAGAGTTTCCCTTATCGTGAAGCTGTAGGAGCTCTAGCATACCTCATGACTGGTACGCGTCCTGACATTGCTTTTGCCGTTGGAGTGGTGTCAAGGAAGTTAGAGAACCCAACCTGGACTGATTGGCTTAAGGTGAAGAGGATATTCCGATATTTAAAAGGGACAATATCTTACGGAATTAAGTATAGCCCTGGAATCCGCAAAGCTATCATCCACGGGTACAGTGATGCAGACCACGGCGGTGATGAGCTCACAGGACGCTCCACCACAGGAGTCGTATGCTTATATGCAGGAGGTCCTGTTTCCTGGTTGAGCCAACGACAAGCGTCAGTCGCAATTTCAACAACAGAGGTCGAGATCATAGCAGCAAGTGAAGGAGCTCGCGAGCTAGTATGGCTAGAGAGAGTGTTCAGCCAGCTCACCAAACTAGACGGCATTTCAATACTGCAGGTAGACAACGAAGCTGCAATACGTCTCGCGCACAACCCTGAATTTCACAAGCGGACGAAGCACATCCGCGTGCGACATTTCTTTGTACGTGAAACTGTGCAACAGGGTTTAATAAATGTGCAGAAGACCAGTTCAGAAGAGCAACTGGCTGACATTCTGACAAAGGCAGTCCCAAGGCCAAGGCTTATCTTCTTGAGAGCTGGATTGGGGTTGCAGACCCCCTTACACCAATGAGGGAAAGTGTTAAGGTTGGATGTCTAGCATTGGCGTAAGAAGATTAGGTATTTAAGAAGTCTATGTCTATGCTCTGATGCTAGGCAACCAATTCTGTTGACAAAAATAAATCTGTCACTCGTGTAAAAACATTCCGTGTGAAAATTTCTTATACTTTTGTGTTATTGACTGAATAACTGTTTTATAAGTTCGTGAGTGCTAATAACTAAAATATTTAGCTAGGTCGATTCGTAAATCTATTTGTATTACTTCATTGTTAATTCCTTCTCTATTTAAGACTTCCTGTAAGTACGTAGCGTCAAATTTTTAATAGTTTTCGTCACCATTAGCCCATATACGGCCCGTGCCCCTTGGTGGGGAATCCTTTAGAAACAGTGAAAGGAATTTAAACCTGCTGGCCCTTTGGGGATATAACACATTATTATAATTATGTAATAAAAATAAAATCATTAGATTTACATAAATAAGGAACTAAGCTGAGTTATAATAAATAATTATATACTCACATAAATAACAAATGCATATAAGACAAAGATTAAAAATTCCGTATATTATTATTTATACGAAGAAATGATTTGATTTAATACATTGGTATTACGAACGATAAGTAACACTTTTAAAACATACTTGTTTTTTAGTTTAGATGTTACTTTTAATTTGTTAAACGATATAATTTTTATTTTGCCCATATACAGTGACTAGTTAAAATACATTTTTATTTTTTGATCCAAATAATTTTTCACATTTTGTAATCATTTTTACCTTAGTAAGTTATGTACAGTTTTTTTTACAATGTTTTCAGTATACACTTGATCAACCCAATTCAAACTATTAGTTATTATAAAAAATATAATGATTCAAAAACAAATAAAAAAATATAAAAAAATGATTTAAATCAATTTTGTGAATTATATTTAATTGTGGTTTGAAAACATAGAGAAATCGATAAAATTAAAACTAAAAAGCGAAGCTATTGGCATTATAAACACATTCATTAAATTAACACATTCATTTTAAACATTACATTAGCCTATTATTAATGAATGACGGTAAAAGTTTTTTTTCATGGAATGTTTACCGAAAAGTGAATGATATAATTTTAACAATTTAAATCTTTAGATTGGTTTCTCTATTAAAAGATTTTAAAGTAAAGTATACATTGCAAGATATGTTACAATTACATTTACATAATTCATTTATCATTGTCATTTTAAAGGTTACAGAAACTTTTACACAACGACCTTTTGTCTAGAAACTGACACTTTGGTTAACAAAAAAATCTTTGGAAAATATGAGGTGAAAAATAAATGCATAAAATATTTGCAAGTAGCAATGGCACAATGATCACTTTTTACAACATTTTATTAATATTAATTATCTTATTCTATGTAATCTTAAAACTATGATATCGTTTACAACGTCGTTTTAATAAGTTACCTATTTAAGAACAAACGAAATTGCAGCATTGTCCAATATACTTTTTTATATTCACAGGCATAACATTCACACCGCACTTGCCTAATTTTAACAACTCGATGATTTTCAAATCAGTCAATTTTCAACGTCTCAATTCAATAACTATTATTCTTGCAAAACACTGCTTGACTTTGCTTGTGGTGATTAAAAAAAAAGTTAAAGATGTGACTCAACCTAATTAGTTGAACAACTTTTCCAAAAAAAATATGGGGTATGGGGTGACTTTAAATTAGCTAGCGAAACTTTAGCTGGTAATTCTCCCTATGAAACTGAACTTTCCCCAAGGAACTCATATTTAAAAGAAATTCTCGACTTCTCAAACTATTCAATCAGTTGATGGCACATGTTGTATGGAGAGGGATTTATTTTATATTTCGACCAATGTTAGTTGGAGAACGTTGGTCACTTTAGTTTCATCCTTAATTTTCATTGGTTAAATCACCCAATGATAAATAAATAAACGCTACACACTCAAAGGCCCACACTAAGGTTTTCCCTTGTGTTGTGGGTCCCTCGGAACATACATAAAGACAAACACAAGCACCCATGACCCGAGAACAAACATCTGCCTTTTACACAAATATTTGCCCCGACTGGAAATTGAACCCAGGACCCGTCGATCAAGAGGCAGCGCCACTACCACTCGACCAAACCGGCCGCCCAATAGATCGAAATATAGTTGCCTTGATAGTGATGACAAGGCAATCCTGAAGTTGCCTTGTCATCACTATCAACACACATGACGTCCTCACCAAGGCCCCAGGGCTTCCCTTCGAAGTTGCCTTCAGTTGTGTTGTTTTTAATGGTTCATATGGGTTCCTTGGCAAAATATTTCACGTCGAATAGGTTCGCTAGCTAGCTTTATAGCCACTGATTGTGCAGCACATTGTGACCATGTCCCTGCTACCCAAATGGGCAGCTGCGAGGGCCTGTAATCACTTAACAAGGATTTCACAACGAGCAAAGGCCACACGGAAGATCTCAAAAGATCATCCCACGAGTTTTACGTAGCAGTGACGTGTATTAAGGGTAGGAAGGTCGATATAAATACGAGAGACCGCGGTGTTATCGCGGAGGCCGCGCCGGGTCGGCCTGCGGCCTGCACGCGGTCGGCCCGCGATGCTCCCTCGCTCAATTCTCGGGACCGCGCGTACCCTTTAGTGCGATCTCCTTGCACGCTCTCCTCATTGCTCCGCCAGTACACTGTTGCTATTGTTGCTAAGCACTGAAAATAAAACGAGAAATTTTGGTTTATGCTTCAAATGTAATTAATATTCTTTATCGTTCACCTCTCACTATTATACATCATGTTTCATCTAATAACCCTAGGAATTTATGCCAAATGTGACATGAAGTGGTTCTAGAACCACTGATGATCTGCCTACCTCGATAGGGATTATAGTACGTTCATACACGTATATATGTATGTATATACGTATTTTTTCTTACCAACACTAGAAAAAATATTATTCCTCCCGTTTGCTCTTCTCGTAATTTTCTGTTTACTATATTTTAAAAATATATAAATACATATATATTTTTCTTTCTAATAAACTTACGATGCATGCTCCAAAGAACTACCTTCATATATTTTTCTGCTATTTACTGATCTTCTTCTTTTCTGTCTTTAATTTAATACTCTTTTCTGTATTCTTTTCTCTTCCTTCTTACCTACTGTTTCTCTATTTACAACATCTTGCTTTAAACTAAACATTTCTATGCTCGTTTACCATTGTTACACAACTAAAATTACTATTAACTAAGCTGTAGTGAACGGTGCTGCTTGCACATTTAATAATACCGACATATAGCCTGTATAATTATAAAAATGTACTGTGCAATTGTTTGTTTACCCTAATAAACTAATATATATATATATATATATATATATATATATATATATATATATATGTACGTTCAAACACGAGGGAAAAATAGACAACAATACACAATGTAAGGAGAGAGTACAATCAATGTTGCTTGTGGAATTGCTGTACGGTGTTAATTATTTAATTGAAAATCTAATACGTTCGTAATGACAGCTTTAAGGTTATTTATTTGTCTATCCTAGGATTCAAAGTATTTTATGTGTACTACCACTTTTAAAATAGTAATTAACGATTACAAGTGTGTTATGTGTTATAATATGTGACAAGAGTCTCCATAAACCTCAAGGGAAGTAAAGGTTTTATGGGATTCGGGATACGTTATAACGCAATGATATCTTTACTATGCAGGCCTAAGCAAAACAATTTGCATTATTTACGTTATGTATAATTAACACCATATTTCTGACTTTATAGTCAAACCAGCTACTCCTTATTGCGTCATATATTTTCATAATATATTATTAACTTTTTTACTTTATATGATTCAATGAAAATTAAACTTTGAGTCATATTGATGACAGCAGAATTTTTCAGTTAAAAAATGCATAAAAGGTTATTGTGTTTTTTATGTGAGATTTTGAGTTATTTTAGAAAAAAAAGCAGTCATATCTCCCTAACCGTGACTCTTACGACCGGGTCAAGGGTAAAAAGGCAAATTGTCTTACCATTTTATCCCGATTCTGTAAATATCGATTAATTTTAGATTATGTAGTATGGAATGGGACGCAGTCGTATTATTATAAACATGTTTCGTTCGTAATTATTTCAATAATTTAATATCATCATTCAATATGTGAAGAAAAAATAACGTTTGTTTAAGAAAAATAGTGATAGACACAATGTAAATACTAGGACCAAGCATAAACTGGATGTACTAGACAGTATACGGTTCTATAATAAGATTCCCATGTGCATTCAAAAGTTACCTTTGGACAAATTTAAGACAGTAATTAAACAAAAACTTTGCAAAAAGGGCTATTACAAAATTTCTGATTATCTATCAGACAAGCAGCCATGGGAATGAACTGCTCAGCTCTAGAGTTATTTCAGATTTAGTTAAAATTAGAAGATAAAAAAAATTGTAATGAGATTAAAAAGAGCTCTCTCAGAGTTTCTTGCCTATTGTTCTCTGGGGAAGACTGCACCTTTGCGAATAGGCGTAGAGTCAGTAGGGTCAAAATAACGAATGCGTATGTATGTATTTAAATCCTTTAATGTATGTTTGTAATCTTGACTTATTTTAAGTGGCATCTTGAATATCCTATAAAATAAAGATTTTTTTCTATTCTATTCTATTCTATTCTTTCGTATCTTATTATTAAATTGGAAAATGTTCCACAATTGTTAAATATTGCTACGGAAATAAATTTAGGTAAGCACACCGAGTTTATACATTCATTAAACTTCTTTTGTATAATTTTGACCCCATAATTGGTACCTAGATATTTAAATTACATTACACAAATTAATTAATGATGTTGTACAAACCATTTTAAAGTTCTTCGTAGACCATTTTAAAGTTTTTCGTTGCTTATAAACATAGAATCCTGAATTTTTAGTTGACTCGGCGCACTCTTTAATTAAGTAGTTTTTAAAGCAAAAGAAGCAATTGGATTTTAAGCGACAAAATGAGTTTCAAATTCACATACGTTTCGGAGCGCTTTTCATATTTATGCGAAGAGCAATTAGTTAGAGAAAAATCCTGGTTATATTGTGTCTAACGCAAATAACTCGAGTTCTTGGCATAGAATTCATTTATTATGTTTTTAATAAGATTTTATGAAATTGTTGACTCGAATTGCTGACGAAATTAAGAGAGTAAGATGCTTGTTTGAAAAGACTAATTTATACTAGCATAGTATTAATCTTCTAAATATATAAAAGGAGAAACTGACTGACTGACTGACATATCAACGCACAGCCTAAACGGCTAAACGTAGGCACTTGAAATTTGGAAGGGACGTAGCTTAGATACCGTAGAGGTGCACTAAGAAAGGAATTCCCGAAATTCCCACGGGAACGGGAATTAGCGGGAAAATCCTTTTGTATGAAAATTTTAAACCGCTTAAGTTAGACGCTTGAAATTTGGCATGCAGGTACCTTAGTAAACTGAAAGCTTAGTTGCAACAGGATATTGCAAAATTCCCACGGTAACGGGAGTTAGCGGGAAAAAACTTTTGTATGTAAAAATCTAAATCACGTTAAGATAGATGTTTTCAATCTGTGTACTCTGTACAAAAAAAAATTAACACGCAAACGAAGTTGCGGGCATCAGCTAGTCCTACATAACATACAAGCGTACCCTAAATGAAGCATGAAACTAGGAAGAAGAAGAATGTAAATAAGGACTCACTTTAAGCTTTAAATCTCCTTTCCTAAAATGCTTCGGCTTGACCTTGAAGTCCAGCGCGAGGCTGGTGGTCTGCAGCCCATCCTCATGGGTCTCTACGATAGGAGACAGGAGCGCGGGAGACGGCGCTGGCTCTCCATTGATGTACCAGGCTAACCTGGTGGCAGGTCTTGATCGACCCGATGTGCAGTTGACTTGTACTCTGTCTCCGATCTGGTATCGTAGGCGCGACCCTGTGATTGTTGGGCCACGGTCTGGTAAAGCTGTAAATAATATTATGTTGGTATAACTCTTAAAATTAAGATTTTGGATCACCCCCGAAATTCATCGCGTATAACTCTTAAAAGACTGAACCAGTTTTAAAAAAATGTCAGCTTTCAGACAAAAAACTCCGCATCGGAATCGGTCCATTAGTTTAGTAGCTATACAATGCCACAGACAGATACAGATACAAAGATACACAGGTCCAACTTGTAAAAAGAGGGGAAAAGATATTGTTTCCTTATTTCTATGGGATCTTAATTGTAGGGCAATCACGAGAGGCGATTTTATAAATTAATTAAGTATAGAGGTAAATGAATCTTGGAGAGGAACATAGGCTTTTCATCACCGAAAATTCAATTTACACTGTAATCGGATAGTGAATAATAAAGTTAAATAATTCGTTTATTGATTTATTATCCAGCAGCATCATTAAAATAATAATTATAATGGTATGATAAGAAGGCAGAGTACGTTTTAATCTCAATGTAATCAAGCTATAAAATTTGGTGGAACTCATGTCAAAAAACTAAAATTGGTTTTAAGAAATATTTACACAAGGGTCTATTTTGGCTGCAGGTAAATGACACACAAGTAAATTACACGACAAATCTCTAGGTTCCTGACACTCAGGAACAAAAGCATTAAAAGGCATCTAAATCAAGTCATGTCACTAGCTGACTTCCCTTGTTCAAATTGCGGGAGATTTTGTCGTTCCCGCATAGGTCGGATCCGCAAAAAGATGAAAGCCAAGTAAGTTGCTTAAATAATCTATTCTTCTTCTTATCGTGTAGGTGTAGTCAAGTGTGTGTCGATCTTGGCTAACCCTGGTGTCACAATTTTCAAACCACAAAATGGCCTCTGACTTGGTTTTAATGACTGTAGTCAATCGACAACAGCCGACAACAGCTTAACGTAGTCTGTTAAAGACTTCTAATGCTAACGATGGAACAGATTCATCCAAATTCCTAACTTACCCACAATAACCATGTCGGAGTGGTCAGAGACAGTGGGGAACAGCGGTCTCTCTCCTGAAACCTCACACCTGTATCTCCCTCCAGTTTCCAGCACTGCTGGTGCCAGCGTTACGTTTGCGCCATTTGTACTCGATTTCTGGGAACGAAACACATTTGTTTAGTAATTTGTTTAAAAGAACAAAGGGTTTCTTGTGCTCTTGCTTTTTTTTACAGAGCTTTGTTTATTATTTTTATTATCATTATCGTTTTTTTTTGTAGATTATAGGTTTTTTCTTGACAACCATCTAGCCCAGGGGCGAAAATATGGTCGAGGATGTAGCAAGCTCACCCAGAAGGTGCCTATTCACTCAAATTTTAAAGAGATTCGGGTTATATGAACCCGGAAATACAGACGCAGGCAGGGAATTTTATTCTTGAGCGGTACGAAATATGAAATACGAAGATCGGAGAAATCTTAATAAGGTAAGAATGGTACCCCGTGGTGCGTCTAAATGTCCGGTAGAAGAGACGTCTATTTCATTTGACTTGCTGTGTTTGCCTGGCTGTCTTCTTATCTTGGTCTCTGGTGATGCAGTGCCTTAATGATGCTGAGTGCTTTATGCATTATATTAGACTCTACAATGCTCTAATCATTAAACATTGCACGTTTCGCAGATCCACCAGCCTCTCCTACTAAAGCGATTGATGCCCGCAAAGTCAAATTTCACAAAGTGATTCTCTCAAAGTGTTGCGTGGTGTACCTGCTTATTACGGCTTAGTTCATAAGATCAGTTTCTTATTAAAAAAAAATAGTCACGTCGTATAGTGTCACTACACGTCTTTACGTGAGGTATCGTAATGCAGTAAGACTTTTGGGTACTTATCACAGAACGCGACTCTAACTCCGATCTATACTTATAAGCAGTCGTCTTTGTCATTTTGAACAGAGAAAGAGACAACCTAAGTATAGATAAATACCTGAGTCTCCTTCTGTAAAACGGACTTTGGAGAGGCAATGAGACCTTTTCAATAAAATCGTAACATAAATCCTCAAACAAATCAAGTACTCAGATGGTGCGGGTAATGAATGCATTCGAATACACAGTAAATATAGACCAGTGTGCACGGACACTAATCACCGACCGCAAACAGAGCGCAATGGATACAAATGACTGAATTAGATTAGTTGTTAATTGTGTGCATTGGACTTTATTAACTGACTGGCACTTATTTGGGGTTATGGCACCGCATGTGTGGGTGAAATCGATTAGCAAATTAAAATAACGCATGTAGTTGTATATTTAAAAAAAGGGGTTGATAGAGTTAGAGTTGTAAGGGTACTCCTTACAGCAATTAACTTAGGTTGATTATTAACTTCAGCTCATGAGCTGTTTTTTTTATTGTCCCACTAGACGACAAAGTATAACTCTAATAATATTAATTAAATGCTTGATGGAAATGATTCGGGAGAATTTTTTTTAGAGATTGCAATTTCTATCTATGTTTAGAAAACAGGATGAATTTATTAAAACCATATGTGCAAATTAAATTCTAAATCCAAATATAAACATTTTATGTGTACATCTGTATGCTATTTGGTGTCGTATTCAGGTCTGAAAGTTATGTTATTAAGCTTTTCGTGGTAAAATAATACGCGTTATTATTTTGAATATCAACCCACATCATACATCTAACTTACGGCCTTAAAGTAAACAAAAATTGGCAGAGCTAGCAGAAATTCTTCAAGCTTTTTTAAAAAAATGGATTTTTGTTTTAACCTCCGACAACAAAAAGATCGGTGTTAATAAATGTGACTGTGTATGAGTATGTCTGTCTGTGGCATCGTAGTTCCTAAACAAATGGACCGATTGCGATGTATGCGGGTTTTTT
Organism: Aproaerema taeniolella; assembly: GCA_949987775.1. NCBI lineage: Eukaryota > Metazoa > Arthropoda > Insecta > Lepidoptera > Gelechiidae > Aproaerema > Aproaerema taeniolella. The sequence continues at coordinate 15,907,120 of OX465250.1, forward strand.
GTTTGAAAGCTGCCAAAATCGAGATTGTTCTAAGCTATATTTGATTAAAATTTGTTGAGCTGTTTCAAACTTGTAAGGTGATACCATATTTTTGAGATTTATTGATTTATTTCTAAATGCTATTTATTATGTCTGAACGTGTAAGTTATTCGCACTCACGCACATAGTGAATTAAGTTGTCAATATTTCCGAAGGTCATAGGTATAGGTATTAAATAAGGCACTTAAAATATAAAAGGAACACGGACCTAATATTAATATTATTGCGAGGAGAGGCGATTAATAAAATGTTCGTAATATAATTAAGTAGTAGTTATTTTACAGAATTTAACAATGCCATATCAATTATAATCCAACAACCGTTAAACTACACAAAAATGTTGCTAACGTTCTGAAAAAAAAACTCGCTTTCAAATAGCCCACATGTATCCCTTATAGATCTATGTAAAATTAGCTCTTATCAGCCCATATACGTCCCCACCGAGGGGCAAGGGCCTCCCTTCGAAACACGAAGGGGATTTAGGCCATAGTCCACCACGCTGGCCCAATGCGGGTTGGTGGACCGCTCGTCTTTCGAAAATGAATTTTCTTGGACAGGCGGGTTTCATCACGATGTTTTCCTTCACCGTTAAGCAAGTGATAATTAGAAATCCGTACATAAATTAATTTTACAAAATTAGCTAGTCGGTGGCAACTAATACATTTTTTATGAGCCACCCTAAGCCGCATTACCTCACTTCACAATGCCAGCAGAATTTGCATACTCGCATAGCTCAATTTAGGCATAAGTAATTAAATTAAAACTACGTCGAGCGAGGCGTGCATTTGAATTCCTCCAGGGAAATCCACTAAAAAATCAACAAGGTTTTTTTAAAAAAAGTTCAATCTCATTCTCGTAGACAAACATCTCTGCTCTAGATTAGAGGGTGCAAAAAGCCGTTCTTATCTTCTGAGGTAATAAGATTAAGTTTAATAGTTGAAGTTTTTTTAAACCCCTGACACATAAAGCGGGGTGTTAAGTTTGACGTGTGTACTTATCTGTGTGCTCCCAAATGAATGAATCGATTTTGATGGAGTTTTTTCGAAAGATGACCAGTGATTCTCAGCTATATTTTCTAGCTGGTTTTGACCAAGTAAATAATAATATGTTTCTCATACAATTAATTTATGTATATAGCATTACAGGGATTGTAAAAGAGTATTCATTAGTTAATTTGCATCAATGACATCAACCTAGCAATAGAAATAACACAATTGTTAAGAAACGGGAACGACTTTTGCACCATTGCAGTTTATATTTTGAATAATTGTAATAAATTGCTTGAAAAAGCAATAGTTTTGTCCCGTTACTAATTCAATTTTGAATCCTGTTACTTGAAGAATAAGGAATATTTTCGCAGTGAATTTGAATTTAAGCTTACCATTGTACGATCTTTTCTCATGCAACGTTGGCAGCAATCTTCAAATATGCGGTTGAAAACACGTTTAAGTCTACATTGTTGACTTCTTTCATAGTTAGTGCGATGTTCATAAGGTTCGTAAGGTCATAATGTACAGTTTAAACATCAGAAGACTGTATTTGTGGAATGCAAGGTGTAATGGGGTTAATCACGTTCCTTTATAGTGGCTGGCTTCATAGGAGAAGACGTATGCGCCGGGAATTGTTATTAATTGGAATAAATTCTAAGCAAATGTGAGTGACACATGCAAATTATAAATAGATATTATCAACATGAAACAAGTGTTAATAATGCTTAATTTTAGTTTGTTTCAGTAGTATCTTGTTAACTTGTTTAATAAAAAAAATATTGGGGTGAAACAGCAATAGCGCGGTCGCCTGCTCTTCACAGGCAATCTTCTGATTTATTTACTTATTCGTACATGCAACCTTAAGAACTCTTGGTATTTTTATATAGTGGACGTAAACCTGACAAACCAACAATGGTACCAATAAATCTTTCCCCTTGTGCTACATTGTGGTCAAGAGCAAACTAGTAGTGACCAATAAAAAAAAACAAAGTGTAATGTGAACTCTCAACTGAATTTTAAAGACACCCATATTCTAAAAAGTTACCTCGATATTAACTTTTAACGTATATTATCACAAAGATAATCCATGAAATCTTCAAAGTCATTCATTTTTCATATGAAAAAGTAGCATCACAACAAGCTCAAGCATCGAATAAAGCGTTAAGGAAATCTTACGGTAGGTCGCGAGGTACCTTAACTTTGACAATTGATTACTCAATTCATCCTCGACTCCAGTTAAATTGTTAAGTCGAGGACGAAAGTGTCAAATAAAAACGCCAAAATCCTTGACAGAGGTTGAGTGGAGTGGAGGAAATCTCGAGTAAACTTCTTAGAATATGGGTGTCATTTAATAAAACTTATTGGGCCTAAAAAAATAATTTCCTGAGCAAATAAATTGGGGCGCAGAGATTTGTATGCACGGCACCACAGGGCGCTAATTTTGTGGCAAAATGCTGACAGTTTCGGGACACTCTATAAATACGTTCTCCCACAACTTTAGGTCAAAGCATTTTTTGAAGGAAAAAAAATAGGGAAATAGAATCTGTACTTTAAAAAATTTTGCGTGTTCTTTCTTTTCGTAGTATTCTTCGTCTTCTTCCTAGCGCTTAGTCCTGTTTCTCATTCGGGGTGCGCTTAACCACGATCCAAGATGTGGCAGGTCAAGTAATTACAGTTGAGCGACTGCCACGTGACCTCCGTGACCCTGCTAACAGGGCAACCTGACTGGATTGGATCATGGTTACATACTCAGTTTCCTAAATTTGCAGGTTTCCTCACGATGTTTTTCCTCACGTAAGAGAATTGGTTAGTGAGCAAGTAATGTACATAACACCGAAAAGAAGTCTTTGGTACACGGCCGCACTAGGATCGAACTCGGTACCTTTGACTTACGAGTCCCTCTTTTCATAGTAATAATTCTTAATTACTATTAGTACCAGTGGATGTTAGATCAATTAGGCAATGAAAACTGCAAATGATTAGAATATTTAAGCATAAATATAGATTATGTTTGCGAGTACGAATCTTTGAATCTGTGGCGTATTTATTAAATATCAAAGTCCAAGTAAATCTAAAATTCAAATTTAAAAAGCACCCTATAAGAAATTTGACTAGAATAGAACTCTGAAGAAGGCTTACTAGTCAGCTTGACCAATAACATTGAGAGCCCTCAGAAACATACCTTTTTTCATCCATACATAATTGCAGAAAACTCGCTTGACTAAATACTCTGAAATACCGTACTAACAGCAGAAACTGTTTCCACTTCAAACAGAACTGGCACCGTTTTTTACAATTATGAAAACTAAAACTAAACACCGGCTTCAAGTGCCTCGGAGGCAGCTAAATGAAAGAAGGTAGAAATGACCTCACACAAGAGCGCTCTATTTACACCTGCACCTCTCGACGGCGTAATATCCGCTCCACTTTCATATTGTTTCTCCTCCGACCTAAGCAAACTGACTCGCCCGGATTAAACTAATTATATGTACCTGCTTTCTCTCCTCGAATTTCTATTGCTTATTCAACGTATTTGTGCTTAATTTCGGAATTAACCGATCTAGAAGGTCACGAGGCCAATGAGCTTTAAGTCAAAGACTAATTAGTAAGCGGATACTGAAGCCCGTCCAACATAATACGCCCATGAACGAGTACTTATGAAAATAATGTTCCGCGTTGTCTCATGTAACACGTTTTGAGATAATTTTCAGTAGCCGAAGCCTTTTCGCTACGACGAAATTTAGTTTCCCCGAAAGCTAGGATATCGTTTGTCGAGCGAAATGTGGCCGACAAAGAGCTTTGTCTCATCTCCGAATATAAGGCGAGGCAAGGACGTGTTTGTTATCTCGAATTGGCCGTTACCAGCGTTTTACAGTGTAATAATAGGAGAAACAAGTAAAATGTGACATAAAAGAAAACATGATGTGAGGAATAAAAACTTTAACACCCCTAATATCTGTTTACCTTGGATAGGTCTTTGGTGTGCTTGTAAGAAAGAGACTAACGATGGTTTCAGCTATATGTACGAAGTTCATACCTCGACATTGACACCGGGCAGCGGGAACTTCCTCAGGGACTCGATATCCCGCGACACATTTCTGAAGAAATCTTTGCCATCCTTGTACCACTTAAACTTAACGGAGTATAGTACGTCTTTTGGGCGGATCTGTGCCACCGAGACGACACCTGAGTATATAGTATAGTTGTATTTCATACCTCGACATCGACCCCGGGCAGCGGGAACTTCCTCCGAGGCTCGACATCCCGCGGCACGTGTCTGAAGAACTCCTTGCCGTCCTTGTACCACTTGACGGAGTACAGCACGTCGTGCGGCCCGAGCTGCCACCGACACGACAGCTGCGCGCGAGTGCCCAGGGGAACGTGCGCCGGCACACGCAGCTCCAACAGTTCCAAGCTTGTTACTCCATATTCTGTCGACAAAATTCAAATTTTTAAATTACTTTTTTTTAGTGTTATGCAATGAAAGGTAGATAAATCTCGACTGGCAATGTCGAGATAAGTGGTTTCTTGTGTTTGCGTCCAGCGTAATAAATTGAATTGTACTGCAATTAAATTACTTCTTACTTAAACAGTTTCAACTGATGAAGTTTCATAGAGTTAACAGTGTAGAGCAACATGTCATTAAATTTAACTTTAAATGTCTCCCAGAAAGGTTTTTATGAAAGTACTATTATTTTCCATCACATTTATTTCCATAAAAAGAAAACCTACAATTCGCCTTGGGCGTATTTTGAGATAAAAATGTTTCCGTAAAGTTGTAGGTACAATCGGGCAGCTATTGTAAGTTTAAATCGGCGGTGATCTCCGCTAAAACTTGCAAAGAGGGAGTCAACAAACGGGAGTGCACCGTGGCAAAACGTTTTCACGTGCGACATGAAAGCATAAGCCAGTGCATATGACGATAAGCTCACTTCACAAGCTTACCAACTCGTACTACCGAGCTATTTAGCAATTCCGGCTCACACAGCAAAACCAACCCAAGCTATTGAAAATGGCCGTCATCACGGAGCCCCGGATTTCCCAATTTGTATTTCGAATTAGAAGCAGTCACGCGAATCAACTCCAAAAACTGCAGTACAACTGAACAATTTTCACGATACAAGACCGGTTAAAACTAGATTTTCGGTAACTATGCTACGTGGAGCCGAGAAATGCTGCCGAAGTTGGGTTTATTTCGGTTGTAAGTTCTACAAACAAAGACTCAATAAATGTATTTATATTCATAACTGTTTGAGAGATTTACATAATCTGAGTGGGGCTCTACGTCCGCTGTGCGGTAGAATGTTGTATGAGAATGTTATTTGATATTAGTTCGTTCTGTTTGTTTGTGCTGGTATTCAAAGATCTATCTTTGTGACGCGAGCGCTGATGGAGTGATGACTCACTCGACTGAACGAGTCTCTAAATCCTTTCTGAGACCTTCCTCGAGTGGCTTGTTATTTCTGAAAACTGCGCAGTTCCAGATTCGTTCTATGTCATTGAAAGTCGATCAAATGGAGTGATAAATAAATGTTTACAGATAGAGTACAGCTTTAAGTGCATTTTTATCAGCATGTAATACTGCATTTTTTGTAATACTCAAATACATTTATTTTATACTAGCTTTCCGCCCGCGGCTCATCCCGCGTGGACTACAGGTTATATCGTGCCCAGCTGTGGAATGAAATGTAGCCTATAGCATTCCTCAAGGTCTAATCTATCTTTCTTCAAAATAGGTTCAGTAGTTTAGGCGTGAAACCCAAACAAACAAACGAACTTACATTCACATTTATAACTTTTGTAAAGATTGAGAACAAACAGTTAAACACAATAAAAAAGAAAAAAAACAGCTATAGGCGTTCACTGTCCATATTCAATGTATTAATCATGTTTATATTTCAGCACAATTATATTTACCTAATATACTACACTGGGCGTCAAAAATAAGTAGTACACTTTTCAAATTGCAATTACTCCTAAACTATAGTAGTTACACTTATGAAATAAAAAGCAGTTTATAGTAAACTTAACGAAGTTTATTAAAGTTATATTTTATTTGGCATGAATAAAGTTTCAAACTTAAAATTAAGATAAATACTAAAAAGTATCAATTTTTAACGATATGTCAACCACTTAATTTTCACGTTTTGGAACTTTTTCACAATTTAATAACTTGTGTTGCCGCCTCGGGCTCTAATTACAGCTTGGATCCGGTTTGGCATGCTGAACACTAAGTTTCGGAGGCGGTGTTGGGGAATATTTTCCCATTCTTCTATCAGCGCATGTTTTAGAGCCCTGAGTGTGGCAGGAGGTGGACTGCGCCTTCTGACTAGCCTCCCAAGCTCATCCCAGGCGTGTTCAATCGGGTTGAGATCTGGGCTTCTCGATGGCCAAGCCATCAAGTTGATGCCAACCTCCTGAATGTACTCTTGTACGTGGTGAGCAGTGTGTGGCCGGGCGTTATCATGCATTAGGATGGCTCCATCACCCATATTTATTAAATATGGCCCTGCATACTCGTTGAGGATCTCCGAGGCATATCTTTCACCAGTCAAAGTCCCATTTTCTATTACCACAAGCTCTGTGCGACTCTCTGAAGAGATACCAGCCCATACGTGTACAGAGCCCCCGCCATATTGGACTCTTTCCGAGATACAAGCTTGAATGTATCGCTCACCGGGTCGTCTGTAGACTCTCCGCCGTCCATCTGAAGTGTATAAAGAGAATCGAGACTCATCTGTGAATAAAACTCTAGCCCATTCTTCTTCGCCCCATTGTACGTGTTGACGGGCGTAGCGTAGTCTTGCTACGCGATGCTCTGTCTCAAGTTTGGGGCCATTTGCTGGTCTTAGAGGCTTCAGGTTAGCTTCAGCAAGTCTTCTTCTCACTGTACTCTCACTGATGTAGTCTGTTCGGGTCCGAAGAAGCTGTTGCTGAACCTCAACTGCATTAAGGTGTCGATTTCTTAACACAGTGGAAACAATAAAGCGATCTTCTCGGGTACTTGTGCACCTGGGTCTGCCATTACCTCGTCTCCTTAGATGGTTTCCAGTCTCTTCGTACCTTTGCTTTACTCGCTGAACCGTTCTTAAAGTTACACCCACCCTCCTTGCAGTACGACGCATACTGATGCCCACTTCGAGAAAAGCTAAGATTCTTGCACATTCTTCTGGTGAAAGAGGCATGATTAGTCAAATTTACTCTCTGAAGATACCTATGCTTTTCAATTACAATTGCTTTATCAGCAGCGAATGTGTCAAACACAAAAATCCTAAGTAAGACAACACCTTTCAACAGTTTAAAAAAAGTGTTTTTATTTATTCGTTTTTTTTAAAGTCAAGCATTATAAGTTCTTATAATGCATGAAGTTTTTATTGAATAAGATTAAATTTTCTTTTTAACCTTTTTTGTTTCAAAGGTCTAAGTTTTATAGTTTGGGAGAAATCGCAATTTTAAAACTGTACTACTTATTTTTGACGCCCAGTGTATATTGTAGACAATTACGTGGTTCTTGTTTTCCTTGATTACTTTAATGCTACCAGATAGATTCTTCGTAAGTAGGTATTTGCTTTCGCTTCAGGACAAATTCGAGGTTCAATCCAACTTTGTATAAACATTTTCATTTCATCTAGTTCAGAATATTTTATCTTGACGAGGAAAAAGTATAATATTATTTTTCTTTGGAATTATAGCGTCGTTGACTTCAATTGACTTTAACATAATATTTTCAAGCATTTTTCTAAGTAATTGAAAGCGGAAACTTGTTTAGGTTGACAAATTGACGATGTAATTCTTTGAAATTGTGAAACTAATGGAAAAGTTGTATTGGAATGGAAAATCGGTAATGAAAGATTTTTCGGCAGCCGATTAAAAAAACTTAGTAGGTACGCATTTTTTTTTGCATTTGCTCAAATGGGCGGCGCTGTACTATAAAAACGAAGGAAAATGTTTTTTTTGTAGAATTTTGTCCGTTTTCAAATCAACTAAATATCCTACCCAATTAACATAAATGAATAAATTGAACGAAAGTAAACTATGAAATTGGCAAAAATAAACTGAATCTTCAATGAGTCAAACTCGAAAAGGTCATTTCTGAACAAAATTGAGCAATAGGTAAAATAAATAAATTAGGTAATGATTTGTTTGATAAAATCAGAATTTGATTTAAATTAAATCGATTTAAATTGTCTGCACTCACATTTCTCCGCCACCTATTGAAATTATTTTGTGAACTAAAATCTCAAGCTGTCAGAAAATTCCTTATTATTCAGCACTAAAATTTTCGGCTGCCACACCTATTTACGTTAATAATAAGCTTGAATTCAAGAGGGTTCCTATAAAACAATTTAAAATTAAAATAAAATGACGTCATAGTATTAAAAAGTTCTAAATAAATCGGGAAGGTTTTTGGGTGTTCAACGGTAATATGTAGTTTCACTAAGTTACACATAGTGAACATAATAAAGTAGGGGGTGTCAGAAAACACTTTTAAAAAGCAGCTCATGATGATACGAAAAAGAATTTCAACTTATTTTCATAAGACAACAGAGAAACAGCCACGAGTTTGTTGAATCCATCAAAAAGAAAATATCTTTGTGAAAAACTTTGGTCCACTAAGTCAAATACAGATGTCGTTGATTTTAAAAGTAAAATGGTAAGAAAAAGGTTAAGTACCTCAATAAAAGCCAAATAACACATTGAAACTAACCGAGACAAGATCGTAAATATCAGTGAGAAGATACATCCATAAAATTAAAATTAGGACGCGTGCAAAACTTTCGCCAATAAAATTCCCTGCTGCGTCTACTTTGTAGGTACTCGTATTTTTATTTGGCTGTTGGTAGCGTGTTATGAAGGCAAAAATCCATTAAACGGCACGTCAAATAATTTCCCATGTGACGCGCGCTCGCGGCCCGTAAAAGAGGCAATAGTGCCCTCGCCCAACGGTGGATAATATTACTTTATGACCCACGGGGCCGCGCGAATGTAAGTAAATTGGTGTATAAAGACACCCAACTCAAAGTGTCGATGTTACAGATACGGTACGTGTAACTTCGATTCAGGTATGAGAGCAAGTTGAGACATAAACGGGATCCGAGAGCTGTGATCGAATTATGAGGGGATAGCATTTTATGTGTGATACCTTCAATACATACGTTTTGAGTAAGGTTAGCTTTGTATCCTACAAATGTTGAGCACTTTACGTTTCTATGACTCCGACATTCGATAGCTTATAATTTTTAAACGGCTGAGCCAATTTTGACCAAATATAGCTAAGAACCAATTCGATTACATCAGCTTTCAAAAAAAAAAACTGCAAAGAAACGTTCAGGAGCTACGATGCCACAGACTGACATACAAACAAATACACACGCATATAGATACACAGATACTCATGACAAACTTATAACTCCCCTCTTTTTTTGGTAGGGGTTAAAAATAAGTCAAAGTGATTAATGACAAAGAAACTAGGAACCGTGTTCCATTTAATTAAATACGGCACTTGTTAATGTTTTTATATCATTCAAAGTAATCAAAAAATGACGTGTCGCTATTTCAAAGGCGTGTTGGATTGTGTTTCTATAACTCTAAAATGAAAAATGTTGTAAACCAAAAAAATGTAAACCAATTTAGAAAAAAAAATATATTGATGAACCGTCTTAAGGCGACTACAGCACCTAAATTACGATTTTATGATGCGTAGATAAGCATGACGCACTGCATTAAATCGAAGAAAAAAAATACTACGGTAATATTCAGGACATAAACTAGATAAGTAGTTTGCTGAAAACATGATTCAGCACTTTTGGTTCGATAGAAAAAGCTCACAAAGTCACCTCTAAATACCAATATTGTGTATCTTTTAAGCTGTAAAAACGATAGTAAAATGCACACAGGAACTTGAATTTGCTATCAAAATGTTCGTGATTGAACACTCTCGATAAGTAGTTAAGCATTTTTCGATTTAAACTGTTACCTTTCTATAAATCTCATTTTTCTAACTTTCGAACATGTTTTTACGCACGCACACTTTCATAGTTCGTAAACTTCGTGTATCGACACTGTTCGCACTGCCGGCTCAGGCCTGTTGAGAGACGGAGATGGCACTATTCCTATGTGTGCTGCCGTTATCGGGTGCTGTAGTCGCCTTAGGCCTGTGTTCACCAAAAGTATAACCAACGGTTAAACAGCGGTTAGAAGCTAATCAGACAAAATGTCAAAAAAAATGTATGAAAATGACATTGTCAAATCTCTGGTTAGCTGCTAATCGTTGATTAAATTTTTGGTGAACACTAGCCTTAATCACATCCCGATTCTGTAACTTAAGTTGTGTGTCGATGGAATGGTCGCCATTTTATCCGTTTAGGTGGCGAAATTAAGAACTATCCAAATTTCATACATCTATACGCGGCAGCTTTGACTAGTGGTGCCACCACTAACTGAATTTTCTGTTGCGAGGTAGCTTGCAACTTTACGTTCGGTTAGCGGTGGCGCTGTTGGTCGGGGTTATTGTCAGCAAGTATATGAAAATTAAATAGTTTTCAATTTCGCCACCTGAACCGAAAAAATGGCCTCCATTCCATCGATACACAAATCAGGGCCCAGTTCATTCGTTTAGGAGCTACAAATGCCACAAACATACGCACAGATACACACCTCTATTTTTGTATAGGTTAAAAATAGGATGACGCTTCTACATATAAATAATTTTTTACCATGTTACAGTAATTGGCAGAGCAGTGCATGTCAGTGCATATAATTAATTTCAATTAATTACAGGTGGAGCAATTACCATCTGACATCTGCGACACAGCTAGCAAGAGAATCTGAACACAATAGATGACGGCTATATACAATACAGCACTCAGTTGCCTATACATATAGATTTTTAAACGATATTTTGTCTAACCTTTAGAATAAAAGCAATAACGCAAGAGTAAACCTTCCTTATAAACATTTTCTAGGAATAAGTAAATGATGATAATTTTAAACCTACTGATAGATATGTTCTGTTGATTGTGCTGTATGTCCTTGTGTGCAAATAAAGTATATTGTATTGTATTGTAGATAATCTGCATTGGTATCTTTTTGTACAGTAAAAAATAATCCTCCAGAATGGTCATGGCAGAATTAATGAATGATAATTATGTGTACATACATTGCTGTTAAAGGGTGTTGATTAAGAGAGTGCTCGAAAGCCAGGGACGAGCTATTAAGCCGCTATTATGGGCATGCAATGAAATACATGTCAGCTCAGTAAAGACACCCTGGGGGCTTGATACGTATACAACTAGCGAATTTTCGAGAATGACTACGTAGTAGGTAAATAGGTACAGTTGATATTACAGTTGTTTTTAGATCCATCAATAGTGATGGTATCATCAAAAAAAGACTAATGAAGCTAACTATACACATCAACAGGGTCTAGGGATATTGCACGATTTTTCATACAAAAGAGGCCTGTTTGAGAAGCTATAAAAGCATACTCGAGATACATGGAGGGCTATAATTTTCAGACTAGTAAGTACTAAACTTGAATTTTCAATTATAGTCAATTTATTTTGTCTGAATTGAAATTTGTTAAAATGTGACGGAAAGGAAAACAAAAATGCACTTTTTGCATGCTTTTTGTATGAAAATGGTCGAATTAACGTATTTTTTTTTCATTTTCGTTACGTTTCCACAAAATTCAAGTAAAACGAAATTCATTGTCAGAATTGAAAATTCAGGTTTAGCACTTGCTGTCTAAAAATTATAGCCCTCCATGTATCTCGAGTATGCTTTTATAGCTTCTCAAACAGACCTCTTTTGTATGAAAAATCGTGCAATATCCCTAGACCGTGTTGATGTGTGTATGACTATGAATTTAAATTGGAAAAACTTTTGGGAGTGATTCTCCCCTTAAAATAAAAAAAATATCACATTCTGTTAGCGATAAAGAAAATCTAAAGTGTATAATATTTATAATAGAAAAGTCAAGTAGTCGGTCTATCAAGCCCATTATTTCAGAACTATCGATCTTAGATATTAATCGCTAATAGAATGTGACTACCCACGCAGACATAATTTTCCATGGAAAAAAAAACTCGACTTCTCATTTTAATTAAATCAGCCTAATCGCTCAAATTATATGGAGAGGCGAATTATTCTTTTTCATATTTCGACCTGTGTTCCTTGGGGAAAGTGTTTAGTGCCACATTCTTAATTTTCAGTGACTAATTTAAAGTCAACCAATGGGCCTTTTTAAAATTAGAAATTGTCTCGGCAAAACTGTATTACCCTTGCCTCCTGTGAACTAGTGCTACTAGAAGCTGGGAACATAGGCGGCAATTTTAATTCAAATTTTGCCGTGCCGTGCCGGGCCGTGCCATTCGAATTATAAAAAGGCCCAATATCTATGATTGTCTCAAGCGAAATGGCTCGCGACTTGCTTTCCCTAATAATGACTGCAGTTAGCCAGTAAAAGATTAACAAGCTCTTCTAAGCCTTAATCTCATTTTGAACCGACCTCAAAAAAGGAGGATTTTCATTTCTTAAAAACACTAACGAAAAAATGATCGATACTTATATCTGTAAAAATCGTAGCATATCGTAGTCTCGTAGCACAAAACGTGTTTCGAAGTTTGTTAGGTGACAGTTTGTAGCGTTCGTAGAATTTGATGTTCATTTTTAACCCCCGAAAAAAAAGGAGTGCTATAAGTTTGACGTGTGTATCTGTGAATCTGTGTGTCTGTCTGTGGCATCGTAGCCCCTAAACAAATGGACCGATTTCAATGCGATTGTTTATTTGAAAGCTGTCGTAATCGAGATGGTTCTTAGTTTTTTAATATTTATTTTTTATCAGCCCATATACGTCCCCCCCGAGGGGCATGGGCCTTACTTCGAAACACGAAGGGGATTTAAGATATAGTCCATTACGCCACCGCTGGGCCAATGCGGGTTGGTGGACCGCGCGCCTTAAGAAAATTAATTTTATTTTTGTGGTAAGGCCCTAAATGTTATACATCATTTTGAGTTAGCGTAGCAAACCGTAGCTCTATTGGCCAATCCGTAACTCATCAGGATTAGCGAACACTTTGCATCACTTAACCCTAGAAATCTTTCCTAAACAGTGTAATAGGCTACGACGAGCATGGCTGTTGCAAAACCGATCTTATCAGAACCAAATAAAATTTAATATCTATAATTTGAGGTACTCACTTAACAAAACTGCAACAATTTCATCAATTCTCTTCGTGGAATTTTACTCGGCGAGCCCTAATACCTGTATTAGTCGTAATTTTCCGTTTAAATAAGCTAATTTTACAAAGTGGCTCTCAAAGGTGGGCTGTATTATATTTAGTAGGTATTAGAACGTGACTTTTTTATGGATTACTTAATTGCTACTTGATGTAAAGCCATGCTGCTTACTTACAGTTACGGGCCACGAAAAAAACGAAATTGAAAAAGTGAATTGACCAACAGCACAACACACATAACTACGATCCATGCACTCGCCTCTGCAATCCCTTTTGGGGTAGGAAAACTATTTTTGTAGTTACAGAACTTGACACCACATTTGGCATAAATTTATTTTTTTATTATGAGATGAGTTAACTCTTGACCTCAATCTTGACTAAGGTCATAGATGAGGTCGACGATGGAGCGAGTTAACCCATAAAATGCCAATTAAGGCGCTGGTACTCCCACGCACCGACGGAACACAACAAGCTGTTTGGCGTCGGACTTCGGTAGGAGGGTGGTCGCGAAACAGACGGCCCTTTACAGAGCCTACCACACCGCATGAGACCATAGGACGACACCTCAGATTCAGAAAAAATGAAGTGTCGTTGCCTGGGATGGATTACTAGGAGACAGGTCTCATTTGTGTTTCCTTAGTCGCCTCTTACGACACCCACGGAAAGAGATGGGGTGGTGTTATTCTCAACCGATCACATTTTGAGAGCTATTAAGATGGAACATGACGATAGTGGTTGTAGGTTCTTACCCACCCACGATACAGAAAAATCCTTGCGTTCCACTTACTGGCTTTTACAGTATGCCTGTCAGTTGTCACAATTATGTTTTTCTTTCATTCCTTGTCCAGCCTAATAGCCCGCGAAAACTAGAAAAATTGAAAAATTTAATCGTGTAGTTAAAAAAGTTTCAGGATTGTGTAGAGGAAGGTCCCCTGAACATTGTCTAGTAATTCCTATCGATTTCAGGTGCCGCTGGGGGTAGCAGGGAGGAATAAAGGTCCCTTTTTTCAGTTCTTTGCTCATAACTTGAAAACTATCGACTTTAGGGACTATACTTCTAAGTATGAATTAAAGTTCATTTTTTTCACAACTTTTTCATACACAGAATTTCTGTAAAACGCACACTTTTTATGTTATACCATATCCACAGTTTGTAAATTTGCGTCATAAGTCTGTTACATAAAAACGAACGTTTACCACGAAATCTCCTAATCTACTTGACTAATAAAGATTTTTTGTTAAATAGGTAGTCTGTAGTTAGTTTAGTCTATAAAGTACTATTTTAATATTCGTCTGCTAGCTGTGTTCTGTGCGTTAACAGATCAGTTGTATTCTATCGGATTCCGATATTCAATTTAACTGAAATTTTGCATACCTAAATGACAATGCAATGCAATGTTTTGTAGTAACATAGAGCTGGCTGATGATAAACATAAACATGATGATGATAAAACATGTATGGGACTTTGAGGCGTGATTTTCCCCATGAAACTGAACCACTTATCTCAAAGAACCCATATGAAATTCTTAGAAAAAGTTTTCATCTTCATCATCTGATCGCGCAAGTCATATGTCGGCCTATGTTTCATGGATGTCATGGGTGAAACAAAAATTTTAATTTTATTTTATTTTACTTGGGTAGTTTACAGCAATGCTTTTAACACAGGAAGGTATTCTTTATGCCACATATTATGCTACCGGAAAATAACTCAAATCTACTATAGTCATTTAGTTACTGTCGGTTAAATGAGTCCATGCTAAGTGAAAGAAAGCTGTTTCGCCTGTACTGGTGCGAGATAGAGGAACATGTAGTGGTACCTTTTTCCTCAGTCTGCAGGTTGGGATTTGGATGTTTATTTTGCTGAGCAGTGAGCATCAACGATACCCTGGGCAATTTTGGCAAGGAAACTAACGTCAGCAATATCTCTACGTTTATATAAAGGTAATAAGTGATAATAGGCAATATTTTATAATATAGTACGTTTATAATATTTTTTTAAATTTCCTAGCTACACCGAAGTGGCAGTAAAGTCGGAAGGGTTGTGGCATACTTGTGCTCCGGAAGCGCGGTAAGTGGCGTGTCAGCGCCCGCGCCGCCGCGCCGCTCTGTTAGAGATACAGCACGTAGCTCGCAGACATCGATTCATTGGCAGACGTCCTAAGAGAACGAAGCCAACTCAACTGTGATATCATCTTTACTTGTGGCCCTTTTGTGAGGGAAGTTTGCGAGTCGATATACGATTTTTTTACAGTTCATTCTTAGTATGATCCGTTTCAAACCAATTTTTCTACGATTGCAAACCTATGTTTTTTTAATTTATTTTTTATTATAAGATGGGTTAACTCTTAACTTCAATCTTAGCCAAGGTCATAGATGAGGTCGACGATGGAGCGAGTTAACCCAGATAATGCCTATTAAGGCACAGGTACTCCTACGCACCGACGGAACACAGCAAGCTGTTTGGCGTCGGACTTCGGTAGGAGGGTGGTCGCGAACCAGACGGCCCTTTACAGAGCTTACCACTCTCATGAGACCATAGGACGCCACCTCAGATTCAGAACAAATTGAGGTGTCGTTGCCTGGGATGGATTACTAGGAGGCAGGTCTTATTTGTGTTTACGTTGATGTAGAAGAACCTTTTTATACTACTTATCTACCATACCCACGTAATATTGCTATTCTATCAACCACCCGACTAGCAGCGCCACCACCACTCTTGGGGTCGTGGGTTCAAGTCCCATCCGCGCCTAACATTTTTCTTTCCCAAAAACTATTTAACTAAATATAAGTTAGGAGTACCTACACATTATTAATTCTTTGGACACCAAAGCTATTAGGGTCAAGTAATACAGTAGTCCCTATGTACTTTATATAATTTTGTTTAAAATATCAGTAAATTACCGGAAATTGAGTTTGGAGTGATTTAAAATCCAATATCCAACGAAACATTTTCAGAATTGAAAGATTAAATTCTGTACAGCTCGTTGCTCATAATTGATTAAATTGATTAATTAACGGGAAACAAAAAGATAAATGATGAACAATTTGGATATGGAGTCAAATCTAGGAATGCTATTTTTATACAACATTCCCAGCGAAACTGTAGACGATGATTCTCCCTATTAACCTGAATAAGTATTACTAAGAAACCCATATGAAATTCTCAAAACAAATTTGTCTACTTCTAATATTAAGACAATCAGTTGATCGTTTGAGTTGCATTTTTTTTTCAGCCCATACACATCCCATATACGTCCATATACGTTTTTTTTTTCAGCCACCGAGGGGCACGGGCCTCCCTTCGAAACATAAAGGGGATTATGTGATAGTCCACCACGCTGGCCTAATGCGGGTTGGTGGACCGCTCGCTCGTCTTTCGAAAATAAATTTTCTTGGACGGGCGGGTTTCATCACGATAATTAGAAATCTGTACATAAATCCGAAACGACGAATTTAGTGGTACAAGTCCGCTCAAGGATTGGAACCCGCGACCTTGAGTTGTATGGAGAGGCAAAATTGTTTTAATTACATTCATTAGATTAGGTTACATTCTATATTGATCGACACTGGTTTTAAAAGATTGAGTTTGCCACTTGCCACGTTCTTAACAGACCTCTTTCGCTTCCTCTAGAAAAAAGGCACTTCTCTGTCTTCATCGCAAAGCATACAGCGTGCAACAAGCGCATAGTTCATAAATTACAAACAAACTTACTAGGTGGATGATTTATAGCTGAAAGTTAGAATAAGTTTCCACCAAACAGCACACACTTGCCCGCTAACATTTTAAATACACTACCAACATTATAACCAACTGTTTGAAGTTTGCTAAGTTAAATTTATAACGGTAATTTTCGCTGAAAATTTTTGAGGTCAGAAAGGGAGAAAAAATGTGACTTTTGGTCTGAATACGTAAGTGGTGAAACGGGGTAGAGATGAACAGGGCCCTAATCGCGCTAATTTTAACGACTTTACCAAAGAACAATAATCGTTATATTTTTCATTTTTGATCACGATTTTGTTCAATTTTGTTACGTTCATAACAAAAAAACAATCATTCATAACAAAAAAAAAACGGCCAAGAGCGTATCGGGACACGCGCATTGTAGGGTTCCGAAGCAGCATGGTTCAAATATGCAGCTGGCTTCTTAATTCTACGAGCATATTGACGGTTAAACCGCTAACAATGTCTAAAAACGAGGTCACAAAGAAAGAAGGTCACAAAAATTTTAAATTCCAGCGCCACAAGGAAAATGAAAAAAAAAACATCTGTTTAAGAACCACCACGCGTGGATGCAAACGGTTGTATAAAAATCGTTTACATTACGTATTCATTTAAAACTTACTATCGTTATGGTCATAGTTAGAGATGAAAGAGACTAAAGTCTTTTAAGGCTTATTAAAAAGACTCGCCTCCATCTTACAGGACTTGACTCTAAAATTAAGATTGAAAGTTCAAATTTTTATTAATAAGACTTAGTCGTTTTATTAAGAGACTAAAAACTGAAACGACTCGAGTTGTTTTCAATAGACTGCAAGACTTAACCAACTCCAGTTGATTTTAAAAGACTTAAACGACTCGAGTTCTTTTATGTAAAAGGGATCACACCGCAGCTTGTGTGTGATATTCAATAAATCTTTTGTAACCTATCAACCAAAAAGAATAATTCACGCCTAAACCACTAAATACAATTTGATACAATTTAACAAGGGGATAAAATTAAATATTTACGTTCTATCAACACATACCTTTTTTATATAAAATTAATTTTGCATCCACAGACTTGTTCGTGCCCTTGTCTTGTTACATTTAATATTATTATTACCTATTTAACCTTTTTAACACATTAACTCTCCATATGTCTTAATGTATTGTGCAAAGCTGATTTGTTTAGTGTAGTGTCCATGGTGATTTCAACTTCCATTCTAGCAGCTGCGAAGCGTGGGCAATCTAGTAATATGTGCCACACAGACTCGCTTACGCCGGGATCAAACTCGCATCCGGGATTGTCCTTTAATTTGAACCGATGTAAGTACTCCGCGATCCCTCTGTGACCAGTCATACCTTACGACTGTCGCCTTCCCAGACAATGAGTCGCCAGTCTTTTAAGTAGTTTAGGGCGACTACAGCACCTAAATTACGATTTTATGATGCGTAGATAAGCAAGACGCACTGCATTAAATCGAAGATAAAAAATACGGTAATATTCAGGACATAAACTAGATAAGTAGTTTGCTGAAAACATGATTCAGCACTTTTGGTTCGATAGAAAAAGCTCACAAAGTCACCTTTAAATACCAATATTTTGTATCTTTTAAGCTGTAAAAACGACAGTAAAATGCACACAGGAACTTGACACCATTTTATGTAGCGTTTGCTCTATGATTCCCACTTCAAATTACTGTTCGGTTCATTTGTAAATCTAAATCATTTATTTCAAGCTAATCCTATACAAGTATACATAATATACACAACAACACGGTCTAGGGATATTGTACGATTTTTCATGCAAGAGAGGTCTGTTTGAGAAGCTATAAAAGCATACTCGAGATACATGGAGGACTATAATTTTCAGACGAGCAAGTGCTAAATTTGAATTTTTCAATTCTAGTCAATAAATTTTGTTTTACTATAAATTTGTGAAAACGTGACGGAAATGAAAACGAAAATGAACTTTTTGCCTGCTTTTTGTATGAAAATGGTCGTATTTACGCAATTTTTTTTTCATTTTAGTCACATTTTCACAAATTTCAAGAAAAAAAAATTTTATTGACTAGAATTCAGGTCAAAACGATAGCTCTCCATGTATCTCGAGTATGCTTTTATAGCTTCTCAAACAGACTTCTTTTGTATGAAAAAACGTGCAATATCCCTAGACCGTGTTGATGTGTGTATATTCCATATATTTTTTTTATATGCAGAAGAATACTTACTTGACAAACAAATATTTGAATCATACTAAATTATAAAACAAAGTCCCTCACCGCGTCTGTCTGAACCATTGAGGTAATATTCAATGGTCTGAACTCAAAAACTTCACGGATTTTTAAGCGGTTTTCACTAATTGACGGAGTGATTCAACCAACTCCAGTTGATTTTAAAAGACTTAAACGACTCGAGTTCTTTTATGTAAAAGGGATCACACCGCAGCTTGTGTGTGATATTCAATAAATCTTTTGTAACCTATCAACCAAAAAGAATAATTCACGCCTAAACCACTAAATACAATTTGATACAATTTAACAAGGGGATAAAATTAAATATTTACGTTCTATCAACACATACCTTTTTTATATAAAGTTAATTTTGCATCCACAGACTTGTTCGTGCCCTTGTCTTGTTACATTTAATATTATTATTACCTATTTAACCTTTTTAACACATTAACTCTCCATATGTCTTAATGTATTGTGCAAAGCTGATTTGTTTAGTGTAGTGTCCATGGTGATTTCAACTTCCATTCTAGCAGCTGCGAAGCGTGGGCAATCTAGTAATATGTGCCACACAGACTCGCTTACGCCGGGATCAAACTCGCATCCGGGATTGTCCTTTAATTTGAACCGATGTAAGTACTCCGCGATCCCTCTGTGACCAGTCATACCTTACGACTGTCGCCTTCCCAGACAATGAGTCGCCAGTCTTTTAAGTAGTTTAGGGCGACTACAGCACCTAAATTACGATTTTATGATGCGTAGATAAGCAAGACGCACTGCATTAAATCGAAGATAAAAAATACGGTAATATTCAGGACATAAACTAGATAAGTAGTTTGCTGAAAACATGATTCAGCACTTTTGGTTCGATAGAAAAAGCTCACAAAGTCACCTTTAAATACCAATATTTTGTATCTTTTAAGCTGTAAAAACGACAGTAAAATGCACACAGGAACTTGACACCATTTTATGTAGCGTTTGCTCTATGATTCCCACTTCAAATTACTGTTCGGTTCATTTGTAAATCTAAATCATTTATTTCAAGCTAATCCTATACAAGTATACATAATATACACAACAACACGGTCTAGGGATATTGTACGATTTTTCATGCAAGAGAGGTCTGTTTGAGAAGCTATAAAAGCATACTCGAGATACATGGAGGACTATAATTTTCAGACGAGCAAGTGCTAAATTTGAATTTTTCAATTCTAGTCAATAAATTTTGTTTTACTATAAATTTGTGAAAACGTGACGGAAATGAAAACGAAAATGAACTTTTTGCCTGCTTTTTGTATGAAAATGGTCGTATTTACGCAATTTTTTTTTCATTTTAGTCACATTTTCACAAATTTCAAGAAAAAAAAATTTTATTGACTAGAATTCAGGTCAAAACGATAGCTCTCCATGTATCTCGAGTATGCTTTTATAGCTTCTCAAACAGACTTCTTTTGTATGAAAAAACGTGCAATATCCCTAGACCGTGTTGATGTGTGTATATTCCATATATTTTTTTTATATGCAGAAGAATACTTACTTGACAAACAAATATTTGAATCATACTAAATTATAAAACAAAGTCCCTCACCGCGTCTGTCTGAACCATTGAGGTAATATTCAATGGTCTGAACTCAAAAACTTCACGGATTTTTAAGCGGTTTTCACTAATTGACGGAGTGATTCAACCAACTCCAGTTGATTTTAAAAGACTTAAACGACTCGAGTTCTTTTATGTAAAAGGGATCACACCGCAGCTTGTGTGTGATATTCAATAAATCTTTTGTAACCTATCAACCAAAAAGAATAATTCACGCCTAAACCACTAAATACAATTTGATACAATTTAACAAGGGGATAAAATTAAATATTTACGTTCTATCAACACATACCTTTTTTATATAAAGTTAATTTTGCATCCACAGACTTGTTCGTGCCCTTGTCTTGTTACATTTAATATTATTATTACCTATTTAACCTTTTTAACACATTAACTCTCCATATGTCTTAATGTATTGTGCAAAGCTGATTTGTTTAGTGTAGTGTCCATGGTGATTTCAACTTCCATTCTAGCAGCTGCGAAGCGTGGGCAATCTAGTAATATGTGCCACACAGACTCGCTTACGCCGGGATCAAACTCGCATCCGGGATTGTCCTTTAATTTGAACCGATGTAAGTACTCCGCGATCCCTCTGTGACCAGTCATACCTTACGACTGTCGCCTTCCCAGACAATGAGTCGCCAGTCTTTTAAGTAGTTTAGGGCGACTACAGCACCTAAATTACGATTTTATGATGCGTAGATAAGCAAGACGCACTGCATTAAATCGAAGATAAAAAATACGGTAATATTCAGGACATAAACTAGATAAGTAGTTTGCTGAAAACATGATTCAGCACTTTTGGTTCGATAGAAAAAGCTCACAAAGTCACCTTTAAATACCAATATTTTGTATCTTTTAAGCTGTAAAAACGACAGTAAAATGCACACAGGAACTTGACACCATTTTATGTAGCGTTTGCTCTATGATTCCCACTTCAAATTACTGTTCGGTTCATTTGTAAATCTAAATCATTTATTTCAAGCTAATCCTATACAAGTATACATAATATACACAACAACACGGTCTAGGGATATTGTACGATTTTTCATGCAAGAGAGGTCTGTTTGAGAAGCTATAAAAGCATACTCGAGATACATGGAGGACTATAATTTTCAGACGAGCAAGTGCTAAATTTGAATTTTTCAATTCTAGTCAATAAATTTTGTTTTACTATAAATTTGTGAAAACGTGACGGAAATGAAAACGAAAATGAACTTTTTGCCTGCTTTTTGTATGAAAATGGTCGTATTTACGCAATTTTTTTTTCATTTTAGTCACATTTTCACAAATTTCAAGAAAAAAAAATTTTATTGACTAGAATTCAGGTCAAAACGATAGCTCTCCATGTATCTCGAGTATGCTTTTATAGCTTCTCAAACAGACTTCTTTTGTATGAAAAAACGTGCAATATCCCTAGACCGTGTTGATGTGTGTATATTCCATATATTTTTTTTATATGCAGAAGAATACTTACTTGACAAACAAATATTTGAATCATACTAAATTATAAAACAAAGTCCCTCACCGCGTCTGTCTGAACCATTGAGGTAATATTCAATGGTCTGAACTCAAAAACTTCACGGATTTTTAAGCGGTTTTCACTAATTGACGGAGTGATTCAAGAGGAAGATTTATGTGTATAATTTAATTCTAAAATTCCTATGGGAACAAAGTCCCGGGCGGGAAAAATTACCTTATATTGAAAAATATTTCATTGTTAATTTTCTGTGAATGACGGAAAACAGCCAATATCCCTACTGTACACTTAGTGCAGTGCAACGGGCATCAGGTGTAGCGGTAATACAAACAGTAACGTATGGTTTCAATACAACCGATACGTACCTACGTACGAAAAAGCAAAACTCGTTGCTTTGCATCTTTTATTATACTGCTCTGTAGCACTTCACTTTTATTACTCTGTGACGCAAATATCTGTTTCATGTACGACTTTGAATTTGGAACATACGATGAGAAATACTGCGATCACAAAAACAAATGACAATCTACGAAGATGTTGTTTTCTTAAGCGAAAGCAAAGAGATTCTATTTCAATGACAGTGATTATAGTGGTTTGCGTTCCCATTGGGAGGCCAGATTAGAATTTTGAGCTTTTGAATGCATCAAGCTTTAGTAAAAGTTCTCAAACGTTTGTAAAATCAGCCTGTAATTTGTAAAAGAAGCCACTCAAAAGCTATAGTTGATTTAAGGGGCCCTCTCAATTGTGCACGATGGGCATCCAGACCTCATAATTCAGCTAAAGATTTACACGTTTAGTAAAAGATTTGTAAAACTAACTTACAAAATATCATCACTTTCCGTTTAGTAAATAAAAATAAATAGCATGCAGAAATTAGTCCCTGAATCGGTCACCATACACGAGTAGGTCCGCATTGAGAATTCGTTTTATTTCAGTAAACCATACAAACTGCAATTCTGCGGTTTGCATATTGATTTTGAAAAAGAAAGAGGTAGGTAGCTGCAAAGTATATGTCTTGAACAAGATCTTCTTTAGAGAGAGTGCTGAGGAGCTGGACGGCTATTCCATTACTCAATGGCAACTCAATGGTGGTGGTATGATAGTGGTAGTAATTTTACCGACTTCAAAAAAGGAGGAGGTACTATGTTCGACTGTATGTTTTTTTTAAAGTATGTTCACCGATTTCTCCGCCAATTATGGACCGATTTTCAAAATTCTTTTTTTGTTCGAAAGAAAAAAAAAGAATTTCAAGAGGTGGTCCCATATAAATTTTATCGAAAATGATTCAGCTCTTTTAAAAAAATCAACAAAAACAAAAAATACCACAAATCATCTAAATAAATGAGTGACATTTGCAAACTGTTGTTGGGATTGAAGTCGGTGACTCATACGTTTTTATAACGTCGAAAATTATATCTATTCAGGTGGATATATAAGTTAAGAACTACCAAAACAAATACATTTGATGACGGCTGCTTTAACTGGCAGCACCACCGCCAACTGAATGTTCAGTTGTTGGGTAGTTTGCAACTTCATGTTCGATTGGTGGTAGCGCTGCTGGTTGGGGCGCTGCGCTGTCCTAGATAGTTCTCAGTTTCGCCACATAAACAGATAAAATGGCCGCCATTGTCATTCCACCGCCAATGAGGTACAAGACGTTGTCAAGTACTTACGGCAGAAGACAAAAGTTCCCTTAGGTCTCCAGAGAGTGGAACTGTTGGAATCGCATCATTATTTTTTTATGCTAGTTTCAAAGCATTTGTGGTGCGGTTCCCGACGTTCATGCTGGAGACAGTCATGAAGGAGAGCTTTTGGCCGGAGGGCGTGGTGTTCCGCCGTTTCCGAGGGAGATTCTCGGTTGCAGACACCCCCGGAAAAATACCCGGGAAATAGTGTTAGTTAGTTTTATTTTATGTTGTTTCATTATAATTCATATTATGTATGTTAGTCTGTAAGGTATTTATCTGGGCCTTAGATGCCTGATAATAAATGATTTTATTATTATTATTATTAATGAGGCGACATTGATTAGTGGAACAGATACCCTGAAAGACCTCATTCGATTTCCGAGTATACAGGTTCTTACGGGGTGAGCTCATTAAATAATTTTCCGACAGAATTTTAATTTACTTACTACCAAATAGTCTACAGGAAGTCTATCAGTATTAGAGACAACAATTTATCTCTATACGGAGTTAATTGCAACGCCACTGCTTCCCAGCAGCTTTATCTCCGTAAGTGTTTAATAATACACCTCGATGGGAAACAATTACTGGAATACTGTAGGAACAAGGAACTCAAGCGTAAGAAAACTTTCGGTTCGATGGAACAATATGTACTAATTAGTTGCTACATCCTCTCTGATAACAATTAATTGTCACATCCTTTGATTATTAATATAATCTTGTATATCAGTAGTATTTCAGTTATATCTTACACCCGCAAAATAAGTTTTGCTTAGTTTGGGGTTAGATGGCACTATTTATTTATTCATTTGTAATAAATATTGAATGAGGATTTGTGTTTCTGTTCTTCCTTTCATGTCGTAAAGCTGGAACGGATTGATAACACAGAAAAACCAACACTTTTTTGTATGTTTTTTTTTCTGAAAAAAAAATTGTTTTACTTTTAATGCCAAAGAATACATCTTCGCCCTCCTTCCACTGACGTTCTAAAGATTTTGTAAGAAACCGCATAGAAACATCTACGAGCATAGTCGTAGGTTTTATTTATTCTTAAGCGCTATACAATACACTCAAAGGCCTACTCTAAGATTTTCCATTGTGTCATACACAAAGATAGACACGAACACCCATGACCAGAACAAAGACCTGCCTTTCACACAAATATTTGCCCCGACCGGGAATCGAAACCAGGCTGTATCCTAGGACTCGACCAAACCGGCCGTCCAGCTGGTGACACTGGGTACTAAATCTTGTACTATATCTCTTATCGGGCAGAGAACGAGTTATATTAATAGCTAACTAATCAAGCTAATAAAGTTATTAAAACAATTTAAAATTCAAAGGGATTGGTAGCGCTGTCGCAGTTGGAGCAATATTTTAAAATGAGGGTAGGACGTTTAATACTGCAGGGCTGACAGACAGTCGGCATGTCGTAAACAGCAAGCTTACTTCACGTCTTCGTGCGGTGTCACTAGGGCTAGCACTTTCACACAATAACGGTTTTTCCACACTAATATTATAAAGAGAAAAGATTTAATTGTTTATTTGTTTGCATTCAATAGGCTCCGAAACTACTGGACCAATTTGAAAAATTCTTTCACCATTGGGCCTTTTTATAATTCAAAAACGGCACGGCAAAATTGTATTACCAATTGCCTCCCATGTAATAGTAACACTAGAAGCTAAGAACATAAGGGGCAATGGTAATTCAAATTTCGAATTGCCGTGCCGTGCCGGTCGAATTATAAAAAGGCCCGTTGGAATCCTACATTATCCCTGACGAACATAATGCTACATCATTTTCCCAAATTCCGACGGGAACGAAGTCCCGGGCGAAAAGCTAGTTTATAATACAATACACTTTATTTACACACACAAAAACATAACAACAACTAGAGAACATAAGCAAATATAAAATTTTGTTTAACCCCCTACTATATAATTTACCGCTGATAATATAACTTTTAAACGGTTGAACCATTATATATAAATGACTAAGAACCATCTTGAATACGTGAGATTTCCAACAAAAGAAGCCTCATCGAAATCGATCTATTCGTTAGAGCTACAATCTCACAGACAGACACACAGATTCACACAGATGCTATGTACAGACATACAGATACACGCGTCAAATTTATAACACCCCTTTTTTTGACGGGAGTTAAAAATACGCGTACTAAGTAATGTAGACAAATATACTTACGTGTATCCGTATACGTGTATAGGAAATTTTGGGATCGCTCATTTCCTATTGAAATATAAGAATATTTTAAAAAGTAATTTGATAACAATCCGCTAAGTTACCTGCGTCGCGTTTAAAATACATTTTTGGAAATTTATATTGTATTTTATCATTGAGACAAGAGAAAAAAAAGAATTACTAAACAAGTGGAAATTTGAATCAGAACCCGAAATGGAAAATCGTGTAAACATAGTATAAGAAAAGATTTAGCCCACAAGATTCAACCATGTCTCAATGTTGCCAAGCACTGCTCTAGATTTCAAGCAGCGGGTTTATTTAATAGACTTCCTATTGAACTAAAATGTGAAAGAAATCTGAATATTTTTAAGACTAAATTATAGTCATTACTTTTGGACAAAGTTTGTTACGCAGTTGATGAATTTTTGACATTGACATTTTGAATTTGGAATTTTGATATTTGTGAATTTAAAATTTTGTTATTATTTAGTATTACAGTTTGACATATTTATTTTATTAAGTATATGGATCAGGTTGACATTTGAGTTTTGACTGACATTTTTCAATTGTTGTTGTATGACTAATTTAATAATAGAAATCAAAATGTTGATGAGAATTTTAATTATGCAATTATTATTATTGTAATGTATTTTTTATTTCGCACTCAGTATAAACTGGTTTTGAATAAATTTGATTGAGTGTATGAAGTGTGTGTCAGCCCTGGCCGTCTCGTTTAATTACACATAAAATGTTCAAACTGTCTGTTTACTCCGGGAAGACACTTATCGAGCAATGAGCGAGCTCTTTATTGACACATTCACTTGCCGCTGTGTGATTTCACAACCATGGTTACAAAACATAAAAAGTAGGGTATACACCATCTTCTTCTTCTAAGCGAATCGATGGCAAGTAGTCATAATTATTATAGTGTTGCGGACCAGAACGTAGCCACTTTGACGGCAGATTCACCCAGCCAGCACAAACCTTCTGAGTAAGTTTTGTATAACAGCAGTCATAGAAATGAATTTCTGAATAACGTTACCGTAATTAGCTGGTTAAGCGCTTACTCAGACGTTCTCCAAGCAATTTGGGCACAAAATCATATTGCTAATAGCTGAATAATAGCAACGTAACAGATGAATAAGTTTTGAATAATTGCACGACAAGGTGAGTATCTTCTGGATAAAAGCATTTTGTTCTTTTTTACAAATATTACAGCTCTGTTAGCCATATGAAGAATGAATGATGAATGAACTTAGTGCTGAAGTCCTTCTAAGGTCAGTTATTCAGAGAATACACAGCGTTTAGCGTATTTCATAACTTTTTATCAAGAAGTTATTCATATTAATTTAATTGACAAATCTGAAACGTCGTGTTATTGTAATGACGTGAAAGCTAAACGGCCATAATTGTTCCTATCTATAACTAAATAAATAATTTTACCCTAATTTAATGCTTAAAGAAAGAAATTGTAGGTGCGCATGCAACTTTACCGTGTATTTATACATACATTTCGTGTAAAATTTTCACGCGCCGCCCTGATAAGCGAGTTTTTGAGATAGTAAACAACATTTCATCGATTGTGTTGTATTTGTTACTGAAATACTTTTTATGTTTTATGCAATTTAAGGGTTCAAAAATAACATTGCAATACTTTTACAAGAATATTATACTGATTTCGTTATTAAAATTGAGTATTTGTGTATAAAATTCTACAAAATTATAATAGGTTATGTTATTCATTTATGGCGACGCTCATTCTGAATTAAATACCCTGCTTGCACAGCTACTCGTCTTATGTCTGCATAACAGACCTTATGTGTCCACTTATTCAGCTATTTTCTGGTTAAAAGTGGTCTGCGCACAACATAATTTGGATAAGTTTTCTATAATCACACACATTCGTACCGTTAATCAAATAATTGGGAGTAGCGTCCTTAGATCTTGTTGGGTGCAGGTGCGGTTAACGCTTTATTATTTTAGTACTTAAGTATTTATTTATTTTCATTCGGTGTCCAAGGAACCGATTATAAAAGCTTAGTGTGGGCTTTCGAGTGTGTTTAAATTTTTATACCCGGTGAAATAAGATGCAAAGTCAATGTACTTGCACTATATAGACTAAAAAAGGCCAAAAATAATACTTATATATTTTGTACCGAGTTCAGCGTAC
This sequence comes from Aproaerema taeniolella, assembly GCA_949987775.1. Taxonomy (NCBI): domain Eukaryota; kingdom Metazoa; phylum Arthropoda; class Insecta; order Lepidoptera; family Gelechiidae; genus Aproaerema; species Aproaerema taeniolella. The sequence goes on from OX465250.1 coordinate 15,935,454, forward strand.
TTCAAACTTAACAGATTAAGAGTAGGAGACTTTGAAAAAACAGACTAATAATTTCTTTAGGATGAGCTAAAAGGATAACAAAATGTATGCAATCCGGAGGTCCCATCTTCGATCAACTTCTTCTTCTTATCGTGTCGGTATAGTCAAGTGTGTGGCGAACTTGGCTAACCTTGATGTCAGAGTTTTCAAACCGCACAATGGCCTCTGACTTGGTTTTAACGACTGTAATCAATCGAAAACAGCTTAACGTGCCCTCCGAAGCACGGAAACGCTCGTGCTAAATTGCCACTTTGGTCAACCATCAGGTTCCCTGCCTATGTGTACGTTGCCTCTGTGTCTTCGATCAACTATACACCAACTAAGTAGATATCGAGTCGTCGCAAAAAAATGTGTGAATAACAACTCACTTAACACTTTTTTTATTTATTTGTGTCTTTGCAACTAGAAGGCATGATTGGAATTAGAACTGTTAACTTATTCGTGGACAGCATTTAGCTTTGATTTTGTACGTGACATCTAGATAGTTGGATCGAAGGTGCCATCTTATGCAAGGAGACGCAGTTGCCCGGAAAAAGAAATTTATAGCGCCATAATTTTAAGTTCATACTTTGGTCCAGCAGTGGGAACTGGAGAACTTTAATCATATGACGATTGATAAACAAATAACAAGATAAAGTGCTTATATTTTCTTATCGTCGTTCGGCAAATTTCGTATTACGAATGGGCCTTTTTATAATTCGAACGGCACGGCACGGCATGACAGAATTTGTATTACCATTGCATTCTATGTTCCCAGTCTATAGGATCACTAGTCTATAAGAGGCAATGGTAATACAATTTTGCCATGCCGTTTTCGTATTATAAAAAGGCTTATTAAGTAAGTGGATTTTCAAATGACAAGAACGACTGTTTGCTGAGAGAAATTAAGAAAATAGAAGCACTTTAACTTTTTATCTCAATTTACGGTGTTTTTAGTAGTTTTGTTACTCGAATATAAATATACTGCGCACTTCTATTTGCTCCCCTACTTAGAATATCAAATGTTGCTCTACCAATTACGAGACACGTTAAAAAAATGTCCACAAGAATGACAAGCCACGTGATTTCACGTCTGTTTCCGTATTCCGGGATACGTCAATTACTCTGTCAATTTAAGATAATTTCAGATCTTGTCTGGCGATTTTTAGTTAACCTGGATTTTCATAGAGTGAAAAAGAAACACACCTATAGTCTGAAATATTTAGTTTTCGTGTTATATTTAAAACAGCATGATTTTTTATAAGGTTACAATTATAATTATCAAAATTTAAAGAATTAAAAAGGCGAAATCTTATATTTTTAACCGGCTTAAAAAAAAGAGGAGGTTCTATGTTCGACTGTATGTATTTTTTTATGTATGTTCACCAATTTCTCCGCCAGTTATGGATCGATTTTCAAAATTCTTTTTTGTTCGAAAGAGTATACTCCAGAGGTGGTCCCATATAAATTTTATCAAATACTACAAACCAAAAAAATACTACAAACCAGAACATCATCTAAATAATTGAGTGACATTTTCGTTTGTGGTTATCTGCTAATAGGCATTGTAGTCTGCAAAAAATACTAGTTATCTACTTTGTGCGAACTGTTGTTGGGATTGAAGTCGGTGACACGGTCAGTCGGTGAAAATGATTAAGGACTATAAAATTATTATTTTTATGACAGAAAAAGCAGTTTGAAGACATTTCTTTTCTATCAATCTACTTTAAAGTCACACAATACATCACGTCCCTAACAATAAGTTCAAAGATTTTACATAGATATTAATGTGTATGTGCTCTTTAATTCTACAGTAGATGTTTTTAAACTTTTTTATCCCCGACAAATAAAGAGGGGTGTTATAAGTTTAAAGAGTGTATATCTGTGAGTTTGTGCGTCGGTGTTTTTGTTTGTCCGCCTGTGGCATCGTAGCTCCAAAACGAATTGACCGATTTTGATGTGTTTTTTTAATCGTGGTCGGAATGGTGCTTATTTTATATGTTATAACGATAAATGTCAGGGATAAAACAAAGTTTTCATTGTAGAGTTATTAATTTTAATAAATAATTCACATTAAAAAGCCTTTATAAAGTTTCTTCATAATAGTAAGCATTCGTTAATATAAACAACCTGAGGGCTTTTTATTCGAGGGCAATATTAAAATGTCATTTTTTAAGAACCATGTTTTCAAAGAAACTCGCGTCATGTTTAAACTTGCTCAGCGATTTTAGCCCCTGTTACTATGTTAGTAGAGTTCCGTATTAAATTTACGATGAATGGCTTTTATACGAATTCCAGGAAGCAGCTTTTGAGAAGGAACTCAAACTTAAGGGGAGTTCATAATAGCTACTACTTAATGTTTTCGCAGTTATAAGTGGTTTAATTAAAATGTTTGAGCGATAAGACTCGACTTTTCAAACAAATTAAAAATAGACGTAAATAAGGTCCGTTGCTGTTTAGGGGCACTTCATGAAATACGTAAAGTTAACATAAACTGAGTATAAACTGGTAAATATTCAATGTTGTTTTCGATTGGTTTTTTTAATGTACTTTCTCAAATTCCCAATAGTACTTCGTAAAGTCAAGGATACACGAAGCGTTCCGGTTCACTTTTATTTATTTATTTAGGAACATTAACAGACAAAATTTACATAAACTATGTAAATGGTTATACGTTATGCAATATTGTAACCACTGGCAAACTTAACATGCCCTCGAATGTACAGATAGCAGCACGCTGGACTAGGAACGAAAGAAAAACTTAGAATGTACCAGATGCCCAGACATACTTATAATTGCGAAAGTAACTCTGTCTGTCTGTTTGTCTGTTTGTCCGTCTTTCACGCCTAAACTACTGAACCGATTTTGATGAAATTTGGTACAGAGATAGATTAGAGCCTGGGAAAGGACATAGTCTACATTTTATCCCACAGTTTGGCATGAAGTAACCTGAAGTCCACGCGGGCGGAGCCGCGGGGGAAAAGCAACTAGATACCCAATCTCAAAGAAACGTCCACCAAAAACTGTCCGAGCTTTCGAACGAACTGTCAGATGAGTGAGCAGGATAAAAGAACTGAACAAAAGAATGAAAGAGTGAGAAAACCTATCAGAAATAATGCTCAATCGTTGTGATGGACACTTATTTGCCGCGGACACTTTTTGAGCGCGATTGGAAGTTTAGTTGTTTATTGTATACTAGCTTTCCGCCCGGGACTCCGTTCCCGTGGCACTTTTTTAGTTTTTTATTTCATAAGAACCTTCTCCTGACAATAAGGAACACAACAAAAAAAGAATCATCCAAATCGGTCCAGCCGTTCACGCGTGATGCCGTGACAACGAAAATCGGGTTCCATTTTTATATATATAGGTTATAGGTCAATGTGTAGAAGTTAGTAAGTGGCGTAGCTACCTAGGGGCTAGGCGGGGCAGTGCCCCGGGGCCCTCAAGCTCAGGGGGTCCTCGAATCCTTACCAGAAAATCTCGATCGAACTGAACTTTTGAAAATTTCTCCCATTTTCAAAATATTATAAATATAACAGGTTGCAACCCGACTTTAATCATGGCAACTCAGTTGAGAGAAATTCGAAAATTGTTATTTAGTCAGTTGTAAAAATTGTAAATATATGTGTTATTTAGTCAGTTGGTAGGTCCGACCTTTATATGTATAATAAAACCTTGAATCGTTTCTATTTCGTTTTAGTGCCCAATACCTACACCAAATCAATTGTAATTTATATTGTTACCGTTTAATATTTTTCTTACCTGCCCTGCAGTTCACGAAAAAGAGCTGATGATAAAGTAGCGTAGCATTTTAAAGTATCAATATCAGCTTTGTTAATTTAATTTAGGTTTAGCTAAGTAATATTATTTTTTAGTTTAGGGACCAGCTGAAAATCAGCGCCGAGACGACTATTAAGTCGTCTTTGCATTACGCTAAGCTGGACACCCTTTTTGGTGCATTACACCTACATAGAAATAAGGCATATTAGACATAAGTTCAATTAGTACATTAGGTGTATGTTACTGAATAAAAATTTATTTTATTCTAATATTTTTACTTGATAAAACCTAACCAGTTTTGATAGCAGTGGGGCCCCATTTTTTATTTTCTCCAGGGCCCTTGGTAACCTAGCTACGCCACTGAGTGGGACGAGAGGGTTTTGCTGTATCATGGCCAAAAGACTGATAGCCCGTCACCAGCATACACATGTTCCATCTAATAACCCTCAGGATGAATGTCAAATGTGGTGTAAAGTGGTATAAGAACTACATGACGTTCTGCCTACCCCGAATGGCGTGATTATATGCGTAAGTCTATGGATGGAGATAGCAGCACTTTAAGTTACCTATTCGCACTACGAACGTTGGTTTTCTTCTTCTTATCGTGTAGGTATAGTCAAGTTTGTGGCGAACTTGGCTAACCTTGGTGTCAGAGTTTTCAAACCGCCAAATGGCCTCTGATTAACGACTGTAATCAATCGATTACAGCCGGAACCGACAGCTTAACGTGAGCACGGAAACGCTCGTGATAAATTTCCACTTTTGGTCACCCATCAGGTGCCCTGCCTCTATGTACGTTGCTTAACCTCGCTGACCGGTTGAGATCAGCGGGCTCCACTGGGCTACGAGCGCTTTCGAAAGTACTTAGGTGTAATTACGGGATAAAGCAGACGTATAACCTGATGTGCCGCCGTGAGTACTACTTTGCTAGTAAGGAAACCATTTACTACACTAACACGAAAAATAAGAGTAAAGCGTAAGTTGTTTTTAACGGGATAGTAAAACTACTTTGTTTTAACTTTAAATTGTAAGAGAAGCAGTAAAATTGCAAGTGTTTCAAGTTTTTAAAATTTCTTTACTATATAACAACAACGCTTAATAGTTTTTCTATGCTTTGTACACAGCATTGAAACAGTAATTCATTATTATCGACCAGGGGGCCTATTGTTGATTCATTTATTTATTTGTAAAAGTATACATGACAGATCACAGTCGTTACAGATTACATTGTAATCTAAATTTTGATTCTGGACTACAATCCACTGAGAATGTACACTAGTAAACAACATTTAGGCGAATACAAACGAATAAATACTTGTTATTTTGACAAAAGAGATATGAAATTACTTTTAAAGCCTGTCTTGTAAATACAAAAATGATTTTAACTTAGGAGAGCTAGGTTTGAGCAGCAAATAAGGGATATTTTTATTATTTTTATTATATTGGAGAAAAACTTTTAAAATTTAATAGAAAGTAGATTACTAAGGTTCTTACTGAAACTATTATTGAACACATCTACATTCAGGTATGTTTCCACTACGTCGTTATACAGTCGGCACATTCGAGTCAAGGGGTTATAATAAGAAGTGTTGTTAATATCTATATACTGAAAGCCTAAAAGGTTTAGGGTCGCGAAGGCGATATTTAGTATTAATGCCAATTTCAGATAGAAGCATCGGAGAACTTATCTTGCTGTGAAGGATTTTATGCAATGTTATTATATCACAACGCTTCCGTCGATTTTCGAGGGTTTCTAGATTAAATTTATCTATTCGTTAGTATCTCGTTGTCATGCGATGAAAATGGGTTTTCAAATACATTTACTGAGTCTAACACGCGTGGAGGCATAGGATATAACAATCGATCGAATAAACGTCAAACTATTAGGTATCTTGCTGACAATGACGCTTTGACACAAAATTTATAAGTCTGTCGTACGATTTTTTTATTATTTACTTACTTTACTCGAGTGCAAATTTTCTGAACTTCAACTTTTAACTTTAAAAATTATAATAAAACTAGAATCCTTTGTATAGACATCATCGGGGCCAATATAGACGCATGACATAATTTTGTCATCTCAATATCGTTCTGCCTTTCCGTACTGTTATAAAAAATAATGTCACGCGTCTATCTAGATTCAATTCGGTACCGACTTATCGCTCAGTGCATGTATTTCTTGCGCATTTGCTGTAAAGATCGCATTTTAAAGGCGATTCAAATAATTCAGAACACAGCAGAACATCGAAGAGGCAAACGAAGGACTTAAAAATAGGTCCCCAGGGCCGCTATTCTGCTAATCAATGGGATCTCAATGGCTGTGGTATGAAAATAATGGCCCTTTGTAAACCTCGATAAAAAAGGGTATTATTAGTTTGACGTGTGTATCTATGTGTCCGGTGCATCTGTGTGTCTAGAATAGAATAGAAAAATCTTTATTTTATAGGACATTCAGGATGCCACTTAAAACAAGTCAAGATTACATGAAATACATACAAACAAACATTAAAGGATTTAAATACATACTACGCATTCGTTCTATTGACCCTACTGACTCTGTCTGTGTCATCGTAGCTCCTAATCAAATAGACCGATTTCAATGTGGTTTTTTGTTTGAAAGCTGACGTAATAGAGATTGTTTTTGGCTATATTTGATCAGTTCATCTGTTTTAAAGTAATAAGTAATTAATATCGGGGGTGATACAACATTTTTAATTTAAGAGTTACGTCAGCTTTAAAAAAAAGCATAACAATCAGACTATTCGTTTAGCATCTACGCCACAGACAGACCCACAATTCACATATACACAGACGTCACACAATACACACATACGTCAAACTCATAATAACCCTTTTTTGTCGGGGGTTAAGAATGGTCACAATCGTCATCCCATCGCCATTCAGATGCCATTGTTTAGTGAAATAGCCGCCGGGTCGTTTACAGCTAATCCGTCGATAGCGTGAGGCATCTGGACATGATCGTCTCAAGTGGGTGACGCGGGCCGGCCATGTTATTCGCACATGGACAGCTTTACGATTAGCCATAGAAATTAAAGTTGGAATACGTACCAAATCATTGAAGTGATTGTTCAGAACAGGCTTTTGTCGCAAGTTTTAAACATATTTTAACGGGTTTTTACCATGGTTTTTTCGGTTGAGCGCTACCGTACGTTGTCACGACTAAAACGTTGCACCGATTTTGAAGAGATATGATACATAGGCGGCGACGCTACACGTTCAAAATCCCATACTATGGTTATCCCTTGTGTCGTGGGTCCCTTGGAACATACACAAAAACAGACACGAATACCCATGACCCAAGAACAAACATCTGCTTTCAGCCCCCGACGAAAAAAGAGAGCTGTTATAAGTTTGACAAGTGAATCAGTGTATCTGTATGCCTGTGTATCTGAGTGTCTGTCTGTGGCATCATAGCTCCTTGCCCCGACCGGGAATTGAACCCATTACCCGTCGTTGATCAAGAGGCAGCGTTGCTTCCACTCGACCAAGCCTGCCGTCAAAGATATCCTAAACCCAGGGGAGTACTTGCTATCTTTAATTTTAGTACCGTGCATGCTACTAACGCGGGCAAAGCCAACGGACGGAAATATTACATTATCTAGACATTAATCAATAGATTGCAGAAAACTACGCACTGCGAGGTACCACCCTTACCTTGTCGAAATTCCTCAAATCCGTACTGAGGCGCTTCAGGCGCTTCTGTTCATCTTTTATACTGCGCACTGCTAAGGAATGGAATTCTCTGCCTGCGTCTGTATTTCCGAACTCATATAACCCGAGTCTCTTTAAAGTGTGAGTGAATAGGCATCTTCTGGGTGAGCTTGCTACATCCTCGACCACATCTTCGCCCCTGGGCTAGATTGTGATCAAGAGCAAACCCATTCGTTATAAAAAAAACTAATAATTGAGAACTTTCTTCTTATTAGTTGAGATGGTTTTTATAGCCGTTGATTGAAGTAAGTTAAAAATAAAATAAAAATATGACAAATTATCAAATTACGGCATCTCGCTTTACTGCTCTATGGTATTCAACTATCTTTATTCGCGATCACTCTTGTTGATTGGTCGACAACTGCAAAGAGGATACGTTATTGTTTGAGCCCTTAAAGGTAAATGACACTGTTTGAGTTGACTCTTATCTTTAGTATGTATTAAGTAATCCTGGCGCTTTGTTTAGTTCAGAGTAAGCCTTACCATGAACCTCGACCAGTAATTTTTCAGGATAATAATTATCTAATGCTATAAACGTAGATATTAACTGACTTCAATATCAACAGTGACTATCTGAGATCCTATTTGGTTAAATTTTCGCAGTTCAATGAACGAACCACCAGGGCACGTTTTTGTGATTTTTTCAAAAAGCGCTAATAAATAAAAATGTATACTTTTTTAACCCCCGACGCAAAAAGAGGGGTGTTATAAGTTTGACCGCTATGTGTGTGTGTGTGTGTGTGTGTGTGTGTGTGTCTGTGTGTCTGTCTGTGGCACCGTAGCTCTCAAACGGGTGAACCGATTTGGATGCGTTTTTTTTTTATTTACAAGCAGGTTTTTTGGCGATGGTTCTTAGATACGTTTTATCAAAATCGGTTCAGCCGTTTCAAGGTCATCAGCTCTTTTGTTAGCTGCGGTAGGGTTCTTAGACTCTGAATGTGTATTTACTTTACTTTCAAACATACATGTGACCTAAAACTTGAAACACTCATGTATGCTTAATAACTATGCAGAATTATGGAACTCTTGGTCTGATGCTGCAGCCAGGATATCCAGAACACTAGCACACTCTTAAAAAAATAATAGCAGATATGTCGTGTTTGGACTCGTTTTGTTCAGTATTTGATTCTGCATACAATGCAATGGTGGCAACACGGTGAGCTGATGCTGCGGCCAGGATATCCAGAACACTAGCACATCCTTGAAAAAATAATAACAGATGTGTCGTGTTTGGACTCGTTTTGATCAGTATTTGATTCTGCATACAATGCAATGGTGGCAACACCGTGAGCTGATGCTGCGGCCAGGATATCCAGCACACTAGTACACTCTTAATTATTTTGAAAATAAGTTAAAAATTTTGAAATAAAAATTAAATTAAAAATTTAAACCCCCCCCCCCCCCCGCAAAAAAGTAAAGCGGACATTTAAAAAGTAAAAAATAATACCTTTCGTTGAGCCATCAAATTCATTTCAGAAATACCTATATATATTTTAATTATCGAAATCGATGGATGGCACGATAGGGTTTGCTCATTAAAATGGCGCTATAATGTCGCGTCGGGGTACCGCTTTAGTGAATCAGTGAATAGTCAATCAAATGAAGGGTCTGATTCACTAAAGCGGTACCCCGACGCGACATTATAGCGCCATTTTAATGAGCAAACCCTATCGTGCCATCCATCGATTTCGATAATTAAAATATATATAGGTATTTCTGAAATGAATTTGATGACTCAACGAAAGGTATTATTTTTTACTTTTTAAATGTCCGCTTTACTTTTTTGCGGGGAAGGTTTTTTAAATTTTTAATTTAATTTTTATATGGATACTTTTGTCAGCATCCCCATTTATTATGTCAGTTTTAGCGATAGTTTGGCCGTGTTGTACTTTTTTGAACGAACCAAATCCAAATACTTACTTGATGAATAAAAACAACTAAACTAAATAGCTCTGGAGTATGAATTACCAAACAAAAAAATCAGATAGAAAATAAGCAGAGTAAAAATTGCGTAACAAACATACGAAAAACACACAGTCGAATTGAGAACTTTTTTTGGAGACGTTTAAAAGAAGCATTAAAATGAAGTATAAGAAAGCTTATTCCCATATCACTCGATGATCTGAACTAGTTAGTAAGGTTTAGCAACGCACACATGGGCAGAAAGTCTGATGGGTAACCAAAATGGCAATTTATCACGACCGTTTCGGTGCTTTGGAGGGCTCGTTTAAGCTGTCGGTCCCGACTGTTGTCGATTAACTAAAGTCGTTAAACCAAGTCAAGAGGAAACCCCTGACACCAAGGTTAGTCAAGTTCGATTTGTCTATATTTACACACCAATATTGTAAAGAGGAAAAATTTGTATTTTTATAGTTTGTAACGAATAAACTAAAAACTAGAGGACCGATTTTAAAACTTCTTTCACCGTTAAAAAGCTACATTATCCTTGAATAACATAGACTAGAAAGAAAGAAAGAAAGAAAATAATTTATTCATTGCCAACAATACATTAAAGTACAATTTTAGGTTATGATTACAGCAAAGTTCGATCAAATACATAATTTTCCCGAATTCCCAAGGGAATGAAGTCTCGGCCGAAAACATAGCATAGTATATTATTTATAAAAGTACGAAGAACGGTTGAAAAGTACTTTAATTTCAACAAAAATGAATAAAACTATTACATCCAGTCACAATGCCTTGTATTGTTACTAAAAAAATTTGAAATGGAAAGTTTCTGAAACTAAAGTAATGAACTAGCAAGGAACGAGCATTTACAATTAAAAACACTTGTTTAAGCTTAAACTTTTTAAATTCAGTTTAAATGACTGTTTAATTTCTTTTACTTATATGATGTGATAATTAATATTCCTCAAAAAATACAATACAATATACTTTACTGCGCAAATTGAAAAGAAAAGAAAATGATAAAACGCTTACAAATAATATAATACACAGTTTTGTGAAATTTTGAGTCACAGAATTCAGATTAATAACAAAACACTGCAGTCCCAAAGCTTAGCAAATACTTAAATGGTGGAATTTACCCATAAATATGTTCGGGTATAATTAATTATTTTTTCCCGGAAGTCAAGTTAAGCAGCTTTCGTTATTTACTTAATTTGGAGCTACGCAATGTACTACTGTACTGTACACACCGCGCCGCTGTCTGAATATGATGTACACACGGCAGCACATCAGGCTATACATGTTGACCTTGACGTCGCCCTTATCTCGGTCGTAATAGCGACGGCTTTCGTATTGCAAATGGGTAACCTGACGTGCTGCTGTCTGTACATTGCGGTTTTCGTGTTTTACGCTGTAATTATTGTTTTTATTGTAAAATTGAATGTATTCGATTAAATAATTTAATTTAAATTATAATGACTGGTTAAGAGATCCGTTTTTTTGAGTAGGTATCAGTATTGTTTGAGTAAGTAATACTTTATTTATGTCAGTACGTCTATTATCAAGTCTTTAATAAACTTTCATCATTAATGTCCGAAGTTACAAGCAAGTTCGATACTTTCAAGCCGTTTCGGAGGAGTATTTATTTATTTATTTACTTTATTGCAAACGTCACAGCTTATACATGTTACATTACATAGCCCTTAAATTAAAAATGTATACAGCCAATTAAGAAGTTAAACATATTATAAACTGTAGATTTAGATTAACGGGTAGCATAGATATATGATTAACAAAACAAAATAGATTGGATGAGTAGGTAATGTAAAAGTAAGGACAGTGTGTGTGTGTGTTATGTTATGTGTATGTGAGTGTGTGTGTGACTGTGTATGTATGTGTATGTAAGCGTATGTAGTTATTCACACCTTATGAAAATAAAATAAAAATATTAATGTTGTGGTTAAATTATTTATTTATCATTTACTAGGATCAATGTCCATGTATGGTAACTAACATTGTAATTGTGACACGAGAATTTTATATATAGATTAACTAGTCTGTATAACTGTATACAAGTTGAAATTAAAACGCTGGACTGGGAATGAAAGAAAAACGTAGAAATGCGTGCATGTGCCAGCTGCCAACTCTTCCCAGGCATGATGTAAAAGCCAGTGAATGGAACGTGAGGATTTTGCTGTACGGTGGGCAAGTCTGACAACCTAGCACCACTAAACTCATATTCTATCAAATAACCCTCAGAACGAATGAAAAATGTGGTGTCAAATGGTTCACGTTTTTTTCTATGGGAGCCCCCTTAAATATTTATTTTATTCTGTTTTTTTGTATTTGTTATTAGAGGACCAATAAAAACAAATCATCTGTGAAAATTTCAACTGTCTAACTATCACGGTTCGTGAGATACAACCTCGGACAGACTTTACATCACACATCACGTTAACATCACGTTTTTTGTATGGGAGCCCCCTTAAATATTTATTTTATTCTGGTTTTTACTATCTGTTGTTATAGGGCACATAGAAATACATCACCTGCGAAAATTTCAACTGTCTAACTATCACGGTTCATGAGATACAGTCTGGTGACAGACGGACAGACGGACGGACGGACGGACAGCGGAGCCTTAGTAACAGGGTCCCGTTTTTTCCCTTTGGGTAAAAAAGGAGTGCACCGTTAGCAGGTAAGGAAGACGATTTTGAAGCACTAAGATGTTATGAGCCCACACACCCCCATACATGAGGTTACGTGTTATTTATACTCTACGTGCCGTCACGTGGTGGAAATTGAAATCGGTTGAAACGCGGATTACGTTCAGTTATAATGTCAACTGTCAATTTCAAGCTGAAATGACGTAAGTATTGAGCCGCTGAAACTCGCGTGCCACAGAATATAGTGCTTCCGTTTTAACTGAGGCGGATTTAGTTATTATATGGCCTCAGATTACTAACTGCAAATAAATAAAGTATTTACATTTAGGTGACTCTAAATTAATAAGGTTTTCAGTTTAGTGGGCTAAGTCACGTCAATCTATCTTCTATATATATTTTTATATATATAAAAATGGACCCCTATTTATTCTGGTCACGCTATAACTTGAGCGCTGCTTGACCGATTTGGATGATTCTTTTTTTGTGTTTCTTATTGTCACGACCAGGTTTGTATTTAAAAAAAAATCCACCGGGACAATTCCCACGGGAACGAAGCCGCGGGCGGACGGCTAGTAATTAATAAAATTAAGGATGTGAATTAGCCCATCTTAGCCTTAGTTTATGAAAAGTATTCAGTTTCACAAGGAAATTGCCGTTCCAAAAATTAGCTTACTACTTTAAAATCCCCCAATGTGAAGGTTTAATTTAATAAACGTATAAAAATGTTGGAGACTGACATGACACCTTGAAATTCTGTCTCCTTTCCCGGAATTAGAGAAATAAATTTATCTTAATGAGTGGCCCTTCACAAGAATAGAATAGAAAAATCTTTATTTTATAGGACATTCAGGATGTCACTTAAAACAAGTCAAGATTACAATGTAATTCATACAAACATACATTAAACGATTTAAATACATACAGTTCTTTTGACCCTACTGACTCTACGCCTATTCGCAAAGGTGCAGTCTTCCTCAGAGAAGAACAGGCAAGAAACTCTGAGGTTGCTTTTTATTTACTAATTTTAACTAAATCTGAAATAACTCTAGAGCTGAGCAGTTCATTCCCATGGCTGCCTGTCTGATAGATAATCAGAAATTTAATAATAGCCCTTTTGCAAAGTTTTTGTTTAATCATAATAGGTAGCATCTATCTAAACCCTAAATCCGTGACTGCCTTATATCCTTCGGAACACAGGATGTATCACTGACAATTTAATAAAGCCTATCACACACGGCACGTCAGTTTGGTCGGCGTTTGATGTCTGAATTCGTTTCCTATTCATAAATTGTGGCAACAATCGCTTCAATTCTAATATGAAAGGGGTGCATATTACATCAGTATTATTTGTAAAAGAAAAGGGCATCCTAGAAATATATTACCGATTTAACACTCTCCTTAGTAAACTCAATGATAAAGCTACTGATTTGTGGGCAAGTGATGCACCTACCTTGTCCAAATAATTTTTTAAATTGTGAACGTTATTCAGGTTAGTAGTTATAGTGAGTTATAATTGACTTCTCTCTTATTATTAGGTTTGTTTATAACGTATCGTTATTATGTTAATGTAATTGTGAGTGCTGATGTATTCTGTTCACCTTTTACTGGAGGTTCTACACATAACCTGCCTGTACTGTCAAGTTTCTAAATATTATCGTGGAAACTCTGTTGATGTTCCCTTTTCATAAAATAAAATAAAGTAAGTAAACAGTTCCATACGTTTAAAACGGTATTTTGTTTTGTTTAAACATCATATTTTTGTTGTATGAAAATCGGTGAAATTGATTACTTTTTGTGAGTTCTTAAGAATCATTAAAATATTAAAAATTGTTAATTCCCAGTTGAATTACACTGTTGTTTTTTGCATGTGTTTATTATACAATTATAATTTAAAACAAAAACGATTCTTTGTATCACTTTTGTAAGACCCTAACGAGACTCTTGTTTGCAAATAAAAAAGTTATAGTCTAAATCATTCGTTCACGTTTCAGTAATTTCGTAAAAGCAGGGCTACATGTAGAATGATATAATTTTCTTGAGTACACAGTACGGTAAGAATAAAAGTAGTTTCTTAGAAACATAAATATCGTAACATAACGATATGACTGCTGTACACATGTATATAATAAATTGGCAATTTCACAATATTGAAACAGTTTTCATAAAAGCTACAAAGAAAATATCGCGAGCGCAAAAATTGCGGCTGTTTCGACGTACTTTTATTTAAGGCAAATTAAGGTTGTATAAAGCCGACATTTTTATTAGCTTAGCACTAAATTTTGCTTAAGCCAAGTTGTGTTACGCGTCGCTGAACATTGTAAGATACTATTTCTCTCTCATATGGAGAAAACTTTTTTTCCTCCACTGAGGCGCGGTTTGAGTCCCATGTGGTTTGGTGAATCACGTCATTTTTTGCGTAATATCAGTGTGCATCCGGATATGGATTTTCTTTAGAAATTTGACGTGGATGGAAAATAAAAATATGAGAGAGTCCTAGTTAAATAGTATGTCTCGCTTGAGCGTAATATTTAAGATCAAACAAATGTTTTCTTTTTTTTCATCTACATAGAACCTAAAATCTAGTGATTTGGAAAATTTCTTTGTTATTTTGTTTTGGAAACATCAAGGTATGTATTTTTGCGATGGCAGAGTATTATTATTTCTAAATATAAAAAATTGCGAGGGAATTGTTCCTTCTTTTAAGGAGTAAATTAATTTGATTAGGTATTTCAACAGCTGGCAATTTTTTTAGGTACCTACATGGGCGTACCCAGCTTCTGCCCTAGGGGAGGGCAAGTCAGATTTTTTAGGTCAGATCGTTCGCGGCTGTTTTGTCATACACACTACACAACAAAGACACCTATATGAAACATTAGGTATATGTAATGTAGTGAGTAGGGCAAACAGCCGCAAATGATCCTGCTTTATAGGTAGTTTAATAAAAGTAAACTTGACTATGCATTTTTGTATTTTCCAGGGGGGGGGGGGGGGCAGGGTACGCCCATGGGTACCTATTAACCAAATTAAAGCACAAAAAATAAAAGTAGATAGCAACCCAATATTAATTATACTTAAAACTTTATATAAAACTAGTTTTTTCCCGCGGCTTCGCTCGCGCAATGAACTTTTTAGTCACCCGTTTTATTATTGACCCCAAAGGAGATAACTTTCGAAAAATCGCGAAACACGCGTCCGTTTATTTGCTTCAAGGTATATCTTGACGAAGTTTCGAGACAAAATGTCCCGAAAAATGTTTTCTCCATACAAACTTTGAACCCCCATTTCACCCCTTAGGGGTAGAATTTCGAAAAATCCTCTCTTAGTGAAATTTAGCAAAAAGGTGTCATAAAAGACACCTTTTTGCTAAATTTCAGCTTTTTAGGTCTAAGGGCTTGGGCTGGGCGTTGATGAGTCAGTGAATCAGGACCTCCAATTTTATATATAAGAAGATACGTTCGCAATATACCTAATGACAATGTCAGATAGTGTCATCCACAGCCCATATAGCACCTAAGCGTCCCTTTAAATAATACAATGACACAATTACTTTCGAAAATTGTCACTAGTTAAGGTTTATAAAGGAATCCTTCAGAATCCGGCATTGAATGGTTTTCAATACAACACAGCAGAGCTTCGAGAATCTACTCCGTGCGCCGTACAACGAACCGCACTAGTACTGGGCCCCGATTCTGTAACTTACGTTGTGTGTCGATGGAATGGAGGCCATTTTATTTGTTCAGGTGGCGAAATTGAGAACTATTTAATAACTTGCTGGCAACCACCCCGACCAGCAGCACCACCGCCAACCGAACGTAAAGTTGCAAACTACCTAGCTACTAAAAATTCAGTTGGCGGTGGCACCATCAGTCAAAGCAGCCGTCATTAGATGTTTGAAATTTGGATAGTTCTTAATTTCACCACCTGAACAGATAAAATGGCGACCATTCCATTGCCACACAACTGAAGTTACAGAATCGGGGCCCTGGAGGTATTCCTTGGTCTATAGAACTTTCCAGAACAAAGGAGAGTTGGTGAAGTTCCGCAGCGCTTCTTACTCGCAGAGTAATCAGGACAGATAAATAAATAAAATCAGATTTCTACAATTTCATGGTCTCAAAAAGTATTACGAGAACATTAATTTGTAGGTTTTGAAAGTTATCTCAGAATTTGGTTGATTCACAATTTTTTTTTTTGCGTGAAGCAAACCTACGTCTTGCTTTCTTACGTAGTGGAACGGGATTCAAAAACTGATTATAAAAAATTAGAGAATACAGTTTGGTATTGCAGTTACATAGATATCATCTACATCTAACATTCAGTCACTCCACTCGATAGGTGAAATAATTCGTTAGGTTGAGTAAGGGCTTCTCACGTAAAACACAGGGCTCGACCATGTCACATAGTCCCATCCCAATTTAAATTTTATTAAGTTTTATAGACATAAGTGAAACCTATATGTATTTGTACTTTAGTAACAATTTCTATGAGTAACAAGGTTCTTCCATAGGAAAACGGTTTTTAGAAGAAGAAAATAAACTTCAACAGAAGAAAACAAATGAGTCATCATTTTAATAATACATAGATCTGTTAGGTGTAAGGTCTTAGAATCTTGCAAATTCTCAATTTTCTTTAAAAACATTTTATAACACATTTGCTCGTAAAGGTATTGTATTGTATCTCATTACGCGCTTGCGCGTTATTGTAACGTAAAACGCACGAGTTTTTTTTAAATAAAGTAAAACGCGTGGTTTATCAACCTTTTATCTGTAAAAAAAAACACAAAAATATTTATTTACTTTATTAATAATACTGGCCATTACTGGCTGTTTTTTGTGCCTTTGCCTAAAAAAAGCGCTGATGCGTGCGCATCGCTAATTTTTGAACAAACCGATACAGCGAAAAGAAAAAGTGCGCGGAATAAAAATTATTCGCGCACTTTTTTAACAAGAGATTAAAGATTTATTCGTTTAAGAAAGTCCGAGTTGTATTTATTTTCTCGCAAACGTTTATAAAACGTCGTATGACATACGTGCGCTTTGACAATTACAGCCTCTGCTTTCTTGTAGCAATATCGCCTCGGCTGTAATTTTCAACTTACCACACTTATAATGTACGGAGGCCAGTGCATCAGGTCACTCCATTTTCATTGCAAAACCATCCTTACCGCAACAGCATAGAGTGCGCGCGTGTGGTAACCTGATGTGCGGCCCGCTGTACTATATATAATTGTAGAGGATTAATTAAATTAGAATTAGTATTCCATAGAGAGAACGTGAAGAGTCTGTATTATTAAAAATGTTTTGTCCTAAATTCCGGCTTGTTTAGGTAAGGTAAATGTACCGAAAACCATTTCCCTGTTTTAGAAAAATGTGTATTTTATTTTTAATTAAGTGCTGGGCCCGCGGCACGGCATTGCTGGCAGATTTAAAAATTTCATCAAAATCCTATTTGTTACACATTAAGTTGGGTAAAAATACATTTCCATTTTATGTAACACTAGCTTTCCGCGCGAGACTTCGTTCCCGTAAAAATTTAGGAAAGTTATGTGGTTTTTGTGTTAATCCAAGGTATCAGCTACCTCTATACCAGGGGTGGTCAACTTGATTATACCCAAGATCTCCTGTTTACTAACGAAACCCTGTGCAATCTACCAATTACATACTTCTTGAAATCTTAAATTAAACAGCATAGTTCAGTACACAATAATGTAGTATTTTTTAAATTATATTATGAGAAAAAACTTAAATGTGAAATGTTTTTTATGTTTTTGCCTTGCCACGATCGACTGGACTAACAGTCGCGATCGACCATCGACCGGTTGGCCACCCCTGCTCTATACCAAAAAACCCAGCACAAATTGTTCGAGAAAAGCCGTTCTGTCGTTTTGGCTGAAATTTTGGGAAAATATAGCCTCTATATCGGTGATCAATTACGCAAAGTTTCAAAGTTAAATAATAAACAGTTTAATAAATATATTTTTTTTAAATTTTGAAACCATAAACATCATTTTCATGTTAAGTCATAATAGGTGTTTTTTTTTTACATTTTTTTAGTAGGTACCACACAGTGCTCTATAGCGATAAGGCACTTACCCACCACGACGCTCCCAGCGCAACCACCGAGTCGCGCCACTCAGATGACGGTGAAACTTCAAAAGTGGTAGTGATAGAACGTGAATCTCTGGCAAAGTTAAGTTCATCGCCATCTTGGGTGGCGACTCTGATTAGATCGGTACCTGGGTACCTACCACGATCTTTTAAAAGCATTTCTGTTTAGGATCCAACTTTGAACTGCTTCGCAATTAGAATTTTTTTTAAATGGTACCATGATGGCGCTGCTTTTGAACTGCTAGGTTGTCTGTGGTCCATTTTTAATGTCTACATAAATTGTCGCTGGTCTGCCTTTGAATCAACAGCACCAAAATTGAATCGCTTATAAGCCATCATGGTACGAATAAGCGTTGCAGACTTGTTTAGGTCCTAAATTGGATCGCGCTAAGCGATTATGGTAAACTTCCTGAACCTACCCTAACCTACATAGTGACTTATTTACATAAAATGTTTAAAAATGTAAAGCATAAGTACTTCAATTTATACTTCTATCGAATTCTAAATCCCATGATAAATTTGAGATTAGCGCATAACAGTGCACAGATGAAATATGATGGCCTATTTTCAAAAGCTGAAATATTGACGTTAATTTAAGTAAACACAAACAAATGCTGCATAGTGCATATTAACGAATAGCGTAGAGTTAAAATAAATAATGTAATTCACTACTTTGACTAAGATATTTTGAAAGTAATTACTTAATTTAAGCTATTTTTGAATTATTTAAATTATATTTTTTTATTTATAGTTACAAATTCTAAAACTTAAAACCAGGTTTGGTTGAATAATAGTGACGCTGCCTCTTGATCGATGGGTCCTGGGTTCGATTCCCAGTCGGGGCAAATAGTTGTGTAAAAAGCAGGTGTGTTCTCGGGCGGGTCATGGATGTTCCTGTCTGTCTTCCAAAACCATAGTGTGGACCATTGAGTGTGTAGCAGGAAATTTTTTGTAAGGTATAAAGCAAAGGGAATCGGGTAACAAGATGACTAGTCGGACTAGATTTGATACTCAAATAGAGTCGGCAACATTCGACGGAAGGACGGACAGTCCTATGAATATTGAGCAACGGGTGGCTTGTGGTCCCATATTCTACGTTTCAGTTGTAAAATAAGTGATTTTAGGGAAAAAAATGTTCGGCGCGAATGGGACTTGAACCAACGACCCCAGGATTCGATTTCCTGGTGCTCTAACTATCTTTGCTGTCGTGCCTTCAAGTCAAACGGTGAAATCTCTCATTCCCTTAAAGCACGACGTAATGAGCTTAGTAAGGGAATGACAAATTTCTAGAAAATCTAATCCTGGGGTCGTTAGTTCAAGTCCCATTTTCGCTAAACATTTTTCTTTCCCCAAAATAACATAATTTACAACTGAAACGCAAGCTGGATAAGCGTTTTAAAAAATACAAGCGCTAATAGTTAAGTTACATACTTTATCAGGAAAGATTTTATACAGCCCATATCCAAATTAAAATACTGTGCCAATTTGTATTTCCTTAATTATATTTATGTTTTTATTAGGTTATACCACCCGCCTACTAAAGATTTCTCTCAATATTACAAGATTGACTGGAAGAACTCCTATTGTGGGATAAGTCCGCTTTTGTACCAAATGTCTCTTTATGCTTTTTAATCAGTGTTTGTTTTATAATTTTGTTGTACATACAATAAAGGATTTACAAACATACATACAATGTGAGTAGGACATTGAATCATACTTCTTCTTCTTTTGTGTCGCCATACAAATAAGTTCTTCTTTATTTTGCTTAGTGCAACTACATTCTTTAATATGAAATCTCTCTAGCTTAGAATTCATCCTTTCACCTTCCAAACTCAGTTGTTATTTCACGGAATAAAGCAGTGCGCAACTTTTGATAAATAATTCTCTTTAAGCCTGCTCCGTAACTCCGTTCGTTTTCATTCCACTGCCCATTTGACGTAGTTAATACCTGCCTGCATTTCAGATTAAATCCCATGCTTCAGCATATGGCTATTTTGTAGCCCGTCTTCCCCTGTGAGTATAGAATCGTATTTTTTTAATTAACATCGTTAACTTCGTGTTTCGAAGGGAGGCCCGTGCCTCTCGGTGGGACGTATATGGGCTGGTAAAAAAAAAAAAAAACAACATCGTTAAAAGTTTTGACGTCTTTACTTATTGGAATTTTAATTTTACACAATTAAATGTAGGACTTCTCTTTTGGAAGGGATGGCCTTGTCCAATCCGATGATGAATAGTTTTGATCCTCATTACAACAGAATATGGTAATCCACTGTTGATGGTTTTTCCATCAAAGAGGATCCTTCACCAAATCTAAATAAGAATTTATCTCACAAGGCTGGGTAAGCGGAATGGAGAATAGAACTGAGTATAAAGACGAATGCTACTTAAGTATAGATCAGAGTCTGAGTCGCGTTCTGTAATATGGACTTAAGTCTAAGGAAAGTTACAAGGCATTCTATGTATGATTATATACAACAAAGGTGCGGTTGCAAGTGCATGTATACTTTATTAGGGTACACTCCTGTGTGGACTGTACACAAGCAATAAGACTGGATTTTAAAGAACGAGTTTTCGGAATAAACTATAATTGCATAGCGCATTCAGATTAAGAGTGTTCGCTTCAGTCGATTAGATATCAACAAGCCACCATCAAAGGTCGAAATTACTTTAGAGTTTCGAAACGGAATGCAGGTTGAAATATCTTAGAATTCGCTAGAGGTCGACGAAGTACTATTACTTCTGGAAGTAAATCCGGCCAGCAGCCACCAAGCGCAGTAGAGTAATCACCTGGAGTATGTTAAGTAAGGCATGACATGAGCTCAACGAGGTCAAAATTGTATGTTAAAGGTAGGATCTCTGGTGCCAACTTGGGCGTGTATTCCACTAATTAATGGCGTCTCCATGACGGTTGAATGAAAATGGTGGCCATTTTACCCATTCAGGTCATGAAACTGAGAACTATCGAAATCTCATACATTTAATGACAGCCATCCCAACCAGTAACGCAACCGTCAAGCGAACGTTATGTTGCAAACTACTTAGCAACTTAACATTCAGTTGGCAGTGGCGTCACCAATCAAAGCAGCCGTCATCAAATGTATAAAATTTGGATAGTTCTCAATTTCGCCACCTGAACGGTAAAATGGCGACCATTGATTAATGGAATAGCCATCCGTGCTCTAGTCTTGTGTACATTTACAGTACCAGCTCATGCTCTTACGAAGAGGAACCAGCACTTTCAGTAGACTTGTGTAACCAAATGTTCCCATTCGATCAAGTTCCCTCGTTTACAGAGTTATAAAGGTCAGATTGCAATCACTCTATTGCTGTTATCTGATCTGTTTAAATGCCGGATCATGGTCAAAAGTACTATAATAAGTAACAGCACCAAGCGCTTAGAAGAAAAAGTTATCAGAAGTTTGAAGAATTTTTCAAATTTTAGGTGTTACTTACGTACAAATTTTGCTCATATACTGTGCAAAAACTACGATAGGAATATACGAAGAGAGCGGCTATAGAAAGTGGTATCTGAACGCTTATCCCTCCACACATTGATAAAGTTTTAGCGCGTCTGAATGGCAATGGCTGACATTATCGTAAAAGTACCAAGTTCCTCGGAAAGCGCCGCGAAACATAAGGGGTTCTTCAATTGCTGAAGTTTCTAATATGCCGCGATGTTTGCCCCTATTGTTCGGATGATATCTCATAAAAATATCAAATCGAATAAACTGTCTCGGCGGAGATAACGTTCCCGTCTCGAGAAATTACCTATCTCGTGTGACTTTGGATAGGTGACGTTTTGCGTACATATAAAAATATATAGTGTAGTAAATATTATATTTAATCTTTCACCGGAGTAACAGACCTGACTTATAAAGTTGAGCTAGATATATTGTTGTGTTTGTGACTGTAATAAAATGGTTGATTTTCGTGACAGTATTCAGCAGAGACTTCAAAACTGTTTTTGAACGACTTCGAAAAAAGAAGCAGGTTGTCAATTCGTCTGTATGTTTCTCGTATGTTTGTTACGCGATAATTCAGCCAGCTATTGGCTGATTTTCAAAATATTTTTATTGTTCGAAAAAGTATACTCCTTAGGTGGTCCCATATACATTTTATCGAAAATGATTAAGAGCTTTTTGAAAAATCAACGAATACAAAATCACATACACATCTTATTTAGTTGACATTTTGGTTTGTTTGATTCGGATTAAAGTCGGTTGACTCTACGTTTTAAATATTGACAATTATACAACATAAGTATGGTACCTATATCTACATTTAAGAACGATTTCAATATTGGCATATATAGCAAAATTATTAATTCGTTGCGAAAGCTTTACTAGCAGGCCAATTCTATTAAAAAATCTGGTTCTGCATTTGTGTCAAATTGAGCAACTGGCTGACATAGATTTTTAATGGCTTGGAATAGTCTGGTAACTGGTATATGGTATAAATTGTTAAACCACGTTATCGTCGGGAACTTAAAGATCTTTAGCAGCTACAAACTACACCAACGAACTAAGTAAAATGAATAATTTACTAACGTTAGGCTGACTAAGAGCTTTGTACCTACAGTTGAACAAAAATTGGATAATGCTCAAAAAATATCTTACCCTAAAAGTATTCGAGTAACATAACTTATCCACATTTGAAATTCAGATCACATTGTTGTAAGGATTTTTCTTTTTTACGAAAATCTCTATTTAAACCTATTTTCTGTGCGGCTTTCGTGGTTTAGAAATTCTGGTGCCAACAACGTTAAAACTATGTGAAGGCGCATTTTTTTACACAAAATACATCTTCCATTTTAAGGTTAATAATACTCGTAGCTAGCTGAAAGTTACTTTCTGTGAATCGCCCTAGCGTTTAATGAAAAATAAATTAGTTTGCTTTTAAAATGACGCAAAAAGATTTAAAGCCAATCCTTCGTAAAATAACCCATTCGCTCTGGAATATTGGATGACGGAAGAGTCAATTGTGATGAAAAATGTTTTACGAAAAATGTGCAAAAAACTCTAGTTGATGTTCTGAAAATTAAAAAAAATAATTTTTTATATTACTTATTGACAATTTTGACGCCTGGTTTTTTGTTGTTGTAACTATAGATTAGAGTTTTGTCTCCACCACGATTCTACCCACCACGGACCTAATGAGGTGACTATAGAATTTATCATCTATTAGCCAAGGCTCAATATTATTCCTTTATGGACAGCAACACCATAATTGAAGTCAAACTAAATACAAAAATCGATTTAAGTTACACATCAGAACTTTCAAGTCTTGTATAAATAGAGTTCTTTTTTAAATGACAGTAAAGCGCACGTTTTAAGGCGACTACAGGAATAGTGCCATCTCCGTCTCTCAACAGGCCTGGGCCGGCAGTGCGAACAGTGTCGATACACGAAGTTTACGGACTATGAAAGCGTGCGTGCGTAAAACATGTTCGAAAGTTAGAAAAATGACTGCTTATCGAGAGTGTTCAATCACGAACATTTTGATACCAAATTTAAGTTCCTGTGTGCATTTTACTACCGTTTTTACAGCTTAAAAGATACACAATATTGGGTATTTAGAGGTGACTTTGTGAGCTTTTTCTATCGAACCAAAAGTGCTGAATCATGTTTTCAGCAAACTACTTATCTAGTTTATGTCCAGAATATTACCGTAGTATTTTTTCTTCGATTTAATGCAGTGCGTCATGCTTATCTACGCATCATAAAATCGTAATTTAGGTGCTGTAGTCGCCTTAAGACATTACTGTCAAAAATAATTCAGCTAGCAAATGTAATAAGGTTGAAAGTTCTATAGAACTCACAACTATATCTGGGTTGTACAATATTCGCGGTTGCGACGGTAGTCGATTGTCGCCACAACACAGCTTTGAAACAAACTTGGGAATGTTTCTTGTGAATTAGGTTATACTACACACGTACCCACAGTCTATATTGGGAGACTTTGAAAGACTTTGCGAAAATTAAGGTACTTATATCTAAGTTTAAAATGGACGTTTTAAAAAATAATCACCTTATCAACAAACACAATAAAATTAAAAGTCATTGAAAGCGTCTCATCGATGCAACGGGTGAAGAAATCTCAGAGAAACCTCGATGTGACGCGCTTGAGGAATTATTTTATATTTATGTATACCTTTCTTTGCTATTAGTGTCTATGACCAAGTTCTTTGTTCTTTATTAAACTTACGACCTGTTTGATTGATGGTAGTGATGCTGCCTCTTGATCGACGAGTGTTGATTGGGTTCGATTCCCGGTCAGGCCCGATATTTGTGTAAAAAGAAGATGTTTTTTCTCGGGTCCTGGATGTTGGTTCCTGTCTTTGTGTATACCTTTGTTCCAAGAGCGTTTATACACAATTTGTAACTTTATGTTGTAACATAGTTTTAGAAGTCCCTCCGATTAGTGTTTCCTTACACTTTGCACGTAGATTATCCTTATAAAGTTCAAGTGAATACGATCTAGTAATTTAGGACCAAATTCCTTAATCCAGTGTGAAGCCAGCGCGGGGGCCGTTGCAGGTCTTCCCGTGTTAGGTTCCCTCGGGATCAGGATACATTACAACATACCTGTGCTACTATGTTGTGTAGGTTGGCACTACCGGTCTCTTGTTTATTTATCGACTTACCTGTAAACAAAGGAATTATCATGTTAAACTTTTGTATAGTAAACTATAGCCTCATAGGTTCGTTCCACCCTTAACACACTATTTATTTTAAAATTCTAACATTTTATTTCGTTTAATTATAAGGCTGATGACATTTTTTTTCTTGAATCAAGTTAAAACCTTAACCGTTTTGATTTTGAACAGTGAATTCTTCAAATTACAAAATTCCAACAAACATGTGTATTCTATTTTAGAAAATTAAAACATTTTTTCTTTATTATTAGAATATGGCGATGAAAACACTTTGTTTAAAGATATTTAACCAGCTGCAAATCCCAATTAAAATGAATTAAGCAAAGAGATTGTTAGCATTGTATTACATTTTTACAATGTTTGGAAAGCAATAAGTAGAAAACTATTTTAGTTTACAATTTTAACTGCCATTACCAGGCGTCACCGTCTGTGTTGCCAATATCCATTTTACCGTCATGTCTGAATAAAAGCGCATTTCGAGATGGTAAATTAAATATGAATATTTGAGCATTTTGTAACCAGTGTAACTGGGTCTTAGGCAAGAGGCCAGGAAATCATTTTGGAGGAGGTTCCCATCTGTTCTGGCAACTCCTGGCTTGGAGCCAGAGCCATCTAGATCAGGGGTTCCCAACCTTTTTTTGTCTACTGCCCACTTTAAGAATAAATTATTTTTTAACGCCCCCCTTTTTAAACATACTTAAAAACCGCTAAGTACTTATAACTGATTATTGAAACGCAACTTTATAGTATTCGGACAGAGTATCTTTTATTGAAAATAAAACAAACATAATCAATTCTTATATAAAAACTAATGTGAAGGTTGAATCTGATGCTGTTCAATAAGTTTGTTGATATCAGGTTCCAATTTACTCAAAAACAGCCGCAAGTCGCCACGTTCGGTAACACGCAAACGATTTCTCTTTTTAGTAAGCAGCGTTGCCACAGCACTAAAACCACGTTCACACAAATATGACGATGGGAATGCTATCAAGAATCGTTGAACAATTGACCACAATCCAGGGTACAATTGCAGGATCGGTTTTTGAAGCCAAAATTCTTGATATCCATTTTTGAACTTGATTTTTATTTCTTCGTTTGTTGTCAATTCTATAAGTTCTTCTTCCAGCTGAGGTGACATTGCTATGTTGACATTTGAAAACGGATCCAACACCCAGTCTGGTATTTCCAAGTTTAAAATGTCCTGGTATCGTTCGGTGAAGTCAATGTGGAGGTTTTCCAAATGTTGGCAGTAGGCAAACAAGTCGTCGTTACTGCAGGATACTGATAAATTCGGAAAATTGTGAAACTCACGTCTGCCCATATTCTTTTTGTGCAGAAGCAGTTTGGCTGCGAAAGCAGCAACGACATTTTTTGTTTTAATTAAATTTAGTTCATCGCCTTGCAGTTGGAGGTTCATGTCGTTGAACAATTTATACAGGTCTGTCATGTAAGCTATTGATTTTATGAGCTTGTTGCGCAGTTCTGTATCTTTAGTTTCCAAGAACTCTATCACAGAGTCAAACAGGTTGTAAAATCGAATCAGACAATTGCCTCTTGACAGCCAACGAACTTCAGTATGAAGCAATAAACGGTTGAAATCTTCGTCATTAGTAACACAAAGCTGATGAAATAATCTATCATTCAAAGAGCTGCTACGGATTTTATTGACTGCTTTGATGACATATTGCAGTGATTGAAATAGTCGTTCACTTAAGTTTCTAGCAACCAAATGTTGTCTATGAATAACGCAATGTATAGCAAGGACATCTGGAATTTTATTTTTTAAGTACGCTATGAAGCCTTTATGGCGCCCTGTCATAGCCGGAGCGCCATCCGTAGCAACTGATATAATATTTTTCAAAGGAATCTCTTTCTCTTCACAAAACTTTTCCAATGTATTGAATATGGTTTCGCCTTTTGTATCTGTCTCCAAATTTCTGGCAAACAATAGTTCTTCACGTATTTTCTCATCTTTAATAAACCTCACGTAAGATAGCAACAACGCTTCATTAGTTGGTAAAGTGGACTCATCGAGCTGAATTGAGAATTGACTAGTCCTCAGATGATTGCACAATGATTCTTCAATGTTTTCAGCCATTTCATCAATTCGTCTTTGCACAGAATTATTACTCAAAGGAATTTTTCGGATAATATCTGCGGCCGGTTTATGAAGCACAGTAGTTATTACTTCCTTTATTGCTGGCAAAATTAACTCTTCTCCGATGTTGTGTGGTTTGCCTTTTTGAGCAATTAACAAAGAGATATTGTACGAAGCTCGAAGTCCGTCGTCATCTTGCTTAGCAGCCGCCGAAAATAGTTTTGATACACTTGGCTGAATATTATGCTTCTTCTCTAGGTCTTGAAAATATGCTACATTCTTGTCTTTCTTATCTGGATGCATTTTATTCAAATGATCTTGCAGTCTTGAAGGCTTCATTGCTTCGTTCGAAAATGTTTTTAGACATAGAAGACACAAAGGCGACGACGGGTTTGTGGGATTTTCAATAAATCCAAATTTAATATATTCCGCAGAGTATTGCCGTCTCTTCTTTTTTACTTCCGACATTGTTTTGTTTTGAGAAATACGTAAGTGTTATAATGAAGTACTGCTTATCTATTATGCGCGAAACCGCAAATGAAAATAAAATAAATTTACGTCGTTTATATAGGATTGCATAAGCAGCACGCACCAACAGGAATAAGACAAACGTGCATAAACTCGTTTATCTCATTCGACGCCCAATCGTACTCGACAAGCAAGAAAAAGTATTATAGAACCAGCCGATTGATACAGGAATGTACAAATCGGATTATTTAACAAAAACTTGTTAAAACATGATTGCCCGCGGTCTATTATGTCGAACCGAGTTTGAGCTATATCTTAATTAATATTAGTTGATGTTCACAAGATGTAGTCGAGAGTCAAGAGCTCAGTCGGTGTCTAAGAGTCTTCCTAGCTAGGTAGATGAAATTATAAATCGACCCCAAAGCCCTACACAACGCCCCCTTTTTTTTCTGGGTCTCTTACCGCCCCCCTTTAGGCCTGCAGCGCCCACAAGGGGGCGTTATCGCCCACGTTGGGAAAGACTGATCTAGATTATCTGACCGCAGATCAACTGGCCGCATAAGCTAGGAAACTTGAGGAAAAGGTCTCACAATATAAATACATTGTATTACAACATACTATGCCACTTGCTTAACGTTTTTCTTATTTTCAGAATTTATTTATAAAATAAAATTTATGCTTTGAATAGAATATTGATATTATTAAATTTTGAGTTTAATGGAAAATGTAGCTTTAATGTATTAAAATGAATTAACTTATGTTATAGTGATTCTTACTTTAAATTTAAAATATTCACAATAAACTTACATACGCTCACTTCTATAATCCAGTGGTTCTAGAACCATTAATTCTGTGGTTTATCAAATTAAACATGACGTACAATGATGTGAGGTTGTCAGCCTTTCGCCCATAATACAGCAAAAACCCTCGTGTCTCACTTACTGACTTTTACAGTAAGCCTGGGAAGAGTTGGTAGCTGGTACATTCTAAGTTTTTCTTTTACTTCCAGTCCGGCGTGGAAAATTATATGTGTAACATTAATCCATAAATCTGTGTAAATTATTTTGCGTCAATAGTTTATGTTTTCGTAATACGTTTTTAGGTATCGTTTTTTTTCAATATAAGCGCCTTTAAGAACAAATTATAAGAGGCTTTGTTAGGGTATTTCCTAGACTTCATCTTTGAAGCGAGGCATTCAGAAACATCGAGCTCAAGTGCTGTTCAATGGTACTTCACCAGGACCGGCGCTGCACCTCTACATTAGTACCTTTAGTTTGCAAGTAGCTTTCTACCCGTAACTTCGTTCACGTGGAAAATATATTTAAGATAAGATAAGATAAGAAAACTTTATTTGCTTAAAACGTGGTATAACAGGTGTTACAATAAGGTACAGAACTTATGTTTTGCCATATATGAACAGCATGCAAAATGTTGAATTAAATTAATATTATTGAATTAGTCAACAATAGGCAAGTGAGAATTATATTAGTAACTAATTATTATTTAACAATTCTGTAACATTATAATAATTTCTTTCCGTCAACCATTTATACAATTTATTCTTAAATATATTCACCCTTAAGGTTTAAACTCATTTGGTATCTTGTTATACACTCTTATCGCTGTACACAAGCCTTTCAGGGTTACTGCCCTTACTGTCCTAGGATTCCTATCACATGCTTTACTGAACAGTGTTATATGTTTTTTATACATCGATTTATACATCAGGTGGCTACAAATTAGTTAGTGAAACTTTAGAGGGTTATTCCACGCATATGAAACTAAACTATTTCACAAAAAAAAAGAATTACTCGCTGATCTTGGAATAGGGGATAGTTGTTCAGTTTAGTGTGCTAATTTCCATCCCTAATTTTTGCTAAACAATTTTTTTTTTAAATCTTAAATGTAGGAAAACGAGGCTTTAGATTAGACCATACATACCGTCAACAATTAAACAATTTAAGGTCACTTTATAGCCTATAGGTACATCAGCTTAAGTGTCATACTCCACGTCACTCTGTAAGTCTGCGATCAACGTACGACCGATATTTGTCTCTACCTGTCACTGTTATCTGTTTAGTGTAAGAGAGAGATGTACTGACATCCGACGCGCCGAAATGTCGGTCGTAGATTTACAGAGTACATACCCAGATAGAAAGGTTCCGTAGGTGGTACAGGAGACTTATAGAAGACCAGTTGTTACATAAATTACTTACTTTATCAAATGCTTAAACCCTGGACTACACTCCGCGTCAGCTACAAGGCAGAAAGTGGATATAACGCTAGAGCTCAAAAAGTCTCATAGTTTGGCTATAATCTAAATGTTTCTTATTAAAGAATGAAAGCAATTAGAAGAAGTATATAAAGACATTTAAAAAATATTTAACTACAAATAGGTTATGTATAAGTACGTATAATAGAAGGTACTCAATTATATTTAATTATCTGAGGTATATTTTACAACAGAGACCGCAAACACCGCAACAGTTGCACCTAATAACACCAATATAAAATGATATAGCGCCTTAATTATAAAAATAAACAGCCTCGCAAACCTGCGGCGAGGTTCCATTAAAAATGAGCCATTTGTTTTGGTGCACCGCTTAAGGAGACAATAGCTCTGAGGTACTTCGAGATGCTCTGAGAGCATTAACTGCTCTCGCGTGGGCTAATTAAGCGTTTCACTTAACGGAGAGGGTGCTATCATTATAAAACATTTTGGCAAGCAGTGATGTATCTGCTTGTCACTTTTTATAATGTTACACTGGCCTAACTCTCCTCTCAGTATTATTTCGAATAGTAAGTACTTATGGGACCAGCTGAAAACGAGCGCCTGATGACTGAGTTATCACCACGGCAATATGCTGAGCTGGCAACCCTTTTCAATCGATTTGAAATAGAAGGAGGTTCTATGTTCGACTGTACGTGTCTTTTTTAATGTATGGTCATCGATTTCTCCGCCATTTATGGACAAATTAAATTTTTTGCTTGTTTGTTTCGAAAGAGTATAATACTGCAGAGGTGGTGGTCCTAGTGAAACCTAGTCAGAATCTGATGAGATAATTCCAGGAAAATTAAGGAAAACCCTCGAATTTAATAGACACTTACATTGTTTCTAACGTACTTTCTATTATTTACACTAAATATATATAAAATTAATAAACTTTAAAAACAATTTAAACTGACTTCAAAAAGCTAAAAATGTCATTTATACTTTAGTTTCAGCTTGAAGTCGATGTGAAGGCAGATAAGTATACATACGTATCCTATCAAAAGTATTGTTGATGGCGGTTTAATTTTCTAAAATGTTTGTTAGTGCATTACATTGAATGTAACACTAATCGTTAAGAATTAGTAATAAACTAATAGACATGTTATGATACTAAATAAATAAAAACTACATCGTTCTAATACCCATTAAGCTGAGTGTATGGTCTTACAATGGTAAAAAATGGGACCCTCGTGTAACCCGCGGTTAGTAACTAATCTGACAAAATATGAAGAAAAAATGTTTAAAAATTACATTGTTACTGTCAAATACTTCTATAGGTTAATCCCCTTCCTTTCGTAATGACGGTGCAAGAAAAGTAAGAGTACTAAATACATTTTAAACGAAAAAATGTATTACTGTATTCGGAAAATAGTTGCGTCGCAAGAACATTTCTTCGTTTTTAACAACTGGTTACTAAACTTAGTTGACGGTGAAACTTGCACGACGGCACCGCGCAAAGGCTTGCTTGCTCTCTGGCGATGTCATTTAAAAACTTTTTTGACATTTGACCGCGTTGTGTTCACGTTGTGCTTGAGCTGTAGACATGTCAAGTATAACATTCTACTTTAGACGCCGTACTCCTAACAAATCTGTGTATGAAGTAAGTACTTAATTATTAGCAACAAGATGCGAGTTCACGGCCCTCCCGCGTCCTACTAAGCCATCGGTTCACTCCCGTTAGCGCAATCCTTTTAATACTAAAACCTACCAAAACGAAAAAAAAAAAAATACAAAGCTAATGAACATGGAGCAAGGATACTTTTTTTGATTCCTCTAGTGCTTAGAAGTACTACAATTTTATCTTTGCTTTTTTGCTTAAAAATTAGAGCTTTCGTACCTGAAGTACTCAAACTTTTCACAATAGTAGGTACTTATTATTGTAAATTTTTGTATTTCATTGTAATTTCTGATAAAAATTAGTTGATTTGCAAATTTTAAAAACAGATATAACGTGTAGCGATTTATGTAGTACCTATTTTAAGTATTTTAGTATTTTCAAAGTGGAAACCCTAATTCTGAGGCGAGACTTAAAGCTTGTAAAGACGAAGAAGAATTATCTACTTGAACTATTAAGAGTAACTAAACTGTAACTGGAACTGTATTGTTAAAATTTTATTTCCATCCAACATTAGTTCTATGAAGCAATCGATAAAACCACTATCTAACTTATAGAATTGAAAATAAATTACAATAACAAGCAACAACTTCATCTGAAGCCTTGGTTCGTCCTTCTTAAAAAGTCTAGATCAGAAAGCATTATTTCTGAGAGGCAAAATCACAGCACAAGGTTATTCTAGTCATTAGGTAACATCGATATTGTTAGCCATTAAATTTTCGGGGAATCATTATTAAATTATGTACCAATCGGAGGCCTAAAAAGTTTCAATTCAAAAAAGGAAGATTGACAGTCGTGAGAAATCTAGAGTCGCAAATAACTTTTTTTATATTAGTGACGAGCCGCTCGATGTTAAGGGATATTGTCACGATATGAAAACTACATTAAATCGTAGTGTAAAAATATCGTGACATTTTGCAAGTGTAACGATTTACCCTAGTTTTTTCTTCCAGTGCCCAAAAACAAAGCAGATCATGCGTTGTGGTTAATGGAAGAGGTGCTGGTAAAATAATACTTCTTTGTGGACTGTATCTAATCAAAAGTGGTTCAATAGGCGTCTTTTGAAAACCTGTGACCGAGAATGCAAGACACTAATTCCGCGGCTCCTCAGCAACTCCTTCTCTGGACAGAGAGTCCCAGTGGATCTTAAAAGCAGGAGCAAGCGGCGGTGGTGGCTTCTTCTGCTAGGCTAGATGATTGGTTGATAACGGATACAATGCAATTTTGGTCGGTAACGTGGGTTTTTAGGGTTTTAAAGAGCCTTACTCCGGTTAAATAAAGGTGGAATAATACCACTATCTAACTGTTGCCACTTTTTAATTTCTACTCTTTTTTGCCAGACTGTATTTGTGTTAAAAAATTTGCACAAAACTGGAGATTTAACGAATACCCTACCAACTTAACAAAACAAAGCGTTTTATTCTCACATATATGGCGAGTATGAGTGGTTTTAAGTTGCAATAACAAATGTTGGCATTAAGGCTACCACCCTCCTGTAAATCCGACGACACGCCAGAATACCGTACCGCAATTATGTGGGTTCGCGACGCTCAGATGGATTATGTGAAATTAAGCGAGCGGCAACTAAGTGAGCTTAATTCTCACAGCGCATCACCTCGCAGAACAAAAGGTTACGTAACACATGTGTATAGGGTGTCCGGACAATTCCTTTTTTAATAAAAAAAAATCGTTTTTGACGACAATCTAGCTCAAGGGTAAAGATGTGGTATACCTTACGATCTTCAAAGAGGATCAGGTATGCAGATGCAGAGTTCTTTACCAGTGTGCAACAAAAAAGTCTGAAGAGAAGTGCTCTGTACAGCTTCGTAGGATCTCGACAAGTAAGGGTTGTAACCTGTAGTGCGTCTGGACGTCTGGTAGAAATAAGATAAGTAATTATTAAAAAACATTATTAAAACAAGATTTTTAAAATGTATACTTTTCTCATGTGGTTTTATACCCCCGAGAAAAAAAGGAGGGTGTTATAAGTTTGACGCGTATATCTGTATGTCTGTGTATCTCTGTCTATAGCTCCTAAATGAATATATCAATTTTGATGCAGTTTTTCTTATATTTTAATCGTTCGTTTTCAGAAAAGATGCATTATTTATTTTCCTACGTTCCTTTAGGAAATACAAACAAAACTAATGTTTGTTTTGAATAGAAGTTCTGTAAATATACACATCAACACTGTCTAGGGATATTGCACGATTTTTAGCTATAGGAGCATAGTCGAGATACATGGAGGGCTATAATTTTCAGACGAGCAAGTGCTAAACTTGAATTTTCAATTCTATTCAATAAATTTTGTTTTACTTGAAATTTGTGAAAACGTGACGGAAACGAAAACGAAAATGCACTTTTTGCCTGCTTTTTGTATGAAAATGGTCGAATTTATGCATTTTTTTTAAAATTTTCGTCACAAATTTCAAGTAAGTAAACCAAAATTTATTAACTAGAACTGAAAATTCAATTATAGCCCTCCATGTATCTCGAGTATGCTATTATAGCTTCTCAAACAGACCTCTTTTGTATGAAAAATCGTGCAATATCCCTAGACCGTGTTGATGTGTGTATATTGGTATACTTAGTCACCAGAGTGTTTAATTTTTTTTAATGTAAAAAATAAACCTCTACCGAAAAGGTATGCTTCAAAATAAGTCCACCCGGTTCATTAGTTCCTTTCACAATTCTTTCTAATCTTTATAACGTTCTACACACCCCGTATCCTGTAACACAGCCACCGTGGACCATATTTCTCCATTACCTCGCCTCTTTGTTTGTTTACTTTGGGTGCCTTTGGAAAAAGTACCTCCTCCGGCTGCGACACACAGAAATAACGGGTCTCTCTGACCCAACTCAGCCATGTATCTCAATCTGTACGTATGACGTTAGGGGTTGACCAAGGGTCTATTCTACTTAATGAGCTGTGAGATATTTTTATTGCACTTAAGTAGGTTTACTATGAATTAAAAGCTACGTACTCAGTATAGCGAATCCTGCGATACAAGTTTTACCTAGTGCAGCTCCAGTCTCCCACTTCACTATGTGCTCAATTTTTATGTACTTACAACTTTTTTGGAGAAAAATTAACATGTATTATTATTATTATGTAGATTTCCTTCCAAGCTGGAGTGTGAGTGACAGAAAAACTAAGAATGTGCTAGCTGCCAACTCTTCGCAGGCATACTGTAAGAGTCAGTAATTTGGGACATAAGGTTATTGTTTTTTTTTTGAAGTGAAAACTTCTTTAGCG
The DNA here is from genome assembly GCA_949987775.1 of Aproaerema taeniolella. NCBI lineage: Eukaryota > Metazoa > Arthropoda > Insecta > Lepidoptera > Gelechiidae > Aproaerema > Aproaerema taeniolella. Next base: position 15,970,029 of record OX465250.1, read on the forward strand.
GCGTTGAGCACTTTTAGTATGGGGAAAAATGTTAAACTCGCGATGAACTCGCGTCAGATGTCACGTGACCGTGATCGTCAGATGTGATCGAAAATGCGTAGGATAGGGTGGCCACCTTTTTTGATGTGAAAACTTCTTTAGCAGCGTTGTGCACTTTGAAGTATGGGTGGAAACCCGGACGGATGGCAGGCCTATGGTAAAATTATCTCTGTGACAAATGTCAACGATGTCAACGATTATTCGCACATAGTGTGCAAATACCGATAGACTATTTTACTAAATAGAAAGTAGACAGTTTGGTCGAGTGGAAAAGTTGCCAGATTGCAGGTCGAGGGTTCGAATCCTGAGAGAATAATGGACTCTTTTTGTGTATTTTGTTTTATTTCCATATTAATCCACAACATTAATGTTCAAGTTTTCACTTCTGCCGGCACTCCCGGAGTGCAACCCGTTGTTTTTTTTTAATTATAAGATGGGTTAACTCTTGACCTCAATCTTGACCATAAAGGAGGGGTGTTTAATAAATATAATAGAAATTAAAACTGCAAAAATCAAGATGTCACGGAGGGAAGTTTGATAAATATAGGAATTAGGTTTAAATGTGCTTTGTATATAAAGTATAAAATAATATAATCTAGCAAGTCTAAGGCCCCGTATTACAGAAAGAGACTCAAGTCTTAATCTATACTTAAGTATTGATTGTCTCTTTCTCTCACTATAAAATTGATAAAGACGACTGATACTCAAGTATAGATCAGAGTCTGAGTCGCGTTCTGTACGGGCCTAAAAGACCCGAAAAATATAGATGTCTAATGACTAAGCAATCTTGACTATGATCTTACAGATTCTATTGAAAATGTATTAGTTTTGGCCTAACATAATTTCTTGAAGGACCCAAGTCCAATATCAGAAATAAAGTTTAACTTTTATGAACATACGTAACGGCCGCGTAGATTGTGTCTGTATTTTCCTAGTGCTCTGATTCACGTATCGATTTAGTATTAAATTTTATTGGCGGGGACTGTACGAGGGTCTACATAAATGGAATTCTTAAGTCCGCCGACGGCTTGTATGAGCACGATTCGGACACAGTACATGGTGAACTGTGTGTTAACTGACATGAACAGTAATGTCAGTAACAGTAACTTCCCGATCATGGATAGATATTAGTACCCAAGAAACAATTGCAGTGTGGTAGTCTTGAATCAGAGGAGACAATATATTTACAAATGGACGATTTAGAAACAGAAAGAAAGAAAGATAGATTATTATTTTGGACCGCACAACATAATATGTAGAACAGACAAAATCACACGGAAATACGATAATATTACCTCCAAAAGGGAGAAACTTAAAAAATAGCAAACTACTTTTTGATCGCTATTTGTTGTAGAGTCCGAGACAAAGTGCCCTCAACTCGTTCAATCATTATAGATTTTGACCCGTGAATAGTTCTTGTTTTTTTTTCGTAGGTCCCTCGGGGGGGTCACTGGGAGTGTTAATTCAAAAAGTAGACTGAATCAGGCTCCTGTGTATATTCGAAAAATACTTTTTTTTCCAAAAAAACGGTTTTTCTTGAATAACTCGGCCATTTTTTATTTTACAGTAAAACCGCGAGGACAAAAATTGTAGAAAATTCGATTCTCTACAAGTTTGGTCCTCACAATTTTTCTTTTAGGTTCGATATTTTGGAAATTAAACCTGAAAAACGCGACAAATTCAAAATATTATCATTATCGTACCGCCAGCGTCTGGGGCACACTGGTGAAACAAGTCCCACTACCTGAAATGGGTAATTCATTAAGTTGTAATTAAGTAATGGGTAATTAATTAATTAAATTTAATTTCCAAAATATCGATTTTGGGGGAAAAAAGCTGGGAACCAAAATTGTTCAGAGTTTGATTCTCTACAAGTTTAGTCCTTTTCATTTATGCCGTAAAACGTGGAACATAGGAGATAATGATAATATTTTGAATTTGTCGCGTTTTTCAGGTTTAATTTCCAAAATATCGATCCTAGAAGAAAAAATTTAAGGACCAAGCTTGTGGAAAATCGAATTTACTTCAATTTTTGTCTTCGCGATTTTACTGTAAAATCAAAAATGGCCGAGTTATTTAAGAAAAACCGTTTTTCGAATATACACAGGAGCCTGATTGAATTTACACTCCCAGTGACCCTCCCGTGGGACCTACGAAAAAAAATCCAAGAACTGATTATTCACGGGTAGGGTCGGTGTTTTGGATTTAATGACTGGACTAAGCTGTAACTCAGGAATCAGGGGCTCTACTTTGTCCTACGAGTATCTACTATCGACAGACAGCTGATAATTGTCACTACCTGTCACTGTCATCCGTAAAGCACAAGACAGAGATATACTGATATTTACTGACATTTGACGCTTCCAAATTTCAATCGTAGATTGTACAGAGTGGAACACCAGAATCGGGAGCAACATGGATGATGTGATATAATATAAGTGATAATAAAAATTTATTATCGCTTTCTTTTATGTCCTTTTTTAACATATGTTTTGTAAAGTAGGTCGTAATATTCTTCTTTCTTTTTCATTCGAATCCGAACTACATGTGACGCAAACCAAAACTAAATTAAGTAAACTTCTCTTAGTGTATTTACTGTCCCGTGTGTGTATTACTAAAACCACAAAGTGTGATTACTTAAACACATATTTCATTTACTCTACAATAAGTTTAATTTGTAAATTATATATGTACAAAAATACTTAAGTAACTCTGAAAACAGTAATTTACTTGAAGACTGCGCAAACAATCATTTTAGCAACGTGACTTTCAACTCTACGTAAAAGAAAACAAGAAAATTTGCTTTCTATCCATCAACTACTTACTTGAGAACTTTTTTAGAAATACCCGTTGTCTGAAAAATCTTTGAGTTCAATACAGCTTTGCTTTTGTTATGATTACTTTGAATGAGTTGTTTACTTTGAATAACGTGGTTATTAAGAATAACTAGAGAACAAATTTACAGCAGCGGTAAAGACCTAAAAACGGTATTTCAGCTATAAAAAATACAGACTTTGAATTAGCTTTTAGAGCTGTTCAGCTGTTACTTCTCTTATGCGAACGCACGTCTAACTTCAGCTCATAAAAGTGGTTTTTCGTGTTGTACTTTCCTTTCCAATTTTCTAGTTTTCGTTCGGAATTTTCTTTTAAAACGTACACAAACCTAAGTGCTCTACTTATATTAATCGTCACCTTTATAATTCAGCTTTGATGCACATTTATGGAGGCATTATTCAAAGTATTGCTCATCATGGGTTTTAATTTAAGCGATGATTTGTTGAACTTTGTGCCAATCATTTTAAGGTTGATTTTGGAGTGTTGGGATTTGTCTTTAAGATTGTTGGGAGATTACAGGGTCGTTACGATGCTCGTTTAGATAGCTGCGTGAAGAATGGAGATCTAGACGGAGACACCTCATCTTATGTAAAACATTCTGCGATCTGCGTGCCCTTTCTCTCGGCGACTGGATTCCACTGGCATTACGTTGGGTATGAACACAATTCCATTTGTATTTAAAAGCTTCTACGGAGGTGAATTATCTATATTTGCCGTGGTAGGTACGTTTTCAATTGGCAAATGCGTCTTATTTTTTGTTTCAAGGGGTATTTTTTGGGGTGCTTAATTTTTTATGATTAAATTTTGATAGCTAATATTTTTCGAAAGATGTTTTTCCACACGAGTAATAAACCAACAACCCGTGATTTTTTCAATCTTATTAGAGGCAGAACCAATGACTCAATTTATAGTAAGATAATATCGTATATCACACAGAAGTGATCAATGAGAACCCTAAATATCTTAACCATTGAATCAGTCCATTACACAATTACATTAAAACTTAAGTACTCGGGGCACAACAGTTAGAAGCACTCCTAGCAGTGCTTCCGAGACATCAAATATTATTCTGGAATGGAAAATTTAATTCAATCTTCTTTGTTTATTTATATCCCGGACTTGTAACCGACCACTTTGACATACTGACTAATTTTCACAGATGTTTTAATAAAATACTAGCTTTCCGCCTGGGACTTCGTTCCTGTGGGAATTCGGAAAAAATACCGTCTCTTCTGAAGTTTCACCGTCATGTAAGTGGCGCAACTAGCAAGGGCCGCTGAATTTACGAATGTTCTTTTTTTTATTATGAGAAGGGTTAACACTTGACCTCATACTTGACCAAGGTATTAAATGAGGTCGACGATGGAGCGAGTGAACCCCAAAAATGCTTATTAAGGTACTGGTACTCTTACGCACCGACGAAACATAGCAAGCTGTCTGGCGTCTGACTTCGGCAGGAGTGTGGTCGCAAACCAGACGTCCCTTTTTGCAGAGCCTACTACACCGCACCTAAAATTCAGAACAAATTGAGATGTCGTTGCTTAGGATGGATTAATAGGAGGTCTCAATAATTTGTTTTTCCTTAGCCGCACTTACGACATCCACGGAAAGAAATGGTGCGGTGTTATTAACAACCGATCACCACATGCCATAAATTTATCACAAAAGAGGTCGTTTATCACTTTAAAAATATATAACGTACGCTTCTCGTGTTAAATTGGGTTCGAAGTATCATCGATGCGTTACCCAAATTGCCAATTGACATTAAATTTTCCAAGCTCCAGTGTTATGGAGCCATAAAGTTCCCCCATAAACAAAAGCTGGAGGATTTTATCATTTCTCACCTGATGGCAACTTTATAAATATATAAAAGAGAGGATCTTGAATCAAGCGTTATCTGAGTGGAGTTGTAAAACTTTTAACAAGGTTAGGTTTCCCGTGATGGGAGATATCCAATCTGCAGATAGGCACATCTAATTACAACTTTTGAAATGTAGAATGTGGGTCAATGTACAGGGAACAGCATTAGGTATACCTTCCAGTAATAATGAATTCTTTAAAATTGTTATAAGAGCGCTTTTGCATCCTACACTTGATACACTGTAGAATCTGTACCAGTTTTTGGATTGAATCAGGAAATCTATCGATTACTTTCACAGAGCTATAAGAATAGTAGATTGTTAATCGAGGGTGGAAAGAATCAATTCCCGAGGTATTTAGACGCCCGAGCGAAGTGAGGGCGGCTAAGTCCGAGTAAGAATTGATTCTTTTACCCGTGTTAAACTCTCTACTTTTCATTTTGAATATGAGGAATATAAAACTAGTTGTTTATCTAAACTATTTATTGATAATATATAATAATATTAGTAGTACCTATTTTTTTAAATTCCGTCACAGATACATAACAGATTAGTATCCCGTCAATTTATGTCGACTTTTGAAATTTTAAATATGGAAGCGCTCGTAGCCCAGTGGCTCTCGCTGATCTCAACCGATCAGTGAGGTTAAGCAACGTACACAGAGGCAGGGAACCTGATGGGTGACCAAAGTGGCAATTTATCACGAGCGTTTCCGTGCTTCGGAGGGCACGTTAAGCTGTCGGTCCCGGCTGTTGTCGATTGACTACAGTCGTTAAAACCAGGTCAGAGGCCATTGTGCGGTTTGAAAACTCTGACACCAGGGTTAGCCAAGTTCGCCACACACTTGACTATACCTACACGATAAGAAGAAGACCGCGTAATTGTTGCGGCTTATTCCGCTCAAAGAAGTTAGCGCTAAGTTCACACTGGCTGTTTAGAAACTCACATGGCCGCAGCATATTACCCCCCCGTAAAGAAAAAAGGGTGTTATCAATATGATGAGTACGAGTGTGTATCTACAGAGCTTTAGGTATCTCTCTTTCAACCTCTCGGGTGGTTAATCAGTCCATGAAACTGAACAACTTCCCCAAGAAACTTAGGTCAAAATACGAAAAAAAAAATTGATTTCCCATACAAAATGCGCTATATGCTGATGAAGTTTGTATGAGAACTAAAATTTTTTTTTTCTCTTTTGACCTATGTTCCTTGGGAAAGTTGTTCAGTTTCATGGATTGATTAACCACCCAAGAGGTTGAAAGAGAGATACCTAAAGCCCTGTATATGTCTGTCTGTGGCATTGTAGCTCCAAAATGGATGGACCTAATTTAATGCGTTTGTTATGAAATTCCCACGGGAACGAAGGCCCGGGCATCCTATAATGAGTGAATAAGTATAATAGGTACGTCATAATCGATGTTATGTAAATTTAAACACAGTTTTCACAAAAATGAATCTTGCACGTAATGAATATAATTACACGTATGATTTATATTTTCGAACAGCAGTTAATTAAATTCCTCGTTGGTCAGTGAAATACGTTTCAGGGAAAATTTTTACATACCTATTATACTGGTGGGAAAAATAACAAGCTAAAATAGCAACACCAGTACGTTAATTTTAAAATATCTTTTTTAATTTTCACTTTACTTGTTTTAAACTCTTTAAAAAATGTATATTAGAAAGAACGTTTCTTTGAAACTAAATGAAATCAAAACATATTCATTATCTGCAGAACGATATTCCTCAATCCTCATCCCATATATGTATGACTTCGGGACTTCGTTCCCGTGGGTATTCGGGAAAATTATAGAGCTTATGATACTTACTCAGGGATAATGTAGCATCCTAATGGTGAAAGAATTTTTCAAATCGGCCCAGTAGTTTCGGAGCCTATTCAATGCGAAGAAACAATCAAATCTTTCCTCTTTATAATACTAGTGTAGATATAGGAAATACGTAATATACATGAAAGCATTTCCTAATAAAGAAAATATATATTGTCTGAACATTGTCTTAATAATTATAAGAGTACTCTTTGCTGACAGATGGTGTCACTGAAGACTTAGCCTTAGCCCAAAGTTTTGGATATTATAAAGGCGACTACAGCACCCGATAAAGGCAGCACACATAGGAATAGTGCCATCTTTGTCTCTCAACAGGCCTGGGCCGGCAGTGCGAACAGTGTCGATACACGAAGTTTACGGACTATGAAAGCGTGCGTGCGTAAAAACATGTTAGAAAGTTAGAAAAATGAGATTTATGGAAAGATAACAGCTTAAATCGAAAAATGCGTTAACTACTTATCGAGAGTGTTCAATCACGAACATTTTGATAGCAAATTCAAGTACTGTGTGCATTTTACTATCGTTTTTACAGCTTATAAGATACACAATATTGGTATTTAGAGGTGACTTTGTGAGCTTTTCTATCGAACCAAAAGTGCTGAATCATGTTTTCAGCAAACTACTTATCTAGTTTATGTCCTGAATATTACCGTAGTATTTTTTGTCTTCGATTTAATGCAGTGCGTCATGCTTATCTACGCATCATAAAATCGTAATTTAGGTGCTGTAGTCGCCTTAAGCCCGTAATTAAGTAAGTATACTCTATGGTTGGACTACCAACTATGCCAACATTTTGAAATTTCTATAAACATGAGTTGAATATATTTATGCTTAAAGAGTTGATCAAAATTTGAATATTCTAAAATTCTTAGAAAAGATAACAAAACGTATGAGAAGATAAAGTTATTATCACAAACCGAGCGTTCAACTCATACAATATTCCTTCCGAATTGTTATTAAACGGGTCTAAAAATATCAAATAAAAGTCCTAACAAAGCCGTATGAGCTGTTCGTTCTTTGATCTTTATTATATAATAAAGTTAGTTCATTTCGCCCCAGTAATGAATATTAATGTTCTCGCTTAAGTCATAAAATAAACTTTATCTGAACAACGCGTCGTCCTGGAATGCAATTCTTGAATCAGCGGATGTATCAAACACAGAAAAGAGTAAAGAATTGGTTATTAGATTACACCGTGTGGTGATCGGTTGAGAATAACACCACCCCATCTCTTTCCGTGGGTGTCGTAAGGCGACTAAGGAAACACAAATGAGACCTGCCTCCTAGTAATCCATCCCAGGCAACGACACTTCATTTTTTTCTGAATCCGAGGTGTCGTCCTATGGTCTCATGCGGTGTGGTAGGCTCTGTAAAGGGTCGTCTGGTTCGCGACCACCCTCCTACCGAAGTCCGACGCCAAACAGCTTGCTGTGTTCCGTCGGTGCGTGAGAGTACCAGTGCCTTTATAGGCATTTTCTGGGTTAACTCGCTCCATCGTTGACCTCATCTTTGATCTTATGGTCAAGATTGTGGTCAAGAGTTAACCCATCTTATAATAAATAAATAATATTATTTTTAGGTTTCCTTTATTTTTACAGTGTTGTTTCCATTATTTGTAAAATATGTGGGATGCGACGTCTTGACGTCTTTGTTTAAGATTATGGTGAAAATCCTTTGGGTCTTATTTTATACTGTTTTGCCATTTATGTGTTATTTATATTTAGTTATTCTAATATAACAGACTTGATGAAGTAAAAATACATTTAAATTTTGTATTGTTAATAAACATTTTCATAAATATTTAATTAACAAAAGTGGTTTATTGCTTAGCTGTATTTTTGAGTAAAGACACTTTTTTAAAAAATTTTTGCTAGGAAATCATGACAGTGACCACAGAAGCGAGTAACCTAATGGGCCTTTTTATAATTCGAAAACGGCACGGCAAAATTATATTACCATTGCCTCTTATAAAATAGTAATACTAGAAGCTGAGAACATAGGGGGCAATGGAAATTCAAATTTTGAAATGCCGTGCCGTGTCGTTCGAATTATAAAAAGGCCCAATACATATCTGGACCACACCACCACAGCATGTGACAATTTTACGCGAGCTCGAATCCAGTTTTATAATCGAATGCAGCTAAAAAAACTATCAAAACCGGGATGTTCGATGGAGCACTCGTTTATTAGATTTACTCATAGAAAATTGATAAAAAGTGGTAGTAGGTTGATCAAATTTCCGAACATGAAATTTTTAGATTGATTCGTAAATGGAACCTCTGGGCTGAAGCAAGCAGTCATGCTGCCACCGCCGCAGTGATAACTCATAAAGAATAAGCCCAACTCGGCCCGTTTCCAATTAAAATTGAAATTTGTAATTGTGTACCTTGTAACTTCAATAATCATGAATTATTTACTCGAGGTCGCCCATAACAGGAGTTTGTTGTATACAACATTGTTTCCAGACCCGCCATCTGTCGAGAAATTGAATCCATTATGATACAGCGACGGAGATACAAGTGTTTAATGAGAAGTGACTTTTGGTGACACAAACAAATTTAGTTTACAAGTTTTACAGCTGAATGCCTTTCCCTAAACTACTATGAGTCTCTATGAGTAGGTAACTACTGTAACTAGTTAATTTCTGATAAATGGTCTGTAAAGTTCTCTAATGTATAACCGCGAAAGTTTGAAACTACCATTAGTGTACACACGTTTAAGAATAAATCACTTTTGATTTCACTTAAAAAGTTAAGAGTTTGTATTTCGAATGCAAGTTGAGAGTTCTTAATTCAAATGCACATAGATTGAGTTCTTGATTCAAAATAGAGGACATGTTCGTTTCAAAAGTCGTTTCGTATTATCCTACATCAAGTTAGCTTGACGTTATCTAATTCTATGTTCTATCTAGAAATTTCCCCTCTCCCCATTTCCCGCCGTTTTCCTTTTGGTAGGAGTTTGTTACGGCCATGAAAACGTTGGTTTAAAAACGTATAAAACATGGGAAGTAAGAAAGTTTATGATGATTATGATTAAATTTTTCTCCTCACCCGTCTCTATGCCTTGACATCGATCAAATAATGAGATCTGACTTTTTTAATCTGCTAAGAACCTATTTTTTAATCTAAGGCACACTTTTGATATATTTTTTAGGGTTCCGTACCTCAAAAGGAAAAAACGGAACCCTTATAGGATCACTTTGTTGTCCGTCTGTCCGTCCGTCCGTCCGTCTGTCAAGACCCTTTTTCTCAGGAACGCGTGGAGGTATGAAGCTGAAATTTATATCAATTACTCAAGTCTACTGTCCCTTGAAGCTGTGAAAAAATCAAACTTCTAAGCCAACGCAATCAAAAGATACAGCCGTTTATGCCGCAAATTTTCGACACTTGCAAGGGAATCAAAACCTACAGGGTGCTTCCCGTGAACTCAGAATCTTGAAATTTGGTACGAAGCAACGTCTTATAGCATAGATAAAGGAAAAATTACGAAAACCATAAATTTTTAGTTACATCACATAATATATATTTTTTTAATAATTTTAAACTTACTACCCATTTCCTCATAAATGCGTAGAGGTATTAAATTGAAATTCATACCAAATACTCAGGTCTATAATACCTTTAAGTTGTAACAAAATCAAACTTCTATGTCAACGCAATCAAAAGAAACAGCAATTTAAGCTGCATATTTTGAAACTCGCAAGTACTCGCAAGGGAATCAAAACCTAAAGGGTACTTCCAGTCGACCTAGAATCTTGAAATTTGGCATGAAGCAACGTTTTATAGCACACATAAAGGAAAAATTCCGAAAACCTTAAATTTTTAGTTACATTACAAAATATATATTTTTTAATAAATATAAACTGAGAAGTTGTACAACTATTGATAACGTTTTTTCGAACTTCAATGTTCAATGTGGTACTATTCATAACTTTTTCAGTCACCATTTACAGGTCTGGTTCAAATTTAATACTTAATTAATATTTTTGAACCAGATTTCTAAATAGTGACTAAAAAACTTAGTAAATAAATAACTTTAATAAAAGAACTTTCGCAAGTCTGCTGCAAGGCTAGTATAAGTGTTTCAGTTATATTATAGATAAATGATATGTGTTAATATAAAATAAAGGATTACTTAAACGATATAGAGATCTTTGTCTTAAATTTATGCTCCTCCATCTTTCCCCATTGTAATGTTATGAATTTCATTTTGCAATAAAAATACCATAGTTATGACTCGATTGTCGTAATGAACGAACTTTGTAAACCTTGCAGGTTTGTACGGAACCCTCGGTGCGCGAGTCCGACTCGCACTTGGCCGGTTTTTTTTTTATTATAAGATGGGTTAACTCTTGACCTCAATCTTGACCATAAGGTCAAAGATGAGGTCGACGATGGAGCGAGTTAACCCAGAAAATGCCTATAAAGGCACTGGTACTCCCACGCACCGACGGAACACAGCAAGCTGTTTGGCGTCGGACTTCGGTAGGAGGGTGGTCGCGAACCAGACGGCCCTTTACAGAGCCTACCACACCGCATGAGATCATAGGACGACACCTCAGATTCAGAAAAAAATGAAGTGTCGTTGCCTGGGATGGATTACTATGAGGCAGGTCTCATTTGTGTTTCCTTAGTCGCCTCTTACGACACCCACGGAAAGAGATGGGGTGGTGTTATTCTCAACCGATCACCACATGGTAAATATATTTCAGTTAGGTATTTTCAGGATCGTTTTAAATATGCTGATTTAATTAGCTATTTATTTTCAGCCCGCGGCTCCGCCCGCGTGGACTACAGGTTGTATCATGCCCAGCTGTAGGTTAAAAAGAGTTTCACGACATGTGTCAGATCCTTTTTTCGTCTGATCAGTACTTCGCCAGAACCGTTTTTCGTCAGATTATACATTAGTCATTTCCTTTTTTGGTCGTCTCCGTAATTCGTCATATATGTAGATTGTCCTTTGATAAGGTTTAATCTAACTATGTAACAAATGTCATCAAAATCGGTTCAGTAGTTTAGGCGTGAAAGCGTAACAGACAGACAGACAAACAGAGTTACTTTCGCTTTTATAATACATATTAGTAGGGTTTCTGATTGTTTAAAACAAGGGTGAAAGGTATCGATATGATATCAATCAAGACCTGATGCTTCACAGGGATTGCCAAACCATATAGTTAGTTGCAACACCACCAAAGAGTAAAAAAAATTGTTTTTTTAAAAAGCTGCGTCTGACTGATGGCATTCGATCAAACGCAGTGAAAGATATTTCTTTTTAATTAAAAATCTTCTTTTTAATTAATAAATAAACAAGTAACGTGTGCAAAAGTGTTTCCCTTCGCTATACCACGCCTGGGAAAATAAGAAGCGCCAAAAAGTATCACAGTTCACTGCTGAGCACGAGGCCAACGTGTTGTGACCGACTCTTTGTTGCCAATATTAGTTGTTGTCATATTTCAAAGACTAGAATATAAAATACCTAGGTACAATATCTCCCAATAACTCATACATTATAGCAGTACAATAATGGTTTTCACTCAAAACAGTTTTTCTGTGGCCACACTGTGTTAGCGATAGTTTCCCCGTGGGGATACCACACTTTGGCTGAATAAAAAATGTTGTACTATGCTAATCGAACCCCGACTACCTTAATCGAAGATACCCGATCGCTCCTTAGGGACTCCGGTAAAATTCTCCAACTAAACAATTTTGTATTACCTGCTACGCTAGGTGAGAGACAAAATATTTCTTCGTGGCATAAGTATTAATACATTTCATGTTTTATTTTATGTTTATTTATTTGTTTGTTGATTCACGTTTACTTTTATGTTTGTTGTTTGTCTATTATTGTGTTGTGCTGTTTTATTTCAATTGAATAAAGTGTCTATCTATCTACATTCATACACTCACGCTAATATATCCCTGAAAGGTAGGCAGAGCATCGTGTGCTTCTAGAGTCACGTGACACCACGTTAAGGCATATATAGAGTGATACGTTGTCAGCCTTTTGTTCACGAAACAGCAAAAACTTCATGTCCCACTTACTGGCTTTTACCAACAGTATCTATGGAAAGACTTAAAACTGGCACATTATAAGCTTTTTAAGCTATTGCATAGCTTCTATCGCAGGCCTTGAGCGCGGGGACCGAATCCAGAAATTCCGTAACGAAAAAAAAACCTAACGCTCCTCACTCCGACGGGCACGGAGGTGTGGCTTGAAGGCCGTGCATCTTCTAACGTCGTTTCAGTACGGCAGTCTTCGACACGGTGTTTGTGTGCGTGCAACAATAATAATAATATAATAATAATAATATATTATTATTATTATTATATTATTATTATTATTTTATTGGAGAAAAACCATTTTCTTCTCCCATTTCTGGGGATTTCGCCATTATTTTTATTATTATTATTATTATATTATTATTATTACTACATAAATAAAATAAATAAATAATTATAATTGCATAAGTTGATACAAAATGCTATGCAATAGCTTTACCGCGGCAGTCCCCGAGTGCCACACTCTATTTTTCACTTTCATTAAAACGTGGAGCTCCAGCTCAAGCACAACGTGAAAACAACGCGGTCAAATGTCATAAAAGTGTCAAATGATAACGGCAAAGGGTGAGCAAGCCTTTGCGTGGTGCCATCGCGCAATCAAAGTTGCGCCGGCTGGCGACGGGAGCCGGAGACTCGGGGCACGATGAATGAAGAAAACAATTAAGCAGGATTACATTTATTTGATTATATCAACACTTAAACTTTACATGTTAATTTATTACAAAAGCATAAAAACAGTATACTGGGCGGGCGTGCGCCTGCGACGGAAATTCAATTGGGTCTCTCTCATCCCAGCGAATGACAGCTAGAAGCGTTCAATTCTGAATTTGGATAGGAATGCCAAAACTGAAGAGTAAAAAAAATGTCACAAAAAGAGAATGGAGAAGGAGGATGAAAACGAGGCGCATGCCCCCTCGTTACTAAGTGATACCGTCATTGGAGTGACATGATGTGAGAGTTTGCCGTACTAGCTATGCTAAGCATAGTAAAATAAATACCTGACGTAGTATTTAATTTTACCACGCTCAAATGCGTCACTTTACTGTAAAAGGGACCGACCGAAACATATACCGTTAGTGTTTAAATAAAATATCACAAATCTTAATTTTGCCACACATATTAAATCACAAATCTTAAATTTAATGGATGTTTAATGTGTCGTCAAGTGGTTCTAGAACTACATGACGTTCTGCCTACCCCGAATGGGATAATAGGCGTGAATGTATGTTAATTGTGCCCCTGACTAGTCTAAGGCGTTAAAACTTCAAAGTTAAAGTCAGATGATTGGTGAAATAGTGATTTGGTGCAGTGTACTCAGTATAAACTGGGGTAATCTCATCGTGCCCCGTTAAGTTTGCTCGCCAGTGCACTGTACACAGAGGCGTGTTTGTACTGACAACAGCTAAGTACAATAATTGTGCATCAAGTACTTTCTTGTTGGCACAACGGGGCTCTTAAGGGCAGTGCACACGGTACCCACACACTGTTCTAGCTTAAAATTTCAAATCAACGCAGATGAGTTTTATTATTAAGCAATTTTTTATTATTTTCGCGGGGTATACCTAATACACAGAACAACTATAGGTACTTCGCGTTATGACTAAACTTAATTTTCGATTAGCTATCAGCCTATTATACGTCCCCACCGAAGCTAATCGAAAATGAAGTTTAGTCATATAACGCTAAGTAGTTGTCCTGCGTATTAGGTATACCCCGCGAAAATGACGAAAATATTCAATCCTGAGGTCTTGGGTTCAAGTTCCATTCCCGTCGAAATGCTTTTTAAACATCCCTCTACTAATATTACGTACTTTGTATAATTATCTTTACATAGTATAAAATGAAGTCGCTTTCGCTGTCTGTCCGCTCAGATCTTTTAAACTACTCAACGGATTAGTGAAGTTCGTGTATAAATAAATAAACAAACACGTATGTTGATCTGCGGCGATGATAGCTCCCGTATAAAGTTGTAAGTTCGCAAATAAACTCCAGGCTCAAGTTCCGCTGTGTACGGCTTCTGTCTGTCTGTTACTTATTATGTAAGTACTTCTTAAGGAAATGAACTGTGTACTTAGACAGTTAATGTTATTTAATTAAGGAGAGATCATTGACTTTTGATAAAAAAAATAATGATTAGGTAGGATTGCGATACTTAGGCACGTATTGCAGAAGGAGACTCAAGTATTGATCAGAGAGAGAGAGAGAGAAAAAGAGAGAGAGAGAAATACATTTATTCATGACACGGCACATGTAACATATCTACAACACAACACAAAAAAAAACAATTAACGAATAAAGTTAAGTAAAGATGTACGAGTAGGTACGCACACGTACCGCATCGGTGAATGGGCTTTGGCTCAGCTTAATGTTGTGACAGTGCCACAACGCTGTTAATTCTGCCAACACCCAAAGCGCTTCGGAACGCGACTTAAGTACTGACTGTCTCTTTCTCTCACTATCAAAATGAGAAAGACGACAGCTGCGCAGGTTTAGATCATAGTCTGAGTCACGTTCTGTAATACGGGCCTTAATCTATGAATAAATTGAAATTCATTGAAAAATCGAAGCGCTCTACGATCAACGGACGGCTGATAATTGTCACTATTTGTAACTGTCATCTGTAAAGCACAAGACAGAGATGTACTGACATTCGACGCTGCGAAATTTCTGTCGCAGATAGTACAGAGTAGAGGTCCTGAATTTAGAGAGATTAAGCAACGTACCGTACACCCTGTGCAGGGAACGTGATGGGTGATCAAATTGGCAATTTTTCACGAGCGTTTCCGTGCTTAGGAGCGGTCCCGGCTGTTATCGATTGTCTACAACCAAGTCAGAGGTCATTTAATAGTTTAAAAAGTCTGACACCAGAGTTAGTCAAATTTACTTCACACTTGAGTACGAGTATACCTTCACGACAAGAAGAAGAATGAACAGATGAGGTCGTAATTCGAAAGTTTTTCTCTACTATCCTCAACAAGTGGTTTCCGTGGAGTTTATTTACCATTGCCTACCACAAATCGTCCGAGGAACCTTTCCAATAATTTTATGTACCTACCTTACTAATTTTATTCTTGTTAAGATTTACGGTTGACTAAAATTGTTTATCAAGTAAGAAAACTTTATCACACTTTTATCTGTGCTGAAAGTTCTATGTAAGTATAGAAATATGTTCTACACCCTCGCCTTTTAAAGTTCATGATTTGAACTATTCAATTAACAATTTGTAGGCGTTCTTTTTCAAAGAGATATTCGGCGTTTCAAGATGACTTCCTAATTAAGTTAAATTATTGTATTTATTTATCGAACGTCGACCATTTTAAAAAGCATTTTCTCTTAAGTTCACAGTTTATGATTTTTGTCGGCATTGTGAGTGGACTAACAAAAAAACCATAAAGGTGGGTGGGTGTGTTAACTTGAATGGAGCAATTATTGTAGTTAACCTGATGGGTTGTGAAAAATGTATAATCTCCTGACGACCTAACAATTTTTCCACTTGCTGTAAAACGTTAATCTACTGGGGACGTAGGTATATAGTTTATTTATTAGAGCATTCCTATGTAACATGCAATTATGGTGTTGGTCTGTAGAAACAACTCAGTATGGGAGAAGTGGTATAAAAGAGTCAGGTTTTAAAAGAGCTACTTGCATTATTTCGATAATTAGGAACGGATTTAATTGATGATTTTATTTTTAAGTGATGGCAAAGCCTGGTTTCCCGTCACCCACAAACTTAAAATCACCAACCAAATCCATTTCTAAACTACCGAAATAATGCAAATGGCTCTTTCAAAACCTGGCTCCTTCATGCCACACCCTGGGGTGAAGTATCTCACTACTTATACCCCACAAAAAAACAACGGGTTGCACTCCGAGAGTGCCGGCAGAAATGAAAACTTGAACATTAACGTTGTGCATGTGCATTATTATATAAATAAAACAAAATACACAAAAAGAGTCCGTTATTCTCACAGGATTCGATCCGTCGACGCCTCGCCTACGATCTGATAACTTCACCACTCGGCCAAAAATACAAAAAGACTTTCTTGAGTTCACTTCGTAGTTTTGAACCCTCGACCTGTTGCTTACAATCTGGCAACTTTTCCACTCGACCAAACTGACTACTTTTAAGTCAGTAAAATAGTCTATCAGTATTTGCGCGCTATGTGCGAATAATCGTTGACATCTGTCACAGAGATAATTTCACTATAGGGCTGCCATCTGTCCGGGTTTCCACCCATACTTCAAAGTGCAAAAACGCAGCTAAAGAAGTTTTTACTTCAAAAGAGGTGGCAACCCTATCCTACGCATTTTCGATCAGGGTCACGTGACATCTGACGCGAGTTTAACATTTTTTCCCCATACTAAAAGTGCCCAACGCCGCTAAAGAAGTTTTCACTTCAAAAAAAATTACGTTCCGTTTTATATTAGCCCCGAAAACTACATCACCTATTCGAGGAGCATTGCTCTCACGTTGGGTTTAAGTGTTAACACTGTGACTAACGTTTGCGTATGCTAATTACATGTTAATGGGCTGGTAACTGGATCATTGGTGCCTTGAAGCCGACCGAGCGCTCTCCGGCTTTCTGAATAAACAAACTCGTCACATAAAGGTCGGCTCACACTTGCCAAATAGATTTTTCTAGTTGAGTGTTTAAGAAAAGAATTTATATTGAATCAATAGTTCAGGGAAGTTAAGCAAGTGGCAATTTATCACGAGCGTTTCCGTACTTCGGAGAACACTTTAAGCTGTCGGACCCGGCTTGTGTCGATTGACTACAGTCGTTAAAACGTTAATTTTCCGGATTGAAAACTCTGACGACAGGCTTGGTAAAGTTCGCCAAATACTTTACTATACCTACACTATAAAAAAAAGTTCCTTATATTTTAATGTTATATTTGCAAAATCAGACATTTTTAAAACTAGGTAGTTCCTGTATAAACACTATATAATTATTTAATTGAATTTTACGTTTTTAAAGTAATAAATAAAACATTATATGCTACAGTGTATAAAAGTTTGAGAAATTATTTTAGTGATCTCAAAGGGGTTTGTTTACATTTTTAGTCACTTCATTTGAAACAGAATATAGCGATATTACACAAGTTTTATCGAAATCAAAAACTGAAACTGATAGTCGTAATGTGAGCGAACCTTTTCGATCCCACGAGTACGTCGAGCGAGTAAACAGTGTGCTATAGAGTACAGGCAGAAGCCTCCAATAGGTTCAAGTAGCCCAGTGTGGACACCGCCGATGGACTTCCATGTACCTGTCAGCATACTACACAGCTATCAGTCAACATTGGGGGATAGCATTATCTATGCAAAGCTACACCAGATCTAACGTAGAAGTGTGTAGTGTAAAGATTGTAACCGTAATATTTTTTTATTATACTACTAGCTTTCTTCATGAGTTTTTTTCCCCGTGTGGTGGTCGGTTGAGAATAACACCACCCCATCTCTTTCCGTCGGTGTTGTAAGAGGCGACTAAGGAAACACAAATGAGACGTGCCTCCTAGTAATCCATCCCAGGCAACGATACTTCATTTTTTTCTGAATCTGAGGTGTCGTCCTATGGTCTCATGCGGTGTAGTAGGCTCTGTAAAGGGCCACTTGGTTCGCGACCACCCTCCTACCGAAGTCCGACGCCAAATAGCTTGCTGTGTTCCGTCGGTGCGTGGGAGTACCAATGCCTTAATTGGTATTTTCTGGGTTAACTCGCTCCATCGTCGACCTTATCTATGACCTTGGTCAAGATGGGGTCAAGAGTTAACCCATCTTCATAATAAAAATAAAAATAAAAATAAGGGAATTCTGAAAAATTATACACCCTTTGCGTTACAAGTATTTTGATGTAACTAATTATGCTTTGTTACTCGTAGAAGACGAACCGATTAGTGAAGTCAAACAGCGTACACAGGGGCAGGGAACCTAATGGGTGACCAACAAAGTGGCAATTTATTACGAGCGTTTCCGTGCTTCGGAAGGCACGTTAAGTTGTCAGACCCGACTGTTGTCGATTGAATACAGTCGTTAAAGAAAGTCAGAGGTCATTTGTCGGTTTGATACCAAGGTTAGTCAAGTTTAATACTTGGTACATCTACACGATATGGAAGAATTATTAGAAAGATTCATAAAGATCCGTTCAGCCGTTTTCGTCTGATAAATAAATAAATTAGCAAACTACTACTGCATTTTAGACTAATATGTTGAGTGCATTTTTATCTTATGCCTTATCTCCTGCAAACTGTCATAAGCCTGCAACTAACCGTTTTGATGTTCTTTCCACGAATATTTTATATCCAAGCCATGCAGTTTCTTCTTACAGATCCTATTTAGCACTCAAGTTGCAGACCACACTGATGCAGTATAAACTGTAAAATGCACCGTGATATTGCTTACAGGCCATAAGGCCACTCATTATCACGGCGCCAAGATATGGAATTACATTCCCTCACAGCGCAATGAAATGTATGCACACTGTAATTTTATGCACAAGAAACTCACAACAAGCTTAACTAAAGTGATAATTTCAGCGTTCTTGGAGGCACTAATAGTAATGAAGTGCAATATAGTAGCTTAAGAGAAAGAAAAGTTCTTATAAGGACTTATATAGTAGGTAATTAAAAAATATATACTTATAGGCGCATTTTCGGATTAACCCTCGCGCGATTCTTGCACACCCGGCGATGGGTTAAGGTATGGATTTTTCATTAATTATCACTTGCCCAGCGGTAAAGGAAAACTTCGTGATAAAAACCGCACGTCTAAGAAAATTCGTTTTCGAAAGGCACGCGGTCCACCAACCTGTTTTGGGCCAGCGTGGTGTACTATGGCTTAAAACCCCTTCGTGTTTCGATGGGAGGGCCCGTTTCCCTCGTTGGGGACGTGACTTTTGATTATATAGTTACCGATACTGAGAGTCACCCGCGGGTTGATAAAAAAAATTATGGTCGGTTCAAAAATACAAAAATATTTATTTTCTTTTACAAACAGTTTCCTTAAACTATTGGCAGGAATCTACCTTTAAGCATGTTTTTTTTTATTACAGAAAAAATAAATAAAAAAAAAACAATAAAATAAAACAAAACAAAAATTAACGTGTCAAGCAAGAGTTAAACCCACTGACAGCGGATAAAATATTTGTCAGGAGCTTTTACACCACCGACAAGAGCGCAGCTCTTAAATTAAGAAAAACAACCTTTTAACTTATAAAACATTTTCCGCTTCTATTTATCATGTTTTATATAGATGAAAATCACTATCAAAGTGAAGCTCGAGATAAAGTTACAAGAAAAAGTTGTTCTAGTCTAGTAGAGAGGTATGTGGGGAAACTTTGTAACACCGAAGTGCCAAGGAAGGAAAGACAAAGAACTCCCGAGCGGGATGACCGACATGCTTTCTAGGGGAAAAGGCAGGATCGCAACACTATGTTTAGGTTTAAAGATACTTTATTCTCATTTAAGACTGTTTATGCATACTTATTTATAAAGTTTACTTTAGAACAGCTTTGAAAAAAGGCAATGAATGTCCGTAAGAATCCAAACCAATTTTCCGAAGAAAAAAATACAAACAAAAACAAATACTTTACATTCTAAAGAAATCGACTGAGACATGCAAATTGTAGAATTAAAATTTTCGCCCTAGTTCGAGATAGGTTTTTTTTTTCCAAAAGCACTTTTACAAAATCTATTAGTTGTAATTTCTTGCTCAATACAAGAAAATTCTCCTTAGTTTGATATTTTTAATTAATTAAATTATTCAGTTTCCTGGACACTACCCATATAGTCTATCTCTATCTATTTCGACGAAACATTAATCAAGAAATACCCAAATATGAAATCATCCACATACATCAGATAAGCCAACTTCCACAGAAAAGTATCTACACGTTATAAATCAGTGCAACACAACGAACTTACAAGGATGCATAAATTGCAAGGAAAGCAGCGCTGATCACAATTGTATTCAAGAATAATGCATTATGATGCATTCATATGCGCTCGGTAACGTACGGCCCAATTTTGGCATACAATTTACCTGCACAGATGCAACAAACACAAAGAGGCTATTTTCGAGGAGCTAGGGTTGCCAGCTGTTCGTTTGCAAAAAGACAGCGCTGTTTTTAAACTAGGGACGGGTTTTGGTACGATTTTATGCGGGATTGCAACGGTTATTTGGTACCGGAATTCCTTTATGCTTAACCTTATTTTGTAAATCGTACCGATTTAAAATAAGGTGAATGAATTCTGAATAAAATCTGAAAAATTGATGATTTCTGAAAATATCTACTCTTTTTCGCAGAGTGGCTTTGAAATGACAAAAATTTAAAACAAAAACCAAATATATTTTCGCGAAATAAATAGTTAAATTGTACGACCGAATGTTAGCAGTTTGGCTCTATCAGAAAATTTTATCATCTTATAGGAGTTATAACTTTTTTTAGATCCCATTTACATTTTATCTCAAAGATCGTGTCAGATATTTTTTTTGTCAATGCATAGCAATAATTTTCCATAGGTTCCAAAAATTAAACATAGTATGCCCAAAACGTTTAAAACCTCACCCCTTTTCGGTGTTTCATTTTGAATATTGCAGCGACCAGTATTTGGGTTTTGAAACTGGATGGAATTTGAATTTTATCGTTGTGAAGTGATAGGAAAAGTAAAATATGACTAATCTAGGTATTTTTATACTTCCAGCAAAATGTGATTGACATAATTCGTCTTCACAAAAATTTCTTTACAAAAATTAGAGGGTGAATTTCCGCAGTTAGCAATTGCTATGCTGTCTATTCTATAATCATTATTGACTTTCCTTAAAGTATTTTATTCGGATAAAATTGCAAAATTATTGTTCTTTTGGACCAAAGTCTTGGAAATAGTTTTTACAGTTAAGACAGGGAATCTTCTAAATTGTTTAATTAAAAAGTGTCAAAAATTTGAGCTTAGAAACAAAGGACGTGTTAGGTTAGGAGTACCCAAATCCGAAGACCATGTATGAAGCGAATTATGAATGAAGAGGAAGCGAAAGAAGTGTCTTTGGATCGTAGCAGTTAGCAATCTGTGGTCTCTGCGTACCCTAACTTGACAAAGGCGAGAGATTATGTACGAATGTGTGTAGAAACATATTTAAAAAATCACGTGTTCTTTTCACGACGTAAGGAACATGGGATAGTTGGAGAGCTCTACCTAGACACTCTACATAATTCTACGTTTTCTAATTTTTTCACAAGTCAGGGGTAAGCAGTCCATGCAACTCTAGGATTTCTACTCCCCGATCGCGATAAGTTTGAACGTGTTTACCAAAGCTAAATCGCTCATGTTTCCATTGTATGCTGAATACAAAGGTAACGTGAGCATTTTAGCATTTGGTAAATACGTTTAAACTTACCGCAATTGGGGGGCTAGTTTTCTCACAAATTGGGTCATCATCAGACGATTTCTTTGACCTAAATTCCTTTGAACGACTCAACTCAATGCACTCAATTAGTCCCAAAAATGCACAAGTACATAAGTTCCGTGACTATTACCCTCTACTATGATTCCCACAACTTTGTTCGGCATTACGCGTCCAAATAACTCACTGATCACGTAACGCACGCGCCTACAAATATAACGCAACTCGACGCGACAATATTAACTTTTGCACGATCGCAAATGTACATAAGGCAGCACATCAGAGTAACATATTGACCTTGACGTCTCCTTTATCTCGTTTGTAAAAGCGCTGGCTTTCGTAGTGCAAGTGTGTAACCCGACGTGCTGCCGTCTGTAGTATATCAACTAGGGCCACATGCTTGATTATACGTACAGAGGGCCGCACATCAGGTTACCACAAGCGTGCACTCTGTGCCGTTGCGATAAGAGCGGTTTTGCAATGAAAATTGGAGTAATCTGATGCGCTAGCCTCTGTACATAATAAAGAAGGGAGGAACTAGGCCAAAGATGTTTTAATAAGAAAAACTTTGGGTGGAGTATAAGGTCAAAATTGCGTTACAAAGTTGAAATAAGTTGACAGTCACTGGAACTACAATTTCTTTAAGAATTTCGTTTTCTGTGAATTAACCGAAAAATTATAAAATTGATATAAATATGTATTTTCACCATGCTAGTTTCACAGCATTTGTGGTGCGGTTCCCGACGTTCATGCTGGAGACAGTCATGAAGGAGAGCTTTTGGCCGGAGGGCGTGGTGTTCCGCCGTTTCCGAGGGAGAATCCCGGCTGCAGACACCCCCGGGAAAACACCCGGGAAATAGTGTTAGTTTTATTTTATTTTGTTTAACTATAATTCATATATATGTATGTTAGTCTGCAAGGTATTTATCTATGGACCTTAGATGCCTGATAATAAATGATTTTATTATTATTATTATTATGTTTGTCTAGATCCTTGAATCACGGGCAATTACGTTACGTCCCGGACCTTTGGAAGGCGTGCGTGGGACCGAAGCCAACACGTAGAGGCCCATTAGACTATTTAATTTAGTAATTTATTATTTATACCAACCAACTTCAGTAGATTTCATTAAAACACAAAACAAGGCGCCTAAACTACGGAAAAGTTATTAAAGGACCCTTAACTCAAAAGTTAATAAGTAATAAAATGAACAAATGTGTGAAAAGTTATAAAGCTTGATTAAGTGTTATTTAACCATAATGACAAATAATTATAATTAATCATTTAGGCATTAAACGGTGTAGCTATAGTTCAACTGTAATTGGATAAGTTGATGAATTCATTAGTGGACATTTGAATATGCATTTCTAATTTATTGAAATAGCTACATCCTATGTGTTTGTTAATAAGAATATGTTTCCATTTTGACTTATTTAAGTAACATCCTGAATGTTTTATGAAATAAAGATATTTTGATTTGATTTGATTTGATAAAAGAAGCTCATGTTTCGCCGTTGGTGCGTATATGCCACCAGAAAATTGTAAAAAAACGTAAATTACAATTTTACAACTGAAATTGTAATCACACGCGAGATTACAATTTGCCCATTAAAATTAAAATTTATCGAAAACTGCCAGGCCACACACGTTCATACATACCTATATTTCCAATTGGGGTTGTTTTAGCGAATTTAACTTAAACATCTTAAAATTCTTAAGCCCACCATTAAGATTTCTTAAACAAAACCTACAACAACACCTAATCAGCCAAAATTGACAAGTTATATCAAAGTTTCGTAATTACGAAACGAAAACGAGATCTCTAATTATACGGACGTCAGAAATCTTCATCAATTGCCCCACTTGGTATAACGTATCTAGTAATCTTCCTCTACGTACAGACCTTTCTCAGTCGCTCAGAACATCAAAGAAACTGAAAATTGTGAGGCGAACCTTGAAGTACTTGAGCTTGTTGGGTAAATGCTCTAAGTTAGCTCATAATTAATGTTTCCAAGTAACCGGTAAGGCTTAGAACATCACACATCAACACGGTCTAGGGATATTGCACGATTTTTCATACAAAAGAGGTCTGTTTGAGAATCTATAAAAGCATACTCGAGATACATGGACGGCTATAATTTTCAGATGAGCAAGTGCTAAATCTGAATTTTCAATTCTAGTTAATAAATTTTGTTTTACTCATATCTCAAGTATGCTTTTGTAGCTTCTCAAACATACCTATTTTTTATGAAAAATCGTGCAATATCCCTAGACCGTGTTGATGTGTATACTTGGTTAGAAGAACTTACTGACTTCGGAAACAAACACAACAATTTAAAGAAATGTCACGCACGACGTGCTCGCGCGCTGAATGCGCCTCGGTCCCATGTCAAAATGTCATCATTGACAACGTCATAGGGCGAGCAAGCCTTTGCGCCGGACCTTCGCGCAATCAAAGTGAACTGTCACTGTCAGCCGAGAGTGGATTGATACGTTTGATGAGAGCTACCCTAACTGGCAGCGGGCTGCTGGTCGGGCTGTTGTCATCCAGTGTAGGTTTCGATAGTGAACGAATAAAATAGTCATCGTTGTCATTCCACCGCCACTGAGATGCCATTAATTTGTGGAGTAGCTGCCGGAAAAAAATTCAAGGCAAGTTTCAAAAAAAAATTTTAAAAAAAAATTATAAAGCCATTGACGGCCGGTTTGGTCGAGTGGTAGTGACGCTGCCTCTTGATCGGCGGGTCCTGGGTTCGATCCCCAGTCGGGGCAAACATTTGTGTAAAAAGCAGATGTTTGTTCTCGGGTCATGGGTGTTTGTGTTTGTTTTTATGTGTGTTGCAAGGGACCCACGACACAAGGGAAAACCTTAGTGTGGGCCTTTGAGTGTGTAGCGTTTATTTATTATTATTATTAATTACTTACGTTAAAAAGCGATGAAACTATTACAGCTAGTTACTTTGAACTAAAGTCTGCAATTCAACTGGTATGCACTATTAAAACGATTGACTCGTTTCGGGTTAACTCGAAACTACCGTAAATTGCCGTAGCGTAACAATTACGGCAGAATTCTTGAAGAAAATTCTACTTTACCCCTAGCAAAAACTGTAATTACGCAAACAAGCTTGTTTTTTTTAAAGCTACAATTTAGTTTAATTTTTTTTACGCTAGACACTCAAAGGCCCACACTGAGGTTTTCCCTTGTGTCGTGGGTCCCTTGGAACACACATAAAGACAAACACAAATACCCATGACCCGAGAACAAACATCTGCTTTTTACACAAATGTTTGCCCCGACTGGGGATCGAACCCAGGACCCGCCGATCAAGAGGCAGCGTCACTACAACTCGACCAAACCGGCCGTCAATTAAAAGAAATAGTAGAAGTACTTGTTAGGATGTTGGTGAATACTTCATATGTACACACGGCAGCACATCAGGCTATATATATTGACCTTGACATCGCCCATATGTCGCTCGTAATAGCGCCTGCTTTCGTAGTGCAAATGGGTAACCTGACATGCTTCTGTATGTACATAGGGCCGCAAATCAGGTCACCACAAGCGTGCGCTCTGTGCTGTTAAGATAAGGACGGTTTTGCAATGAAAATGGAGTAACCTGATGCGCTGGCCTCTGTACAAAACTTGTCCATGTTAGAATCAACCTACTTCAATCCCAACGCTGCCTCTAACAGCTTAAAAGTAAAACGTCATCTATATTTGACGAGTTTGTGTTTTTTGTTTTGGTTGATTTTTTTAAAAGCGCTGAATCAATTTAGATACAACTAGCTTTCCGCCCGCGGCTCCGCCCGCTGCTCCACCCACGTGGACTACAGGTTATATCCTTTCCCAGGCTCTACTCTATCTCTGTACCAAATTTCATCAAAATCGGTTCTGTAGTTTAGGCGTGAAAGACGGACAGACAGACAGACAGACAGAGTTACTTTCGCATTCATAATATTAGTATGGAAGTATGGATAATAAGTAAGGATTTATATGGCATCGCGTCCTTAAGAGCATCGCGTGAAAAACACACAAGAAAAAAATGCTATTATATCGTCTTTTTCTTATAAATGACATTTTATTCTCTCCAAATAGTATTATCGTAGATCAGTTACTGGTTAATCTTCCACCGCCATTGAGACGCCATTGATTAGTGGAATAGCCACCCTTTTATATTTTATAGCTATACATATGTATAACTCAAAGAAATTGAAAATGTTAAGGCTAGCTGTAGTTCCAAAGCCTTTTAGCTGATAAAAGGTGCGCGGCACACCAGGCGCGAGGCACACTCGGCTCGGATTACATGGCCATCTGCGCTGAACAATCACCCTAACGACCCGACGGATTAAAGCCATGTCTCGCGAACAATGTCGAGGTGGCCCGAGTACGTCCGACTACTTCCGATGTCAACCGGTATTTGACTCATTTCTGGTCGTCCCAAATTCAAAATTATTAGACCGAACAACCTCAGAGCAGTGGGTGTTCGCCCTACTACATTTTCGGTACCTATAACATGAATAAAAATGTTTACAATGCAATGCTTTTAAATAGCTCCGTAATTATGGATGCAAAATGTTATACATACAATGTAGCCTAAAATCAATCAGAATTCCAGAGAACAAAATTTTTATGATAGTATTTTATTTAAAAATGCACTTTATGTTCCTTAATCAATTTCTGAATTGTAGATTTTGCTGTTCAATAAAAAAAAGTAAGAAAAAGTAAATAATATACTGACAAAAATATTTGCCGCAATAAATAGTAAGTAGCTGATTTGACTATCAAGGCAGAAAGTCAAGTCAAGACCACATTCTGCGTTAAGTAATGCCTAAACCCCTTTAAACCCTCGCTTCGCTCGCTCGTGTTTTAAGTAGGAAAATTAAAAAATAATATTTATTCATACAACCAAGAATTTCACAGTAAAAAACTAAGGGCTAGGTATAAAAAAAAACTGAACACTATATCCCTGAACTAGGTTTAGAGGTTAATTAATATTACCTGTAACACTAGCGTTACAGACCTCAAACAATTATGAAAATAAACCATCACAAGCCAAAAAGTTTCCTACCGATAAGTTAAATAAATTACCTTAATTATATGTAAGATGAAAATTTAGAATTTAAATATAAAAATCATTACAAATTTCAATATAATACAATAACAATAATCTATTCCAGATTGCTCCTACTAACCGAAAAACTGCACAATAAATAACAAAAATTACACAACGATTTTTGCAACACTGGCCTCGTTTACAGTTTTGGTGACTTGCATATTGCAGACGTGCTCAGTAAACGATAGATATATTTGACAAATAAGTAGTATTAAGTAACAGGTATCTAAATCAAAGTAGAACAAATATGTATTTTAACTAGTGAGTAAAAAAGGATTTTAAAAGTGCACACATAACTAAAAAATGTCAACATTGACAACGCCATAGGGCGAGCAAGCCTTTGCGCGGGACCCTCGCGCAATCAAAGTCAAGTTTCAGCGTGAGCCGAGCGCGAGTTTGTCGTTATCGTGCTAGAGCTGCTGGACTTCAACTATTATAGATAAAACAAAAGCATAAAAATAGGAAATATATTTAGGCGCCTTCAATATATGTTTAATAGTACTAACGGTAGGATCACGTCACACATTACTTGTATCGTTAATGTTAATCCAAAAAATGTTCACTGAATATCGATCGTGGCGTTTTGGGGCAGAACAGATCTTGTTTATTTGCAAAAATATTACATAAAATTTCACAAAGTGTATCCACGCATTAATAATAATTTGAACTTCAATAAAGATTGTTATTATAAGTACTTCCAAGTAGGTGTATTATTTTAACGAGTTCGTAAGACCGTTTAACAAAATAAACTCAAAGGAAACATAAGACGAATTCAAAGTCAAATGTTTTTATTCTAATCAGATTCATAGCGAATGCTTTTGAAAGTCAAATTTATTCGAGCAACCCTTAGTAGGCGGTTACGAAGTAAAAAAAAAAGAAATTCTACTGCAGACGCAATTACGGTACCCCAAGTTGCAGACAGCCATCTTTTATAATTTAAAGTAGCCAAGTTTAACTCCTTTCAAGATACAGAAAGTGTAAAGTAAAAATTTCGCGCACTTCTCATGATTTTTATATGAAAATAGTGTCGTAAAGGAGATTTAGTGAGCCAAGTCTTTAATTTTTAATCATGGATTAAGCTGCTTTTATTATTTTAGGCTTGTTAATGCGCCTAGGTAATATTAAAGTTAGAAAATTGAAGATAGACATACACTGTGGTGTTATTACTATATTTCTTGCAATAAATATTTAAAAAACAGGTAGCGTAATGGAAAGGCCTGATACAGTTCCTCTGAAAGAAGTCTCGTGTCAACGTGACTCGTTGACAATTGATTAGGTCCATTTTTTTTTATCTCTACTAATATTATAGATATGAAAGTAACTCTGTCTGTCTGTTTGTCTGTTACGCTTTCACGGCTAGACTACTGAAACGATTTTGATGAAATTTTTACAGAGATAGATTAGATCTTAGGAAAGGATATAGGCTACATATTATTTCACAGCTGGGCACGATATAACCTGCAGTCCACGCGGGCGGAGCCGCGGGCTGAAAGCTAGTTTAGTTATAAAATAGATTTGCCCCTGACCACAATCTAGAACAGGGACAGTGGTGTGGCTTAGGTTATTTATTAGGCTCATCTATTTGTAACCTGATTGGGGTGTGTGGGATCTTAACATTTTTGGGCTCCAAAATCGACAGTCTACTAGCGGTGCACCCTGCTGATCAATGGGTTTCTATAGTTTATTAAATTTAATTAAAATACTCAGACATTGGCAAAATCACGATTTTGGGCGCCATTTTTCAAAAAAATCTACATATTAAGTAAGTAACTGGATTTATTCGGTTAAAATCAATCATTCGAAGTCATTTTATCTTAACATTTCAAAAATCACTCCAAGACATAAAGCTACTTGAGTAAGCTAAATAATATTGTCGGATCAAGTATCAAATTGGCTCATTCACGCAAGTCACCGTCACCTCTCCTTATGGTATAACGACCCTACTCGCCAACAGATCTGCGGGGCCACGACAATGGGCCGCTTGTTTATGGCTAATCCTAAGTGGATTACCGACGGAGAAGGGCCCATGAATATTGCCAGGGCCGTTTTAAGCGATGAAAGGTTTTGGGTACATGGAACTTTGGGTTTTTATTAGTGATAAATTTGTAAAAAATAAAAAGATATTGCTATTTTACCATAACCAATTATCGACCTGTGAGCAATAGATAAAACCATCAGGGTCAACTTAGGCAAGTCTAATTGTACGCCAGGTTTTTACTATCTTTCTCAATGACTGCGGCATCAGGTCCAGAACAGCGCAGACAAGGAAGTTTTTTACAAAATCTAAACATCCCTATTGAATTGATTTGAATCAGCCCACGAATCTGAGCAACATTCCTTGTGGAGCATAGGTCGAAATATGACAAACTTTCGCCTCTCAAAACAATTCCTTGTCTTCTTCTGATCGTGTAGGTATAGTCAAGTGTGTGGCGAACTTGGCTAACCCTGGTGTCAGAGTTTTCAAACCGCACAATGGCTTCTGACTTGGTTTTAAAGACTATAGTCAATCGACAACAGGCGGGACCGGCCGCTTAACGTGCCCTCCGCTCGCTCGTAACGCTCGCTATTAATATTTACCACTTCGGTCACCCTTCAGGCTCCTTGCCTCTGTGTACGTTGTTTAACCTCACTGATCGGTTCAGATCGGCGAGCGCCACTGGGCTACCAACGCTTCAATTCCTTGTGTGATCAGCGGATTCATTCTTTTTATGGGAAGTAAAAAAAATCATAAAGGGTCATGTGAGGACGTTGTTTAGTTTCAACAAACTTTAGGAACACCCCCTAAAGTTTCGTTAGCTTTCAGGTCACCCCTTATATTATGTTTGTTGTCAGTGTTATAAATCAAACAAACAAACCGAAATGCTCTTTTTCTGTGTATAGACTGAGCTCCATTGACACGCGCTGGGGCCCTGATTATGGCCCAGGTCCCATCTACCCTTCTGAAAACGACGGAACTGTCCATCGTTTGTTATTTTAAGAAACCACTCGACAGCGTCAGTCATCGTGAATGATTGGCTACAATCGAAATGGAAAATTCACTCTAATTAAATTCATTGGTGTGCTGATTGATCAATTTAATTAATTTTAAATGTGCTTTGGTTTCTTCACGTCAGCATTTGATAAGCTGTTAAGTTCAAATGTAAGGTAAACAGTTAGTTGTGTTTGTGTGTTTTTTGTTTCACGACTTATCTTAACGGAGCTACAGGTTTACGTGATTTTTTTTTAAACACTTTAAAGATTGGAAAGTTCCTTTTATCCTGATGCCTCTTCCTATATACGAAGACGCGGATAAATAAAACTTTACTAATTGCTTAGTTTTGCCCACGCAAACCGCACAATGGCTTCGGTAAAGGTAATGTTTGGTTGTTGTATGTCCAATTAAAGATTGTAGCAAAAGTAAAAAGCACACTGTACGAGTATGTTGTGTCTGTCTTTCTTGTGTCCTTCAAGGTAATAATAATTTAACTGCAGTTTCGTGTGCTTGATGCAAGGAATGAAAGTAAAACTAGTATTCACTTGCAACTAACATTTGTTACCACAATAAACGTGAGCAAGGCACTAATTATTAATTACTTTAGATATTATTTATATTTTGTACAAAGAGCTGCGTCCAGTCATATTTAGTTGTCAGAGGGAAGTGGTCAAGCAAAGACAATACAGTCTATAAAATATTGAAGAGCATAGATATAGGGTGCGTTCACACATAGGTATTTTAATACAACGGACCTACGACACACTTAACCCAACTTAACCAAACGAGAACTTTAGGTTGGAACGATGAGTGTGTGGTATTTCTTACTGAAGAGAAAAGGGAAAAACACAAAAAATCAAGGTCAAAATACTTAACATGATTTTTCTTCGCATAAGGGTTAGAGTGCCGCGACGCGATATATATCGCGAAGACAAATGCTGGGCATGTCGCGAGTAAGCCCGACTTACGTGACGTCATAGCTGTGCACATGCTCTCCCTAATTTTTCTTTCAGGATTAAAGAGACTCAGGAAAGCTGTAGTTGGAACGAATCACTGAGTGCTTGAATAATCAGATATTGTTTACGTTGATGATATACTAATTCGTAATGTTATTGAAACAGGGATAAGAACAAACACGACTTCCACGCTGGACTGGGAGTGAAAGAAAAACTTAGAGTGTGCTAGCTGCCAACTCTCTCCAGGCATATTGTAAAAGTCAGTAAAGGGACGTGAGGGTTTTGCTGTCTTAAGGACAAAAGGCCTAACTCAATAAGGATTATAGTGTATAGGTAGAGATAGATGAACAAACATCAAAGTAGTGTCTAAAAGTGTCGTTCATTCACTGCTGAAGACAGGTTTCTTCGAAAACGTGTTGTTTGTCAAGGAAAGTTTCAAAGGAAACTTTAGTTTGGACTTTTGCCCCTTTGAGTCTATATTTTACAATTTAATAGGTAGTAGGTCTCTGAACAAACGAAATAATCTAACAGTCACAAACTCAACTGTCTACGACACAGATATTTTTTGTGGTAATACTCTCTTGGTCTGTGAAATTGTTACAATGCGTATTGTGCTCTTAAATATAAACTAATTGCACCGGAATAAATTGTTTTTTATTTAGCAAACACAAACTTTCAATTTAAAACTAACGAAATCACTCACAATTTCCGTCCGCAAAAGTAACCTCAGCCGCCACACTGGCTTTCATTCTTTAAGATATTTCCGCAAGAACAAAGAAGACGACAAATTACAAAATGACCGGTGGATTAGACGTGATGTCCAAGAAGGCTATTCCACTCATCTATGGCGGTTGAATGACAAGGTAGCCATTTTTACCGACTTCAAAAAAGGAGGAGGTACTATGTTCGACTGTTTGTTTTTTTTTTTAAATGTATATTTATCGATTTCTCCGCCAATTATTGACCGATTTTCAAAATTCTTTTTTTCGTTCGAAAGAGTATACTCCAGAGATGGTCCTATATAAATTTTATTGAAAATGATTCAACGCTTTTAAAAAAATCAACAAAAACAAAAAAATATTACAAACCGAAACATCATCTGAATAAATAAGTGACATTTGCGAACTGTTGTTGGGATTGAAGTCGGTGACTCATACGTTTTTATACCGTGAAAAATTATATTCGTTTAGGTAGGGAGATTGAGGACTATCAAAATTTTATACATCTAATGACGGCTGCTTTGACTGGTGACGCCACCGCCAACTGAATTTTCAGTTGCTAGGTAATTTGCAACTTTACGCTCGGTTGGCGGTGGCGCTGCTGGTCGGGGTGGCTGTCGCGTACATATATGAAAATTAAATAGTTCTTTTTTTTCCCTAAATGACAACACTGTTGACCGCTGATGGCCTTTACAGCTTCACCGAGCAAGTGGCGAGCGCAGATGGCTCCCAGCCCAAAATTAAATAGTTCTCAATTTCGCCACCTGAACAGATAAAATGGCCTCTATTCCATCGACACAAAACTTATGTTACAGAATCGGGGGCCCAGAAAGACGACAAATTACAAAATGGCCGGTGGATTAGACGTGATGGCGATGAAATCCGATGAATGGAGAACGCTAGTGACCAATCTCCTGCAGATTACTTCCCATTACTACCCTCTCTGTCACCTACTTACTGACATCTTTCTAAACGACTCAGCAATAATTCAATCGGGCCATCAAGATATATTTTTGACCAACTTTCGCCAACTACTTGTAGATATTTTTATTGAATCGACTTTTGTGGTTTATCTGTCATGGCAAATTATACATTGGACCTTTTTAACCCCCGACAAAAAAGAGGGGTGTGTAAGTTTGACATGTGTATACGTATGTATCTGTCTGTGGCATTGTATCTCTAAATGAGTGGACCAATTTCGATCCGGTTTTTTTTAGTTGCAAACAAAGCCGACGTAATTAAGATGGTTCTTAACTATATGATCAAAATTGGTTCTGCCGTTTAAATTTTATAAGCAATCGAATGTTAAGGGTGATACAATAAATCTTTCTTAACTTTAAAAAAAAATTATATATATGTATATAAATGGTCTATTTTTAGGGATTAGTCACATTATATAGTTTACTACCAGCGCTGTGTATAATTATAATTGGATTTCAGATTTATATTGCTACTTAAGTATGATTAGATATTAAGATTCTGATCTGTCATCTGTTACTGTACCTTTTTGAATAAAATACAATTTTTAAATTGTAGAGTTATGTTTTCACCTAATGTTATAATCATGGGCCTATTGAGCAGGTATGAGCCATATTTAACATAGCTAACTTATACACGTGACATAATTTTGCCGTATCTCGTTCCGCCCTCTTGACAAAATAGGCCAGCTGGTAGTGCTACTATGAACTATTGATCTTCTTCTTATCGTGTAAATATAATCAAGAATGTGGCAAACTTGACTAATTCTAGTGTCAGAATTTTCAAACCGCCAAATAACCTCTGACTATTGAAAAGGCGCTAAATAGTGCGGTAGACTAAACAAAACCTTTTGTTTTCAGAATGAAAAGGTACAATTTATAATTTATGCAAAAATTTAAAAAAGTTTAGTGCTCGCTCATGCTCATTCCATTGTTTTAACAACCGTTCAACGCGCAGTTCAGCCTTTCAGTAAGTATAAAGCTAAAACAATGTTTCAAAATCACTTACACCTAAGCGGCACTCAACAATGTAAAAAATTACACAATATAAAATCAGCACGAGCCGCATATATCAGGCGCGTGTGTTGCCGATTTCATATACGGCGAAAGTTTTTATATGAGTTCACGTAAACAATGTGCAATATATAACCGGCGCTGGTGGCCACTTGTCACCATACGCCAGACCCTCGCGGGCCGTGGGAAAACTAAGCGGCTCTGCCAAAAGTACGTGACCTTAATGTATATCAATCTGAGCATGATTTATACACGAGGGATCTCTAAAATATGATATAAAATAAACATTGACAACCGAAACGATGAAATACGACGTAGCGCTGTGATTTAAGGGAGCGTTTCACGAGATTTTATGACGCTATAAAATCAGCTCGGCTCGCGCCCCTCCGGCGCACGTACAGCACAGATTTGACAAAACAGACGACGGGCATTTATTCCGTTTGCTAGTTTTTTTGCAAGTTTTATGGACTGCTGCCAGCTTTATGGTCTACGAACATCGGACGCTCTCGTCCGACAGTGTGAAATCGAAAGAGATTTGATTTGTCTTGAAATCGCCGGACCGAATTCGTATTTAATTTTCCACTATTGTTTTTCTCTGCACTTTCTGTCTGTAATCTTTCAAAACGAAGGTTGCCTTAATGTTGTCGATAATCGAGAAGGTTAGCGCTGTCCTCACTTAGGCAAACTTTACGGCTCATTGGCACATCAGTAACCTACCCCGATACGACCTAGATATTCGCGAGGTGACATCTATTGATAACTTTAACTTGTAGAGTGGATAGGTCATGATATAAAATCTACGTAATATGTCTATGACAGGGAAATTTTTAATGGTTTATGTTATTCACATGTGTTATTCTGATTTTAACATAGAAACGACCACTTACTGGCTCCCTAGAATTGTGTATAATTTATAATGTAGCAAAATTGATATAACTTTATTTTATGTTAGAAAAGACTTGAAAATTAGGAATCCTCCTTGAATATTAAGGCCTTTTTTTGATTTCAAAGTCTCTTTGAGGCTGACATGATGCTCCAAGCCTCTTAAAAATTTAGATTTAAAAAAATTCTTCCATATAATCTTCCTTGCTACAAATTTCAAAATCTTCCGCACTCCACAGTTAAATTATTACAAAGTTTGACCAAACAGTTTCATTGTATCATGAATAAAATACCTATCCACTCTTAATAAACCTAGAAAGAAAGAAAGAAAATAATTTATTCATTGCCAACAATACATTATAGTAAAATTTTAGGTTTTGATTATAGCAAAGTTCGATCAAATACATAAATTGTAAATTTCCTTCATCTATACTACAATATATTGCACAAAGAAATGGCCCCGACTCAGCATTTTGTCATAAGCACATAACAAGTATGTATTTACGACACTGATATTCTGCCGGTACCAAATTAGGAATAAGTTACGCGCTATTACAATAATAAAAAGCCAATTGTGCAGTGAAAAAAAAAAAAAAAGCTAATTGCAAATAATTAAACAAGACATAAAAATAAACAGTAATAAAGATATTTTTTTCAATTGAATTAAAATTAAAGAAAAATTGTTAAGCAGGTTAATTAAAAAAGTTTGGAAAATGTTTAAAAAATGTTTCAGCGATCGCGGTCCCAAAGTTATGGTAACAATTTCTGTTGGCCGAGTAGATAATCTCGGAGATGTTTCTTAAAGCTCCATCTAGAATCTAATAGTTTGGTATATCTTATTTCAATCTATATCGTTGCTTGCCCAATTTATAGCAGCCTGTTCATTTGTTACACGGTAGAGTAAAAACCAGGCAAGTAGGTAGCCATTTTTACGAGTTAGACGTAATTCTACTCAAACTTACGCAACCCATATTTTGGGAGGTTTATTAAAGAAAAACAGCGATTTATTTCGACTTTGCTGACATTTATTAGTCCTGTTAGTTATGTTTGCAACATGTGGCAGGGCTACAAAAAAGTTTATCATAAGACGGTTTGTGAATAGAACGTAGAAACGTAGATTTATGAGGAGGCAGATGACAACAGGTCAGACAACAGTTCTATTCAAACTTGTGTTTTATATAGATTAACAAGCTTAATAGATTGCCCTAATTCTGAAATAATGTTTTGTTTATTTTGAGGCATTGTCTTGGAGTTCATTTTCGACAGAATTGTGTAGACAGAACATGTGATAGAAACAGACTTAATACCACTCATTCAAATTTATTTGATTTATTTTTATTTATTTAAAACAATACCAAAACCTCTGCTCCGATCAATAATATGGTGTGTGGGGTCATAATCATAACATCTTAGTGCTCCGAAATCGTCATCCTCACCTGCTAGTGGTGCATCCTGCTGATCAACAGACGAGACTCTGACATACTACAACCCTTAAAGAATTTCTTTATTTGATTTTGCCTTCTTCGCCATTCTATATTTTAATTTTGATAAAGTACCGATACATTGGCTAAATCTAGACATTCTGGACGCCATTTTGTGGAAGCAAGTCATCATTATGGATCAACCATTACGCGATCTAAGTTACACTATCCTTTCCTTGCACCTTTCATTTTTAATTTCTTTACACTTATATTATGAAACCGGTGCTATATGTCAACAGAGACATTTGACCGAGTCATCAGGCCCATTGTCTGCCATTGTCTTGAATTGTGGGGATTATAAAAATCCTAATGGGATTATTGTGAGGGCAGCCAACCGTCGCGACGTACTCATTTCAATTAGGAGACGCATTGTGTGACTGACTGTGCGACCACTCAGCCAAGAAATGGCCCTTGAGTATGTTTGTTAAAACGTACTTATTATAATATTGATTCAGCGAATAGTTAAGTTACTCTTTGGACTCGATTTTTAAAAGTCAGATGACAGTCATCATCCCGGCCTAGCGCCTTTTCTGTTTCCAAGTATTTAAATCAATATTTTTTTGCCATGTAAAACTAAAACGATTCTGTAGCGAGTATTACACGATGCTCAAGGCTTACACGCTATTTAAATAAGAAAGTGAAGTATGATGTGAATTGACTTGATTCCGGTTTTACCGAAAAAATCTTGTCGAAGTTCGTATAATCCCACTCTTTTGTAACAAAACGTCTAAATCAATGTATGAAATGAGTAACTTAAACCATTTTAAACGTAGAGTTTATGACAACTCTTTGTGATGTTAACAAATTATAATTATTTTGTATGCCTGAGAGGCGAGATAGAGTTGGAACACTACGAACAATTATTGTAATACTAAAGATATTGAATGATTGGATCAAAAGTAAGCATATTGTTCAGCTTAATGTAAGGCAAATTTAATGGGGCTTTTTATAATTCGAACGGCACGGCACGGCACTTCAAAATTTGAATTACCATTAGAGTTGAGACACTACGAACAATTATTGTAATACTAAAGATATTGAATGATTGGATCAAAAAGTAAGCATATTGTTCAGCTTAATATAAGGCAAATTTATTGGGCCTTTTTATAATTCGAACGGCACGCGTTGCACGGCACTTCGAAATTTGAATTACCATGGCCCCCTATGTTTTCAGCTTCTAGTATTTACTATTACCACAGGAGGCAATACAATTTTGTATTGCAATACAATATGGTAATACAATTTTGCTGTGTCGTTTTCGAATTATAAAAAAGCCCATTAGGTGGCCTTAAATTTTATTTTTTGATTGTTAGCCTGTACTGTGCTGGCTCTAAATTAGTTGGCGAAAATTATGTATGGAAATTAGCTCTCTAAACTGTATAACTTTCTTCAATGAACATAGGACGAAATATTATTTTTTTTCCTCTTCATACATGAGCGATGACAACCTTAAAATGAAAAGTCGAATTTTTTTTTATTCAAGTTGTTCAGTTTCGTGGGAGGAATCACCTCTAAGGTTCGCTTCCTAATTTAAAGTCCCAATATCTGAGAAAGCATAACTCAATCATTTCTTTAACGTTCGCTTTGCCTAATTAATATAAGTAGGTTGAATACTAAATAAGCGAGTTTCATGAATACATTTTCAATCCATGCTTTGTGGAGTAAAACCATCTCGTTGTCTAAACCGCTCCCCACAAAAGGCAACCATATTAAGCAAGCTTTTCTAAGTTTAGCAGACAGAAACACTAATCCTACTCAGCCTTACTTAGCTAACGAGTCTACAGATTAAAACATTTAGCTATGCAGTAAGTAGGTAACAGTGTTGTCAACGTCTTGAAAATTAAGCACCGACATAAAGTAATTTATTTATTTGACGGACGGTTTTGTTAAGTGGTATATAGAGTGGCATTGCCTCTTGATCGACGGATCCTGGGTTTGATTCCCAGTCGGGTCTAATATTTGTGTAAAAAGTAGATGTTTGTTCTCGGCTCATGGGTCTTCGTGTTTGTCTTTGTGATGTTCCAAGGGACACACGACACAAGGGAATTCTTAGTATGAGCCTTTGAGTGAGTAGTGTTTGTTTTATTTTTTATTTGCTGGTGCTTTTTGCTTTGGGTCGAGCTGGAAATCAGTACATGTCGTCGTGGCTCATGCTGTGCCCTGTTTTTAGTTATAAGCTAATTGTATCTTCTTCTTTTATTCTTCCCATTAAAACAAATATTTTAAACTGTCTCGCTTCGCTCCTATCAATCTAGGCAAAATTACGCTTCAGTGACCTACTCTATGTTAAACAAAAACATGACACGAGTCACTAAACTAAAGAAATACAGTTCATATCTGATCCTATTTTCACTATCCTGGTAGTTAACCTGCTTCGTCCTCTAAACGTCAGCTAAAAAAAATATTTTCCCATAGCAACCCTAAGAAAATGTAGTTCCTTATAAAAGCTCCGTGGAGCGTACAAGTCAGAGTCCGGGGTTTGCTAAGAATTCCGCACTCGTAATCTGCAGCAAAACCAACAAGACCAACAGATAAGTCGTGTTGTATAAAGAGCTGTCCGGGTTGCAACTACATTTTCAGCTATTATTTTTTTCTTGTGAATCTAGCACTATTTTTATATTTTATTTCACTAAATATTTTAAATTTATAACATGAAAAATATTAAGTCATAGGCAATGTGGCCTTTTAAAACACTGTTTATTTCCTTTGAATAAAAATAGTTATTACTCGCATGAAATTGAAGACGATTAATTGATGAGTCCATAATGTTTTGATTTTAAAGTTTTTACATAGTACCATCGTAACTGTTATAATATTTCTCTTAAATCAATGAAACTTCAAGTTCTTATCTACCATTAGGTTAGCCATTAAACTGAACTACTTTCTAGAAGAAGACCAAATAAAGTAGTAAAAGATCTTTATACAGTATAACAGTTCAGAAAATCTCGTGATTTGTAAGAAATTCATAGTCTTGAAGTTAGTTGTCATTTTTAGTACAGAACCCTAAAACGACAAAGGTGTTGCACCAACAAAAAACATAGAGATAGCTCTAAAAAGATAGAAAACATATTTTCAAGGCTCATTTGCTAGCAAGATGCAACGTCAAAGTTATATTTTCCCGACTTTATTAGATTAGCTTTCCACTACAACGAGTTTTGTTATAATCTACTGCTTCTCCGAGATAAAGTTGACGCGCAATCCAAGTTGTATGAAAATATGTCGCGTTTACGTAAGTGGGGCTTAAGATCAGTTTAAAATGCTGAACAAAATTGCAGAATTGAAGACAGACAGAGAGGAATAATAGTAAATTTTGTAGTAAAAGTAAATAATGGCTATGGTCGTGCTGCGAGTCTAGTGGAGGCGATAACGTGGAAACGTTCCATAGAACAATTCTCGAACCACTCGCTTGGCAACGCTGTGCGATAGTAGTTTGAAAAACGATTTTGGAACTATACAGCCATTTAATAGACACTGGCAAGTGGTTTAAATTTAGGAAAGAGTTAAATGGTAGCAAGTATATTAGAGAAACGTCTTAGTAAAAACAAAAATAAATGGCGATGCGCAGTAGATAGTGCGCAGTACATCCTAATTAATTATCATAGGAGAGTTGGTGTAGAATGGACTATAGTTAATTTAAGTAAAAAATAGCAGACGATTGATATTAGAACTGAAAGAAAACAAAGATTTTGAAATTCCCTATTTACTTACTGCCGTAGAGCCTTCCTTCCGCTAAATGCCTTAAAGTTTCGAATCCTTCCATGTTGATTTTCTGATATTTTTTAAAACTAAAAGACTTTTCCAAGAATCAAGTTTCTTCTCTGGAAATACGCTGGAAACCTCTTAACTGTTGATAGCCGAGTGCTTGGTACAAAAAAAAACAGCTTTATATTCACGTTTATTGCTGAAAGGAATTAACTCCGTTGCATTTTAACGTATCTTGAGAAATTCTACCACGTCTCGGTTTCCTTGTAATAGAAAATACGAATAGTTTTCCTTCTGGAACTTTTCCAAACAAGACTTAATTTTCTTTGCAATGATATACTTACTCGTATCTTCATAATACATAATAATGTTACATGTGGCGAAAGCATATTGTGTATTAGCTAAGTTTCATAAACCTTATAAATAAGTAAGTACGATATACACATTTTAGCTTTCTTGTATTCCGGATGGACACTCACGCCTTTGATCCGTAGGGGTAAGCAGAGCATTATGTGGTTCTAGAACCACTTGATGCCTTCTTTGACATATTATTACACCCTTATAGTTTTCAATTAAAGCGTGAGGATAAAGATGGTACTTGGCAGCCTTACGCCCAAGATACACAAAAACCCCAGTCTCTGACTTACTGCCTCCAACAGTATGCCCGGGAAGAGTTTTCAGCTGGTACCTAAGTTGTTTTTCTTTTACTCCCAGGCCAGTGCAACAGCGATTGTTTTCTTTTCCTGGTTGTATGCGTAGTAGTAGTAACCTCCAATTAGTATGTTTAGGAACGTGGGTTACATATTTTTTTAATAAAAAGTTAAAAATCTAGATAGTAGGTTTGTTCGTTTTAATAAAAAATTCTTATTAATTAAACCAAGCAAAGTAGATCATCTCAGTATTTATTGTTTAACATTAAATTAATCCAATTTACCTTAGATGGAGGCAATTTATACAACCAATATTTTGGAGCTTTGCACCTGGACAAAGGAAAGACGAAGTGCTTCAGCTTCAGCCACAACAAAAGGGCCTAATTATGTAAAAATTTAGCAATTATTTCTATCGGTATTACTAAAATTAATTTACTAAATATCCACCGAAATTTTCTTCATTAAATTCGGTCCAATGGTGACAATACGTTCTTGAAATCTATTGAAGTTTCGACTTCAAAGAATTTCCATACCAGCCAAATTCTAGGAATACTTTAATAGAACTTAAATGAGGTCAACTGTGAAAGATCAAAAATAGTTTGATTTTATATTAATAGTAAGAAATTTATACTGTCAGTGAATTAAAGTCTTATATTTAGTGGCTCTTTCTAAAAGTGTTTTCGTAAAGGGTAAATAAAACATCTGATTAAAATATGAAACACCTTAGAAATAAAGATTTTTTAATTAATACTTTACTCACGTTACTTGAACAGTTTAGAGTCAGTTTCCATATACCTAGGATTGAAACTGTCAGCCCGATGATGCCTTTGAGTAACGTGAGTAAACCGGTTTAAAAATGAAAAATTAAATTACACGTACATTATAGAAAACAGGAATAGAAAAAGTGGCAATATTGAGTCGAAGAAGTAGCAATTTTCGCATCTTCAAAACTCTATCCCGGGCATGGTACAAGTACTAAAATAAATACGTCAAATAACCTGATAATAATAATAATAATAAATCATGCTCTCCTAATGCAAAATTCCCTTAAACCACACCCCTAAAATATCTCTAATCACCCTTAAGCATAATCCCATAAAAAGTAGAAACAAGTGCCTACTTAAGCAGTTATAATAATAATATCTACTCGAATTTAACAAGGCCGGGGTAAATTGGGCATAATGTTACAGAATGTTTTGCCAAGTCTCCATTTTGATATTCCGAGTTCGGTATTAAGGTAAAAAATAACACAAGTCCGAATGGCCCCGGAAGCAATTTCCAAATGAGCCCGAATATTACTAACAATAACAATCAAAATTATACATGCGAATCGATTTCCATCATAACGCTGGCCATTTGCTTTGTTGTTGTTACTTTAGTTCTTTGTGTTGGCGGAACATTAGAATTTTAAAGAAAAATGGAAATACACACACCAACACGGTCTAGGGATCTAGACCGTGTTAAAAGAGGTCTATTTGAGAAGCTATAAAAGCATACTCGAGATACATGGAGGGCTATAATTTTCAGACGAGCAAGTGCTAAACCTGAATT
This sequence comes from Aproaerema taeniolella, assembly GCA_949987775.1. Taxonomy (NCBI): domain Eukaryota; kingdom Metazoa; phylum Arthropoda; class Insecta; order Lepidoptera; family Gelechiidae; genus Aproaerema; species Aproaerema taeniolella. The sequence continues at coordinate 16,012,080 of OX465250.1, forward strand.
TTTAATTCTAGTCAATAAATTTTATTTTACTTGAAATTTGTGAAAACTCGACGGAAACGAAAACGAAAATGCACTTTTTGCCTGCTTTTTGTCCATGAAAATGGTTGAATTTACGCAATTTCTTTTGTCATTTTCGTCACGTTTTCACAAATTTCAAGTAAAACAAAATTTATTGACTAGAATTGAAAATTCAAGTTTAGCACTTGCTGGTCTGAAAATTATAGCGCTCCATGTGTTTCGAGTATGCTATTATAGCTTCTCAAACAGACCTCTTGTGTATGAAAAATCGTGCAATATCCCTAGACCGTGTTGATGTCTATATTACCGCCAAAACGTACCTTGATTCAAACAACGACATGTGCATCTTACTAACATCACTTTCATGCAACTAACCTTACCATCAATGTATCAACACTAAATTTTAAATAGGCGACCACTGCCTGCCAGGAAAAAGCTTAAATGTGGAATTCTATTATTATTTGGGGTGACTTCAACTAGTCAGCGAAATAGGTCTATTCTCCTGATGAAACATTCCCTAGAAAACTTACATGAAATTCTTAAACCGCTAAAGTTGTATAGAGGCGAATTTTTTTAATTTGTTGTAAGTATTTTTCTCCGGCCCGAATAGCAGAATAACTATTAAAAGTTTGCAAAATTGACGAAAAAATTTCTACGGGAACGAAGTCCCGGGCAAAAAGCTAGTTCTCAATAAACGTTTTGAAAAAAGGATCCAACCTAGCTATTGTTTCTAAAATATAAACTTACATTTTAAAACGCTGTAAGATTTCTAAAAATGAATTGGGAAAAGTTTACATTGAACTGTAGCTGCAGGGAATATTTAAATCTTGAACAGATTCCTAGAGAAATTCATTTCCTTCGAATCAACATAATCCTTGCAAGAGGTTCGCCGTTATATTGCATGCTTTTAATTTCATCTATCGCTGAGCTTTTATAACATTAAAAAGCTGGTATGAAAAATAAATTCTGTCTAAAGTAATGGTCTAAATAAATGTTGAATCTTACAGATTTAGAACTGTAATCGCTTATCAGATATATTTGAGAAGAATTAGCAAATATGCAAGCGATATGCTCTTCATCAATCATATTAGGTTATTTAATGTTTCGTTAAACCTAAAATTCTCCGCTTCATGATCCAGTGACGCTTGCTGATCTGAGCTGATCAGTGAAGTTTAGAAATGTAAACTGGGGCAGGGAACCTGATGGGTGACCGAACTGGCAATTTATTTTCTCACGAACGTTTTGGTACTTCAGATGGCACGTTAAGCTGTTTTTTCCGGCTGTTGTCGATAGACTTACAGTCGTTAAAACAAGCTGCAGGCCATTGAAAAATCTGACACCGAGGCTTGTCAAGTTCGGCATACCTACACTTTGTTAATTGGTTATACCTACACGTTAAGGAGGAAGAAACAGTTTCAGGATGGCACGGAAATAAAATAAGGGAAAAGTGCGAGTAGTGCTTATTTTAACCGACATTAAAAAAGACCATCTCAACCAACTCTTAGTTTGAGACGGTATTTTTTGTTGGAAAACCGCAGTGTCAAAAGTGCGGTTCTCCTTTTTATCGAGTAGGTATTGTCGAGTGTGTGATGAACTTGACTAAACCTGGTGTCAGAGTTTTCAAACCGCCAAATGGCTGCGCTAAAACACATATTGACCTTAAAATTGTGCAGGTATTGTTCTCTTTGCTAAATTACTTCTTGCCAAAAGTAGCCAAAGTTAATTGATTAACATTGTTTATCAAAAAAACACTGTTCCTCTTTACTCATCGCATCCCGCTATGAGAGTACTTACTGCTTTACCAGTAATTGTTACTTCATGAATTTCATGATTCATACTTCATAAAATTATTTAACCCCTTTATAAGGCTGGTTAACTTTAGTTACAAAATATTTTATTTATTGAAGAAGTCGGTATTCCCAATGCACGTGACTTAATAACCATGGTGTATTTCATGGATATAAACTTGAAGACCCAGTTTCATAACATGCGAGCCCGGTATTATCTTGTTTACCAAGAAGACATACCCTCAGAAGCAACGCAAGCCATAATATGTTAATTTCTTCACCAATGTGCACCCGCTACCTTATATTGAATACCTTCTGTATAATTTACCAAAATGAAAACTCCGGCCTTTTTTCCACTTTTATTAACATTCGTGTTATAAATTATAACTAAATTATCTCTATTACGTCCTCGAGTAATTAAGGTGACGCTGAAAAATTGCGAAACGTGATTCGGGAGTATATGAATTATTAGTTTTTGGGTTTCATACTAGGCAATGTTAACTCCTGTGCAGCTTTAAGTGCCACCTGGAAAAGACTTTTTCCCTTGGGAATTAGAGAAAATTTAATAGCTTATGTGATTGTGACGTCCAAACTATTTTACTATATAGTTTCTTTAAAAAAAAGCGTTTATTATTATACATCCTCACAATCTTTCGCATTTAAGATGTTGGAGATGCGCAACCATTTATTTTTAACCCCGACGCAAAAAGAGGGGTGTTATTTTGACGTGTGTATCTGTGTGTCTGTATATCTATGTGTCTATCTGTGGTATTGTAGCTCCTAAGCGGATGGACTGATTTTGATGCGAAAGTTCTTAAATCAATTTTATCAAAATTGGTTCAGCTGTTTAAAATATTTATTATCTATGTAGCAAATTGCATGTGTATATAAATATGTTTATTTATTTTTTATTTGTATATTATTTACCCTAATAAATTTAATTTTTCACATTTTCTCTTGGTACACCCTTGCCCACTTCAACTGCCTCTCCCTCTCACATAGGTTAGCTGGAAAAAACTCATTTCTTGAGTTAAGCTCGCCGTTGTCCTTTCTCTTCTGTAATCTGTATGTATATGTGTGTACAATAAAGAATAAAGAATGAAAGATCGAATGTCGGCGCAGATGACAAATTTTTATTTTTAGAGATAAAATAACTTATCTTTATAAGATCTTGTCTAATGGCGTGTTCAAAAATCGTGTTATAACGTGTTGTGAGAAGGTGGATAAAGCAGTAGATAAAGTAAACTAACATCCAATCACGATATCGCTCCGTCTATGACACTACTGTTAAAGCTGAAAAATTGGGAGGATAATAGGATTAACTTTAGCTCTGTTGCGATCTATCGCAGTATAAAGGAGTTCTAGGTAGCCTATTCTATGTATATGGTGACTTTATATTCGTTAGCGAAACTTCAGGAGCTAGACATGAAATTCTCAAATAAAAATTTCACAAATTGTTTTTAGGGTTCCGTTCCCAAAGGGGAAAAATGGAATCCTATTACTAAGGCTCCGCTGTCCGTCCGTCCGTCCGTCTGTCACCAGGCTGTAATCTCATGAACCGTGATAGTTATACAGTTAAAATTTTCGCAGATGAGGTATTTCTTTGTGTCCTATAACAACAAATACTAAAAACCAGAATAAAATAAATATTTAAGGGGGCTCCCATACAAAAAAAATGTTTTTTTTTTGTTCGTTTTTATAGAAAGTCTGTCGGAGGCTGTATCTCATGAACCGTGAAGGGGGCCCCCATATGTACAACAAACGTAATTTTTTTGCCGCTTTTATAGAGGTAATGGTTTTTATAGAGTCCGACTCGCACTTGGCCGGTTTAATAGTTTTTTCAATTTGTAGGCTGATTAGATTAATATCCTTAATTTTCGCTAACTGATGTATGTATAGTCATCCGTTATAGCGTCAAAGTGGTCAAGCGTCAAGAATAAGAATAAGAATAAGAACAATTTATTTGCATGAACACAGTAAATGATTACAAGATCTAGATGGAGTTGATAATATTTCGACTCATGTATCCAACCTGCAGGCAGGTGTGCATATGTCATAAATTAAGTAACTACGAGTATCTACATTTTTATTTATATTCTAAAAACCAAACAATTCACTGCTTACCCCTATAAGGTATAACTATGTGAGTGTATACCTATCATCATCATCTATAACAACATAGTGGTGTGGTAATAGGTACTTAATCGTAAATCTATTTTTACGTTTTTCTTTTCATTTCAAACTTATTTTCATGCTACTTGAAGGTTGAACCTATTTATGTAATTCTATTGTAACAATTACTTTATGTCCATCTATTCTGTGTGCAAAGGACTGTAAAGTGATTTATTTACAGTCCTTTGCACACAGAATAGATGGACATAAAATCACGAACAGAAATACGACACAAAAGGTTAGCTTATCTCTCAAAAGAAATTTCTTCCAGCATAGCGTGTGGCGTTTGAGTGTGTGGAAATCTGCTTATTCTTATTCTTTAATGTCAACTAGTTTTTTAAACAAATTTTAATATAAACAGTCTGTATAACCCATGCACTGTACCATGTGCAAGCTTATAGAACAAGGGAGGTGATTGATCTCTGCCACTCTGAAGCACTTCGTTAGCGAGCTGATGGGCAATTGTGCTACCACCCGCTATCATAGACAGACAGAGTGCACCCTTAATTGTGGAATTGGTACTGAAGCTACAGTTTGTTATTAGTGCTGGCGAAATGACTGCAATTTAAAATTGTACAGGGATATTTTTATGAATAACTGTAAAATTAAAATTATGTACCACGACCGACATTCGATTGCTTATAATTATAACGTTAAAACGGCTTCACTAATTTTGATCAAATACAGTGTTATTTTTTAATCAGTACACAATTTTTTTGTACGAAACCTTAATGAAAATTTAACAGACCCGTATTTTTTTGTTTTATATCGTTTCATATAAAAATTTCAAGCTCTAGCTTGAAAAAAGCATGAAAATAAATCATTTTTTTTGTATGGAAAAAAAAACTTCGTCCAATTGACTTGAAACTTGGTAAAAGTACTCTTCAACACAATTTGTGACACCCGTGTTTCTGCGTTTTACAAAATTCATCCTCTAAGATGTTATAAAGGGGTATCAAAATCTGAAAATTTTGGAAAAAAAAGTTTTTTTCCGTCTTATTTACGTTCTATCAACGTTACTGACACCGTAAGAAAATTTTGTGTACTGATTAAAAAGAAACCCTGTCTAGCTAAGAACCATCTCAGTTACGTCAGCTATCAAACAAAAAATCCCATCGAAATCGGTCCAAATCGGACACACAGATACAAAGATGCGCACATCAAACTTATGACACCCCTCTTTTCTGTCGGGGGTTAAAACGGTTCTCGCACATGAAAATCTTTACTGTTATTTATTTTCTTGTACTTGGGGTGACCATAGGAAATATTTTTTTTGACAAATTCACGCGACATACCATTCCGATGACGATGACGGTAAAACTTATTGCGCTAGGGCATCGTGCAAACATGCTGCCCTCTCGAGTTGACATATCGACACTTTTTTGTCATTTTTTCACGTTGTGCTTGACCTGCTGCTAGTTATAGCTCTATGTTTATAAATATTAAAAATTAACTTTCAGTGTTCCACTCCATTAGGCTACAGCGTCACTCGATAATACCTTAACTATTTTGTTTCCTTTTTATGAACGGTAGGAAGTTGTGATTAACAATGTGTGGGAAAACATGGGATAAGTTAGGAAGATAAGAGTTGCTTTTTAATGCATTATTCATACACGTGGACAAATTGCTTCACGTGTTTATGTTGTATTAAACATTTCGCTTTTACAACTGGCAAATACGTAGTTTAACGGCATTTTTGTTTCATTTTTTCCAACTGTAACATTTTGCAATTTAAACTATCAGGGCCCCGATTCTGCAACTTCAGTTTTGTGTCGATGGAATGGAGGCCATTTTATCTGTTCAGGTGGCGAAATTGAGAACTATTTCATTTTCATATACTTGCTAACAACCACCCCGACCAGCAGCGCCACCGCCAACCGAACGTAAATTTGCCAACTACCTAGCAACTGATAATTCAATTGCGGGGGCGCCACCAGTCAAAGCAGCCGTCATTAGATGTATGAAATTTGTATAGTTCTCAATTTCGCCACCTGAACGGATAAAATGGCGACCATTTCATCGACACACAACTGAAGTTACTGAATCGGGGCCCAGTTTGCTGCCGCTATTTGTATACGGTATTGCAATTTGTAAAATGCGGATTTATTATTCAACATTTCATAAAATGACAAAGTTTTATAAAGTTACGAAGGTATTTGTAGGTATGAAGGTATTCTTGATACCTGGGAGTGAAAGAAAAACTTAGAATGTACCAGCTGCTATCTAATCATAAGCACAGCACACTCTGCCGTGTGGTGAATTGGTGATCGGTAGAGAATAACACCACCCCATCTCTTTCCGTGGGTGTCGTAAGAGGCGATTAAGGAAACACAAATGAGACCTGCCTCCTAGTAATCCATCCCAGGCAACGACACTTCATTTTTTTCTGAATCTGAGGTGTCGTCTTATGGTCTCATGCGGTGTGGTAGGCTCTGTAAAGGGCCGTCTGGTTCGCGACCACCCTCCTACCGAAGTCCGACGCCAAACAGCTTGCTATGTTCCGTCGGTGCGTAGGAGCACCAGGCCTTTATAGGCATTTTCTGGGTTAACTCGCTCCATCGTCGACCTGATCTTTGACTTTTATGGTCAAGATTGAGGTCAAGAGTTAACCCATCTTATAATTTAAAAAAAACACTATTAAAGTTAGTAAGTGGGACACGAGGGTCTTGCTGTTATGGCTAAAGGCTAACAACCTCGCACTATTTATTATACATAATGTTTCATCTAATAACCCTTAGAATTTATGCCAAATGTAGCATCTGGTGCACTTGCCTACTGCGATAGAAATTAAAGGCATGAGCGTATATATATATGTATGTATGTATGTACGAAGGTATTTGTAAACGGACGACTTCTACTAATGAATTATTTTTATCCTAGACCAACCCAAATTACATATATGCCATGCCATGGTGTCATTCCGTAAATGTTTTAACGCCATCGTTAAAATTTATTGTGAAAAGTGGCTTCAGTAACATAAAAAAATGTAAACAAGAATGAAACTATTTTTTTATGACATAACTAGCATCCCGCTCGGGACTTCGTTCCCGTGGGAATTCGGGAATGTTATGTAGCCTATGTTACTCAGGGATGATGTAACATTCGAATGGTGAAAGAATTTTTTAAATCGGCCCAGTACTTTTTGAGCCTATTCATTACAAACATACAAAAATAGGTACAAATCTTTCCTCTTTATAATATTTATGATATGATATGATGATATAGGTATGATGATTATGATTATGATATGACATAATTATTGGGGGAGTCGTGACGCGTAGGGCTAACAAGTCGACCATTTGGCGGTTTGAAAACTCTGACATCAGGGTTGGAAAAGTTCCTGACACTCTTGACTATTCTAACACGATAGAGAAAGAAAGTGTTGATACTGTTCTTGCTTCTTTTTCTAAGAATTGTTTTGTTTTGAAGTGTCTTCACTGCTCGGATAACATATGCACTGCAGTTAGGTACCTTAATTATCGTTTGTCCCACAAACTACACCAATTACCAGCCTTTCAAACTTAATTACTTTTATTTATTCGAATAGAAATTCTTACAAAATACGCTCTTTATTTGCTTAAGTTGATTAATGTTAAATGCCGCAGTTAGAATTTTGAAGAATATTTAAAAGCAGTTTTGAAACGAGCTCGCGAAATAATTTTATTTTAAAAATGTTTACAGAAAATATGGAAACATGCCACAAATAATAGGTCGACAAGAACCTTTAGAAAAAAAAACGTGAGTTTGTATTAAACTGCTTGTTATAAATACTTATTTAAGGAAATTAATCTATACTAATATTATAAAGCTGAAGAGTTTGTTTGTTTGTTTGTTTGTTTGTTTGTTTGTTTGTTTGAACGCGCTAATCTCCGAAACTACTGGTTCGAATTGAATAATTCTTTTTGTGTTGGATAGTCCAGTTATCGAGGAAGGCTATAGGCTATATAACATTACGCTACGACCAATAGGAACAAAGATATAGTGGTAAATGTGTAAAAAACGGGAGAAATTATACCTATATAAAAGGAGAAACTGACTGACGGACATATCAACGCACAGCCTAAACGGCTAAACGTAGGCACTTGAAATTTGGAAGGGACGTAGCTTAGGTACCGCAGAGGTGCACTAAGAAAGGAATTCCCGAAATTCCCACGGGAACGGGAATTAGCGGGAAAATCCTTTTGTATGAAAAATCTAAACCGCTTAAGTTAGACGCTTGAAATTTGGCATGCAGGTACCTTAGTAAACTTAAAGCTAAGTTACAACAGGATATTGCAAAATTCCCACGGGAACGGGAGTTAGCGGGAAAAAACTTTTGTATGTAAAAATCTAAATCACGTAAGGTAGATGTTTTCAATCTGTGTACTCTGTACAAAAAAAAATTAACACGCAAACGAAGTTGCAGGCATCAGCTAGTATATCATAAAGATCATAACATAAACAAACTCCAACAGTTTTATCCCAGTATTCTATTTTTACTCTTTATAATGAGAAAACACGGAAAAAATAAAAATAAAATAATTGAATAACATTTATTTTGTTGCTATATTTACAAAATGAGAGGAGTTCGGGTAAACTTGTCTCCTTTGACTTTTCGTCGCACGTTCACCACATAACAATACAGGAGGAATGCACCCTTACCCCTACTTCCTCTGTTCTAAGATTTTGCATCCTAGCAAACTCCCCACGACTTTTCAATTTTCGAAACGTGTTTCCTAAGGTAAATATTGTGATTGTTTTGGACTTACAGATTGCTTTAGTCGTTTATTGAAATGTGGTTTGAGAGTCACTTTTTAGTTTTGCCTTTGTACCTTACCTTTGTAAACACCATCAAGAGTTCTTCGAACCTGACAATCATTTTTCGAATCGCTTCATTTTTTTTTTTTTGAAGAACGCGATCAATATAGTTACGCCTATAATCCCATAGGGGAAGCAGAGCATTCCGAGACAACTTTCTAAGAAGAATGTACTTCAATAATATTTAAAAAATTAAACAAGTTTATTTATCATCCATTATTTATAAGCGTTTGAATTTTCTAGAAATTAGTGCTATATAAGTATTTCTTTGGTACTATAAATACTTTAAGGTAAATAATCAGAGGCCGGGGCCGGGTGAGCCTATTTATCACAATTCCTAACAGACCCGTGGAACGAATTAGGTCAAGCGAAATAAATATTTTAAGTGAAACAAGACGTCAGGAATTTAATACTTACCTACAAGAATTTAATCTGGAAATTTCTGGCAAATTTTCATGCAATTTTCAGCCATGTTAAAGCGTCAATTTAAGTTTCATTCTTCCAAGATTCCTCAGAAAAAATCTCACATCGGTTTATAAATAACGGAGGGCTAAGATAACAAATATTAACAACTCTAAAATTAAAAATTTATCATCCCCGAAATTTGATTGCTAATAACAGCTAAACCTATTTTGATCACATACAACTAAGAACCATCTGAAACCGTCAGCTTTCAAACAAAAAACTGCATCGAAATCAGTCCATTCATTTAGGAGCTACGATGTCGCAGACAGACACATACAATACACACGTCAAACTTATAACACTTCTCTTTTTTTCGTCGGGGGAGAAAATATTTACTCAACTGGATTAAGAACCCCATCCTTTATTGAACTTGTTTAAAAACAATTCACAAATCAACAATAAACAATTTGGCAAAAAAATTCTAAGTAAAGTTTGGTGTCAATTCTGATTATTCTATAAATTTTCTGATGTAAAAACAAATTACCAAAGATCAAATAAAAAACTAAATTACCAAAGATAAAAAAAACAGAGTTTGAGATCCTCTTGCGTCCAAAGATGTTATTATTAGGTAGCTACATATTTTTAGGTGAAACATTTCGCGGAATATTTTAGAAGAAGATGATGGATGCTGGATGTAAAATGATATCTTGTTTTTATTAACCTTTGAAAGCTGCGTGCCTGAAACACTGAATTGGAGGAGAGCGAAACAAGTTTTTAACAAATACCCTATGTTTTGTTTAGCCCTCATTTCGGTTAGCCCTTGTCCGCTATAATTAAGTAGCTGATATACTCTGATCTATTTTTTTTTTATTATAAGATGGGTTAACTCTTGACCTCAATCTTGACCATAAGGTCACATATGTGGTCGACGATGGAGCGAGTTAACCCAGAAAATGCCTATAAAGGCACTGGTACTCCCACGCACCGACGGAACACAGCAAGCTGTTTGGCGTCGGACTTCGGTAGGAGGGTGGTCGCGAACCAGACGGCCCTTTACAGAGCCTACCACACCGCATGAGACCATAGAACGACACCTCAGATTTAAAAAAAAATGAAGTGTCGTTGCCTGGGATGGATTACTAAGAGGCAGGTCTCATTTGTGTTTCCTTAGTCGCCTCTTGCGACACCCACGGAAAGAGATGGGGTGGTGTTGTTCTCAACCGATCACCAAACGGTTAACAGCAGTCTATAATTAAGCAGCAGTCGCCTTTGTCATTTTGGTAGAGGGATCAATTAAATTCTTGAGTCTCCTTCTGTAATACGGGCCTTAGTTTCTGGTGGTCTAGTACAGTCAAGAGCAGGTCACGCTTTACACTACCAGTTTAAGCTGAGCTCTGATTAATACTGCGCGCCATACAATGCAGGGCCGGTCCAAAGTCCAAAGTGTCAAGCTTGACGTGCTCTTGAGTGTACTTTTCAGAACAGAAGTGTTTTGGGATTCTTTATATCTGAAGTTATTATATAAACATCAGTGTTTCGGGCTTCTCTTTTAGGCCGCATTGTGGGCAAGAGCGCACCCGTTGTTAATATTGTATACTTACACATCAACACGGTCTAGGGATATTGCACGATTTTTCATACAAAAGAGGCCTGTTTGAAAAGCTATATTGCGTATGAAAAAAAATTGCGTAAATTTGACCATTTTCATACAAAAAGAAGGCAAAAAGTGCATTTTCGTTTTCGTTTCCGTCACGTTTTCACAAATTTTAAGGATTTAAAACAAAATTTATTGACTAGAATCAAAACTTCAGGCTTAGCACTTGCTCGTCTGAAAATAATAGCCCTCCGTGTATCTCGAGTATGCTATTATAGCTTCTCAAACAGACCTCTTTTGTATGAAAAATCGTGCAATATCCCAAGACCATGTTGATGTGTGTAAAAAAAACATAAAAAATTGTAGTAAATTAGCTTTCCTAACTAAATATATGATGTGACAAAACGACCGAACTACTGGAACAAAAGAAATTTGTTAGTGAATTTAAATTGATAGGGTGTGACTCTCCATAAAACTGAATAACTTTCCCATAACCCATAAGAAATAACAAACAAAAAATTTTGGACTTAAAAAAAAACTTATTCAAATAATGAAAATAAAACCAAACCGTCGAGTTACTCGAGAAAACTGGAAAAAACAATTATATTTTTCACGCGGATGAAGATGTTGCCAGAAAAGCTTGAGAGATATATTTACAATTACGCTTTCACGCTACATACAATATATCTTCCGTATACTTTATTGCATCTCTACAGCTAGCAGAGATTTTGTTGAAACTAAAACATATTTCAAAATGTCGCGTGCATACTTTAATAAGATTCCTCGGATCCAAACTTAAAATGCAGCGCACTGTGTCACCTGCACGCGCCGAAGACTCCAATCTGAGGCAAAATGAATCAATTCCAATATAAATTCATGAATATAAAGTGGTTTTACTCTGTTTTAAAATCCTTCATCGAATAATGGTGTTGCAAACTAAATTTGCTGTTACATAACGTAAAAGCTCTTTATTTATTTACTGTACAAATGTAAGTCCAAAAGAAGTAAAATACCTATCTCTTCTGATTTTGCGAAAAGATAGCTTTCATAAGTTTATTTCATTTTTAACCCCCGGCATAAAAAGAAGGGTCTTATAAGTTTGATGCGTGTATCTGTGTGTATGTCTGTAGCATCGTAGCTTATAAATGAATGGACCGATTTCGATGCGTTTTTTTTGTTTGAAAGCTCACGTAGTCAAAGTGGTTCTTACCTATGTTTTAATAAAATCAGTTTAGTCGTTTAAAAGTTATAAGCAATCGAATATCGCGGGTGATAGAAAATTTGTAATTTTAGAGTTATTAATTGTTAATTAATTCCATTCGATAAGCGCTCTCTCTGTCACTGTATAGAGTCTTGGCGGAAGATCAGCACTGTGCTAAATCCATAGCATTTTCGTAATAGCAGTGAATAAAGTTTTATTGTATCTAGGTATATCTATTTCGACCTTAGATGAAAAACGTAGGAGAGAATAACACTATGACAAACCAAACGTATAAATTCAAACATGAAGTATGTACTTACGTTATACATTGGAATTTACATATAAATGCTACTTAACCCATAAAACGGAAAGGTACATGAAAGAAAGTGCCCTTTTAATTTAGAAAAAGCTACCAAAATACAATCTCTTATTGTTTTTTGGAAAACATTTCACCTCCTCACGAACGAATAAATGCCTAAATGTGAAACAAATGTACAAATAAATGTAAACTCCATTTTAATTCTACCAGGCAAAAAAACATAAAAAATATTTCTCTTCGTAAAAGGGGCATTACTATACAAATACACTACCGAGATTACAAGGCGGTTGTCGCAGTTGATACGGAGAACAAATAACTGGAGTTGTTACCACAAAAATACACAATATTTTATAAGAGCTATACTCCGCATCCGAGTAGCGTATCCATACTTTTCACATTACTTATGCATAGAGTAGAGATTGGAACGGTCGTGTAGTTGTGTCATCGGTATTCAAAGGCAAGCGCCCCTGGTTTAGCCGCAACCTGTCTTCACTGATTGTCTACGAACAAACAATAACAGAAATAAAGTGCTCCATTCAAACGATTCTTTCGCAAACAATCATGACATAGGTAACTGAAACACATTGCCCTAATTAGGCATAACAATTTGTATTTTACATTATACGTGGATGAATTTTTCATACCTTATTTGGTGATAGTTTTTAAAAGGGTTTCAGAATACATCGAAAAAATGAGTTTTATGTTTTATTGATATAATAAAAAATGCAATTAACAATAAAACTTAGAACTATAAATTAAAAAGCGAGAATACTTAAAGAGGTATCAAAAGCATCATCATTATGATATTTTTATGATATATTTTTTTTCACGGGTAAAATTAATCACGAATTCAATTATGGACTCGGCTCTACTAATTTTATACTTAGCTAAGTACTTATCTGGATGACATCTTTCTGTCTCTTTTCTGTGTGAATCTGGAATCTCAATAGTTCAAATCGCACTGATACCACTCACTAATATATAGATATACCAACGATGTAACATAAGATATTTTTTACTGACGTAAACAAGAGTGATTGACTACTTGGAAGGCAATTCGGGACGTTTAATTTGTCTTCATCACATGTACCTACCGCGAGACACGTTAATAATAAAGCAGTGAAATGTGAAATAGCAGTGATGAAAATTCATCTTAATATTCAGCCACTACAAATACTAATGATAATCAAAGTAATTTTATGCAAATACCGATTCAATTACAAAATATATTCTCGATTCTACGAATTGGTTTTGCATATGCAAATAGCGCACAAAGTCTTGAAAAAATAGTCTTTAAAAAGCGTGTATTTTTCCAGAGAACCTCTTCAATGAATAGCTTTTGCGAAACGTAGAATTAATTACGAACTTATTTTACGTGAATGGAAACAAGATTGGTTATTTCTCATCAGTTCATCACAAATTTTCATTACGTCAAGGGATGGCTGAAGAAGTGCTGCGTCATTTACAGTTTTGATTTTGTGGAGTCTGGTCGTGACGAGTCTTTTGAAATCAATTCATAGTATCCGAAACAAAGAAGGTAGTGGCGGCCGTAGAGGCTGGGCCGGCCTGCCTCACACCGGAGATTGCTCAGCGAGACGACCCTCTTGTTATCTCGCCCCTGTTGCCGGGGTAATCGCTGCCTCAAATAATTTATGAAATATGACATAATAACCTTTGTAATAAAGGCCAAAGTGCCGGTGCCACGGATAAAACACTTGATATTATTATTGGCGAAAATCTTGGATAAGACATCGAAACACTAGTAAAATACGCTTATTAAGACGATAACGTACGCTTAATAGCGCTTTTAACAAAAACATTGCCATGATAGATTAGATCTCCCCAACATTTTCACAACAAAGAGGATTTGAATCTTTGACCTCGATTTCCGCAGATTCTTTTCTATCACCTTGAAATGGGGCCTGTCAATTTTTGTAATCTTCTTCATATTTCAGCATAAGACGATGAAATATAAAGAGGGTAATTGGGTGCAATATTTTTAGGGAAAATACTGTGTTGAGCAGGAAATCTTTGGTCGTGGGCTTAGCTTAGAAGCACTTATGTTTTGATTGCTTTTAGTTATAATTTATGTCGGTTCGGGTCGAGTGTACAAGCACGTAGACTAATAACAAGGCTGGATCTATAGAGGAGAGCATATGTGTTGTCAGGCCATTTTCCTGCTATATACGCAGTACGCAAACGGGAGAGGAGGCCCACATTCCTAATGTTGGCAATAATTCGATTTTTTTACTTGAGTGCGTCGCCGCGCAGTGGCGGCAACGCGAAACAATTTTCCCCTTATGAATAAAATTTTAAGGTGCCTATGCAAATTTCCATTACGGAGGGCTGTCTCTTGAAATGGTGTCATATGGGCACACATTTTCTTTTCATATAGACTACGTAAAAGCGTCGTTTAATATGCTAGGTACCTATCTCGAGACTAACTTTGCCGTCTTGAGCAATCGTGAATTTCTTTTTACTTCTCTGAAGTTATTTTTTAACTTTCATAGCGTGTTATTTTTTCTTTATAAGTGCCTTCAGTTCCGTTTCTAGTAAGTATTTGTGTTTCTAGTAAGTATTGTGTTTGATACTTTGTGTTTTTATTTTATTTAATACATTCATGATAAAAATAATTCTGAAAAAGATTTTTCCATGTTAAATCAACTTACAAGAGTGTCATAATCATACAGCGAGGCCAGAATCCCTTTGTTCATTAACACGAAAATGGCTACTTTTCTTTAACCGTATTCATTAAAATATAACTAATTAAAATCAAAGAGACTAATTGACAGCCCGCTAGGTTCGATATATGTCACGAGGTCTATTGAAAACGATGTAGGTATTTTTGTACTTTCTATATCTGAATTCGTCTGCTGGAAAATTCACCTCGATTTACCTGTCTAATATCTTGGTTTTTGAGGTGTTTTAAAATAAAAACCCGTCGCGCGCTTGTTTACGGCGCGTGCGATACAAATCTTGCACACATGGGTGTGCAAGAATCGCGCGAAGGTTTAAAAGTCATATAAAATCATTTAGAACGTCCTTAAGCGAGGGATTTCGAGTTGCATCCCCAGAGCCGCCATGTACATACCAATGACTAATTTTCTGAGTTAAGTATGTACGTTAGTTGCACACTAACCGATGCTCTTACGTTGAGAAAAAACTGAATTACCATGATACAATCTGGCAAGGCTCCCATGCTACCATGGTCGCGGAAGTCAGATGGCAGTCAATCCATTGTATTGACTTGACCTGCAAAATCCTGGATTATGGCTAAGCGTACCCCGAAAGAGAAACGGGACAAAGCGCTAGGAAGAAGCATTATCACATACTTACAAAAAAGATTACACCTAACATAGATAAAAATTTAGTATTTATCTGTAGTTTACTATAATTATTATGTGTTGAAATCGCGAAAGTTAAAAGTGTTACACTTTAAAGCTATCATCACACTTGAGTATTACCTATTTGTATATTAACATTTATTTCATTTTTCTTTTCTTTTATTGTCGTCTTGAAATATACGAATGTTGTGTACACTTATAAGTAGCGAACATATAACCAATGGTGTAGTAAAATATTTTTAAGTGAAATACAAAATATGTATCGCTGTTAGTGTACCTTAAGTAAATAAATAAATAAATAACAAACATTAATTTATAAAATGATTTATTTCTGACAATTTTTTTTTCTGTTTGTCAAAAAATTATAAAAAAAAAGATTTGAAATACCTTCGAATCCGTCGTAAGGTCCCGTTTATTACATTTAAAGAAATATATTCCTCCCTCGTTTGCACAACAATATGAGATTTTCGTCGAAAAACCTGTCGTTACTCTCGTCAATATTTATCGGGCGCTACAATCTAGCCTCCATATTTTCCCCATTACTTATGCATAGACTACAAATTGGTTACACAGCTCTGCTATCAATATTCAGTGTGCGCCCGGTTGCAGCGCTCTGATCTTAACTACACCTAATTTGTTTAGCGCCAAAGTAATTTGTTTTGCCAGTTGATTTCAAATGGTTCCAAATTTTGAACCACTTGCGCTATTGGCTTATCCTTAGTCCTATTAATTCTATTTCGTCCATTGACATTGGTTTGACATCTTCATTGAATATACATATTTTATTGTGACTTTAAATTAAGAACATAAATAAGCAGATTCAACCATGGACCTAATATTACTATTCTAGACTACATGCATTAAACTTAATAAAACTACCTATTGAATAGGAACATTTCATAACACCCATATTTTATGAAAGGGTTAAAAACAAGCTTATATTTAAAAAAAAAACGCATTTTTCTCGGCAAACTAATATTATTTGACATCCATATCATGGGACTGCAAAAGAAATAACAGCCCACCATGTTGGGAGGTCCGCCATATGGGATTTAGAATAACGTCACATAATCTAAAGTATACAAAATTGAAATATACAAAATTTCAATCCAATCAGTTGAGGGTAACTGCATTAAAATTCAATTGCAAGATTTGACCCGAACAATCATACATTATATTTAACCCCCGACGCAAAAAGAGAGGGAGTGTTCTATGTTTAACGTGTCTGTCTGTGTATCTGTCTGTGGTATCGTAGCTCCCAAACGGAAGAACCAATTTTCTATTAGTTTTTTTTGTGTCATGGATAATTGTAACTCAATTGTTCTTAGCCATGTTTTATGAAAATCTGTTCAGCCGCTTAAAAGGTAAAAGGATTGAAATTTTTTAATTATAGTGTTATTCATACATATGCAATGCAAGTTATTGAAAAGCTTGTAAAAAAACCACCGCTTCACCTTAAAAGAAACTTGTGCGATTAGCCGATTGCCATATCACGAAAAGTCTAGCCGTGCTAGCTATGCAGAATGATGAAAACCTTATGTCATGACATGACACAAGTTGTATACTTAATCTATATACAAAGTAAACGTAGAGCCTTACCAAAATATGTATTGTTTATGTATGTATAAAATATATGTCTGTGTATTTATATAAATTATTTATATATTATAATGTATGTGTAGTTGTATTTTTATGTCTATACTAATATTATAAAGAGGAAAGATTTGTACCTATTTTTGTATGTTTGTAATGAATAGGCTCAAAAAGTACTGGGCCGATTTAAAAAATTATTTCACCGTTAGGATGCTACATTATCCCTAAGTAACATAGGCTACATAATTTTTCCGAATTCTCACGGGAACGAAGTCCCGAGCGGGATGCTAGTAGTTTATATTAGTATTTAGATTTCAGTGGTTAATTGTGCACGTCTGTCTTTATTTATTTTACGCCTCTCACTGTCCCAGGTCTGCTGGAAGAAATTTCTTAAAGAAATAAGCTGTGCCTTTTGTGTTCGTTTTTCTATTTGTCTGTAATATTTTTTCTGTGTACAATAAACTGTTAAATAAATAAATAAAATAAGGTTAAGCCAGTAATAGTCTAAGCCGTAATAGTTTTCGTCTATCTACCTACTCGAAACTCGAGAAACATATTTCATAAACTCTTTTTTATAACATCGTATCCTGGGAATTGAGAACTCCTAGTAGGCAAATAATTTTCTTGTAGCAGAAGAGCATTTTACAAAGGGAAAATAATGATTCATTATAAAGTAAGAAGCCGATGAAAACTGTCTAACTTATGGCGAGAGTCGAGAATAATACTTCGCGACTCAAGCGTGGTTAAGGAATTCCTTTGTAAGGTGAAATAGGTTAGAATATGGAAAATACCAAAGGATTGTGGGAATAACGTGGTAAAGTTGTCGTTATTCGAGATCTCGGAAACTTAAATGAAACTTTCCTTCCCTTCCTTACCTTATCGTTTAAGATAGTCAAGTGTGTGGTGAACTTGACTAACCCAGGTGTCCGAATTTTGTATTCAATCGACAACAGCCGGGACTGACAGCTTAACGTGCCCTCCGAAGCACGAAAAAACACCTGACAAATTGCCACCCGTCAGATTCCCTGCCTCTGTGTAATCTATGTGTTGCTTAATCTCACTCATCGGTTGAGATCACCTGATAAATTGCCACCCGTCACTGCCTCTGTGTACGTTGCTTAACCTCACTGATCGGTTAAGATCAGCGATTGGTCTACGAGCGTTTCGATTGGGCTACGAGCGGAAGAATACCATCAGATTGTAGGAGTAACATGGTTAAATTGTCGTTATTCGAGATCTCGAAAGCTTAACTGAAACTGTCTTTATAAAAAAAAAGCCATACACTCAAAGGCCCACATAAAAAGCCATACACTCAAAGGTCATATCTTTTCGTCGCCACTCCCGCAGTGTCTAAAGACCAAGGTCTTCAATCAATGCGTCCTACCAGTCATGACCTACGGAGCCGAAACGTGGAACATGACAGTGAGGTTGGCCCACCGATTGCACGTCGCTCAGCGAGCAATGGAGCGCTTCATGCTCGGGATCTCGCTAAGGGATAGAATCCGAAACGAGGTCATCCGACAGAAAACCGGAGTGATGGATATTATCCAAAAGTGTAGCAAGCTGAAGTGGCAGTGGGCTGGCCATGTCTGTCGCAGAACCGACGAGCGTTGGAGTAGACAGGTTCTCGAATGGAGACCACGTCTTGGCAAACGTAATGTAGGACGCCCCCCAGCCAGATGGTCAGATGACCTAAAGAAGATAGCGGGTAGTGGCTGGATGAAAACAGCGGAGGATCGTGCAAAGTGGCGCACCTTGGGGGAGGCCTATGTTCAGCAGTGGACTGCAATAGGCTGATATGATGATGACTCAAAGGCCCACAATAAGGCTATCCCTTGTGTCGTGAGTCCCTCGGAACACACAAACACGAGACACAAACACCCATGACCCAAATATCTGCTTTTTACACAAATATTTTCCCTGACTGGAACGCGCTCGTTGAACGCGTATGCCACGTTGTAGATAACATGGAACGCGCAGCTTAATTTCTAGAGCAATTCTTGTAAGTACCTAAGTTGGGGGTGGAAGTCCGACTCACTCTTGTCATCCCAGTCCCGATAGACCCCAGTATCTGTAATAGGATCGCTATAAGAACACTGATGTGGGTTCGATATTGCTGGTTAGCATAATAATTCGCTGGCGCCCCGAGACGGATCAAATTACAACATTACACACATAAAACGAGATAAAACAGAGATTATGCTCTGATCCTGAGTATCAAGATCATGTGGTTGATGTATAATCGATTGAAAACAAAGACGAATAGCTTAGGAAATGTTCAATCAAGAGACGGTTTTGGCTTTTATCAAGGGATTATGCAGCGAATTATAAGTCCTTTTTTTGTTTTTATAAAATAGGGAATTTTGACCAAATTCGTATTATCCAAAAACTTAAACGTTTCCTTACATATAAATTTGTCAAGATAAATTAATTGTAATGTTTTACAAAGTTGCCGTGATATCATAATTAGGTATATAACGTTCCTGCCGTGTGGTGATCGGTTGACAATAACATCACCCCATCTCTTTCCATGGGTGTCGTAAGAGGCGACTATAACCTCAACAGTATAAACAAGGCAATAAACTTAATTTTAGAAACCAAAAACAATAGGTGACTGCCTTCAGTGTGGGCCTTTGAGTATTTAGCGTTTATTTATTTAAAATTTGCTCTCCTAGGACCCCCCGCTCAGTGATCTCAATCTTCAGCTCTTCTTTCTTTTCTGTTGAGAGTTAGAAAAGATAGGGTGGATTTAAATTAGTTAGCTAAAATTAAGGATTAACTTACAACTAACTTTCCCCAAAAAGCATAGGTGGAACAAGAAAAAAAATCTCCTCTTGATACACCTAGTGTGATCATGATCAACTGATTTCCCTTTGTACCTATGGGAAGTCGAAATTATTATTTTTAGAATTTCAGTTAGGTTACCTGGAGAAAGTTTTATTTGGAGAATCACCCCATAGTCTCGCTTATTTAAAGTCACTCCATATTAGTGCATTTGATGATGAAAATCGCAAACCTATCTTATGAGTAACGGCACATAAAGCACAGAGCAACCAACACATATTATTCAAGTAGGAAATCCTATAAATTTTCAACCATTACGTGAAATATGAAAAATGTAAAACACATCCTTCTGTCCGTTCCGTCAAGGATAAAATATGTAATGTCTGTTGTAAAATTCATCTGTACTGGGGAGAATACTAAACTGAAATGCGGGTAAGCGTTCAGGCGGATCTTGCGGTTGAGTTGCTAAGAACCGAAAGGACTATTAGCTCCAGACTTTTCCAACACTGCCCTGGAACTATTGCTGTATAGCCTGTGGAAATTTAAACAAAATAACTCTAAAATTAAAAAAAAATAAAGCCGGCCAAGAGCGTGTCGAGCCACGCGCATTGTAGGGTTCCGTAGCAGCATGGTTCAAATACATTCTTATTAATCCCAACAGTGTTTGGCACTTGGTCGACTATTACTCGCAAACTTGTAGGTCCAACTTATGTGTGATAGTTTTCCTTTAAATTTCGTTGTATATTCTACCAACGTGAATTTTTTCACATTTTTAGAAACAACCGTTTAGCAAGTATAGGGGGGGACACTTGTGTTTGACAAAAATTTTCACTTTAAAAATTTATATTTCGCAAACGGAGTACTGAATCGAAAAACGTTCTTAGTAAACCCCTTCTATCTTTTAAAATGATATCCTATGACACCCCAGTCAATGATATTGGCGAGAAAAAAAAAGTTCATCGCCCTTTCACGTCTATGGGAGACACCCGAAAATTTTTTTTTTCCAAGATTTTACTCTACAGTTCTGTCGGCGTGATTTATATGTATAATCATGCTTAGTTTCAGCTCTGTAGTATCAAGAGTTTCTTAGGAAACCTGCGGACAGACGGACAGACCGACAGACGGACATGGCGAAACTATAAGGGTTCGTAGATTACTACGGAACCCTAAAAATGTATCATCCCCTACATTCATCGCTTGTAACTTTTACTATCTCGATTATAAAATCGGGTTTTCCGTATAGGACCTACGATGCCACAGATAGACACAGATATACAGATACACTCGTCAAACCCTTTTTTTGTCGGAGATTGAAAATGGTTCCCAAAAAACCCTAAAGTCTTTATTTTAAAGTCGCTTTTAGCATATTAAGCCTTTAAATAAATAAATTCTGAAATTTGTAATAAATTGTAAATCTTTATTGTAACTTAAAACATTGATAAGGAGACAAGAAGCGCTGCAGCCTGTGCTAGCTTTGGGTAAAGCTGTGTTACAGACTGTAGTAACTGTAGTAACTTCCTTTTCTTTACCTATTAACAGAATTATGAGATTGTATAATTCCCTTAGTGATAAAACAGATTTAGATATTACGGATAGTGTTGCTAAATACAAAAAATGTTTGATAGCCAATATTAGAACATAATAAATAGGTACATTTATTTTTATTTTCCAGTTAAATATTTAGCTAGAAATAATTTTGTGCAAGTTAAAGAGATTGTTTTTATTTTGTTTTCATTTACTTAATTTTTTTGTGATCTACTAATTTTTCTTTTATTTTTAACTTCCTTTTTGTTTTAAATCATTTAATTTTAACAGATCTGTTATGAAATCAATAGCGCATGTCGTTATCGCCTATAATTAGAGTTGCAATTAAGCTAGTTTCATGATTGTATATATGTAGTTTTAAGTGTTGTTGTTTACTCTGTTGGTGAGCTAATAAATAAAATAAATAAATAAATAAGTGTAACCTTACCTTATTTATTTATGCTCACCAAAAACTTAAATGCCAAAAACTTAAAGCTTACCAAAAACTTAAATGGTGAAATCTACCCATAAACTATGTTCGGCTATAAGTATTTTTTCCCAGATACTTCAAGATAAGGAGTTTTCGTTATTTACTTACTTTGGCGCTATGTAATGTACTGTGAAATCGCGTCCCGCGCCGCGCCGCTATCAGAAAGCAGCATACAGTCAACAGCACATCAGGTTACCACAAACTGTCAAATGTCCCCAATGGATAGTAAACTCTAATGCTTGAAGATAAAATTGAAAATAGATTGAAGAAATTTGACAGTTTTGGAAAGCATGATGTGCCGTTGTCCCTGTACATTGCCAGTTTCGTCTTTTACGATGATACTCGTATCATTGTTTCTTTTTGCAAAATGGAGTGTGTTCGAATATATATTTTATAGCAGAACATTAAAATAAAGGAAAATATTAAGTTTTCTGAATGTTTAGGGAACTGAACATTGTCCTGGTGAAAATTCCACTGGAAAATCATTCAAAATTATGGTCTGAATACAGGGTTTCAGTTTTTGCTTCTCTGTTCATTACACCCTGTATATGTCTACTAGGTTATAGTTAGATTTATCGCATTGTGGGATTATCTGTTTAGCTTGTGATTCCGCCTTCATTCGGCCAGAGGTAATTGACATTCAAACACGGCCGTGTTGACGGAGTAAATATTATTTGCAGGTGCAGTATCTGATGCAGCAGCTAAACCAGCACTGAATAAGTGGTGAGCTGGTGACGTCATACGAGCTTCAGGTCTGAGTTTGAGATAGTGCAATTGAATTCATCACATTTTTTAATTTGAATACCGATGCGTTAGTATGAGGAAGTGTGTTTTTTGTTTGTTTGTCTGAATCTTCAAACAGCTATCGAAGCTATAAATCAGATGGTGTGAGTATTTGAAGAATTTTGAGAATGAAGTTCCACTGAACATTATCTCTTTATGTAAAAGAATACGCTCTCTATCGTCTCTTGTCCAGTCTCAGTATCTGCCATCTTCAGTGACGGATTAACCCTTAATCAAATTAAGCAATTGCCTAGGGCATCACGTCTGAGGGGGCACCAGAAGACGCACAAAAAAAATCCCTCCTTAGTGCATCACGTCTCACTCTCACGTCACCAAAAACCACACCAAAAAAAGTTTCTAGGACTAATTTGAAAATTCGCGCGTTTTAAGTTGACATAGAGTCCGACCTAGAGTCATAACCCAACTCCTGCTTGCCCACTCGCTGCCCGCTTGTGCATTCGACAATTCGAATGTTCCGGAATACATCTCATCATCTTATTTTACAAAAAAACTAATATTTTTAGGCGGTAAAGGTTTAAAGACCGATTCTAGTTGACATACGGATAGGGGGGCCCACAGGCATGGATTGCGTAGGGCATCAAGTAGTCTTAATCCGTTACTGGTTACTGGCCATCTTTTAAGTCTTGTGGTGTTGTTATTCAGCAAGAAAGTGTGTTTGAGTAAGAGAGCATCAAATTGCCTCTCGATCGGCGATCTGCCTCTCGATCGGCGGGTCCTGCGGGTTCGAGACGGCCGGTTTGGTCGAGTGGTAGTGACGCTGCCTCTCTATCGGCGAGTCCTGGGTTCGATTCCCAGTCGGGGCAAATATTTGTGTAAAAAGCACATGTTTGTTCTCGGGTCATGGGTGTTTGTATCTGTCTTTGTGTGTTCCAAGGGACCCACGACACAAGGGAAAACCTTAATGTGGGCCTTTGAGTGTGAAGCGTAAAAAAAAATTACCAAATTTTCTGCAGTAACGCCTAGTTAGAGGGCCGAAGACTGCAATTTTCATGTTGGCAGTATGCACGTTCTAAGTTTTTCTATCCCTCCCACTCCATCGTGGAAGAATTTTCAAGAGAATAGGCATCTTCTCGGTGAGCTTTCTACATCCTCAACCACATCTTTTCCCCTGAAATCGACTCGCTAAGAAGAAGAAGAATCTAGATTATAGTCTTGAGCGATCCCGTTTTTTATTTAAAAAAAATGTAAATCGCTTTTCATTTAAAACAAAAACCGTGATAAAATCCCGTTACAATATATTTAAAACTAGTAAAAATAATCGCGACAATCTTAAACAATATATCGCTTTTGTTTTATGGACCTTCAGGCTATCAACTTATGACGGCCGGTTTGGTCGAGTGGTAGTGACGCTGCTTCTCGATCGGCGGGTCCTGGGTTCGATTCCCAGTCGGGGCAAATATTTGTGTAAAAAGCAGATGTTTGTTCTCGGGTCATGGGTGTTTGTGTCTGTCTTTGTGTGTTCCAAGGGACCCACGACACAAGGGAAAACCTTATTGTGGGCCTTTGAGTGTGAAGCGTCTTTTATCAACTTATACCCGATTTTTTAGCTTACTGCCCCCGAAGGTTTCAAACAAGGGGTTGACGTCACAAATCGTGACCAAAATCGGTGTGCCTATAAAACAATACATAACAGTTTATGGGGCGAGCGGCTTGAGCCATCAGCGCCGACGTATAGTAAGACATTTCCACATAACCGAGTTACGGGTTATGGCTTATGGCATGTAAATAAACGAGCGGTTGGCGTGGCTAATGTCTATTCCGACATGGGCAATAACTATGCGATTATCCTATTTGAGCCGAACTACAACGAACAGGCGTGACTCCTTTTACAATTTTTACTAACCTACCTCGAATTTATAGCACTAATCATTTACAAAAATACATAAAACGCGAAACAACTTTGATGGACAGTTTGGTCGAGTGGTAGTGGCGCTGCGTCTTGATCTACGGGTCCTGGGTTCAATTCCCAGTCGGGCCAAATCCAAACTAATATTATAAATGCGAAAGTAACTCTTTCTGTCTGTCTGTCCGTCTTTCACGCCTAAACTACTGAACCGATTTTGATGAAATTTGGTAAAGAGATAGATTATAACCTGGGAAAGGACATAGGCTACATTTATCCCTCAGGAGCCGCGGGCGGAAAGCTAGTATTTGTATAAAATGAAAATGTTTGTCTCGGGTCATGGATGTTTGTGTCCGTCTTTGTGTATGTTCCGAGGGACTCACAAGTGTGGGCTTTTGAGTGTGTACCGTTTATTATTATTATACTTATTTTCTTGCAGATGATAACAACAAACCTAATCGTGAACTTAGCTTATTTATAAACTTCGAGAAAATTTTAATGAAAATGGAAAAGCAGTTAATATTTCACGTCCTCATTAAATTACAAAACTTTTACGAAATAGACGTCTTTTGATATTTCGCTTTTTGACTTCAATAATTACCTACTTATAGCGAAAAAGTAAGATTGTTAACTTTGAGTAGGTATTTAATCCAAGTTTTATTGCAAATATTTTTTAATGCCTCAAGGTTTTCGAAGTACCTCTTAGTTTCAGATACTTTAACTACGTATCTAGTACTGTAATACTTTTCTACACTAATCTATACTATTTATAAAGAAGAAAGATTTGATTGTTTGTTTGTTTGTTTGTATTGAATAGGCTCCGAAACTACTGGACCGATTTGAAAAATTCTTTCACCATTAGAAAGCTAACATTATCCTCAATGGACATAGGCTACATAATTTTCCCGAATTCCCACGGGAACGAAGTCCCAAGCGGAATGCTAGTATGTAATATAAAGAGGAGTGATATGCATATTTGTATGTTTGTAACTAATAAACTCAAAAACTACCGGACCGATTTCAATATTTTTCACCAATAGGAAGCTCTTTTATCAGCGAGTGACATAAGCTTCATAATTTTTCAGAATTTAAACGGGAACGAAGTCAAAGGCAGAAAGTTAGTAAATAATAATTTTTATTGCTGCCTGCGAGTTATGTTACTATTAAGTATGCTGTGGTTTTGTTCAATCCTTTTTCTGTGTGTAATTTCTTACAGTTTGATATAAACTCTTAAGGCTGTGGTCAGTCTGAAGCCACATACCATTTTGTCCTCTTGGGTTATTTGACAGTGTATAATTTTCAAATGTTTGTTTTTTTATGGAATAATTTTCCACGTTAAAAACGTATGAGTCACCGACTTCAATCCCAACAACAGTTCGCACAAAGTAGATATCTAGTTTTTTGCGGACAACAATGCCTATTATAGTAGAGTCAGTAAGCGGGAAAAAATGAGTTGACTTTCGGAAATTGGATTAAAGCAATCCACTTGGTATGATTGTTCCTTAGGTTAAAATAAGCCGATAAAGATCGGTAGCCCTCGAAAATATCCCCTCTGAACCGGGAGGGGGAGGGTAAAAGAGGTGCTCCGCCCGGCGTTACTTCAAAAAATATTACCACTCATTTGTAGCTACCAGGTTGAGTTTGGTATGGTTTTCGTATAAATCAATAACGAGGAATTCATTTCTGGCATTTATGTTACACATATGTGCAATGGTTTTTTAAATAATCGCAAAAATATAAAATTGTAATCCCAAAAATAAACCTTTCGCAGCCTATATTTTTTTTATTTAAGAGACATGTGTTAAAAAAATATCCAAATGTAGCCTGTTTAATGTTAATTTATAAAAATTTTACTTCAGTAGGGGTTTTCATATAGAATTATGACACAAAAAAATGTAGGATCCGACGCGGCGGACGGATTATTTGAGAGAAATAACCTTTTTTTATTTGAATCATATAATAGTTTTATAATCTGGTCCTTTTTATGATATCGAAGCGTTTACCTGCTTTATAATCTATTTATTAATTTTATTTTTTTGGGTTTTTCCAATGTCAAAGACCAGTAGTGGAGTGCCGTAAGACCAAAAAATGTCAAAGCCTCGGAACCCGGTTTTACTGAAAGGGTTTTCGTAAAACATTTTTTATTACATTGTTTGAGGTATAAATAAAAAAGTGTACTTAACCCTCAAATTTTGCCGATCTGATTTTTATCTGGTATGGAGGAATTCCCAATCCAAAAGAAGATTTTTTTCGGTAGGTAAAAAAACAGATTTTCAAAGATTTCCATACAAAATCAAAACTATTGATGCTGTAAGTTTGAAATTTTGCATAAATGATGTTCAGATATTGTGAAAACTTACCTAAATGAGGTTATACGGAGTTCCCATGGGAACGGATTGTAGAGCGTCCGCTAATTCATATGTACGTTTGGTGTTTCAGTCGCAGTCTTCTATCTTTCAAACTATTATAGACAGTATGTCCAAATTTTCAGAAAATACGTATTTTGATAGTAACTGTCGTAAAATATAATAAATAACATTAAAAACCGAAATCACAATGGAGTTCCCATACGACAAACGTCCAAAATTTCGCATTTCCTTTACAACTTTTGTTACTGCTCTATTTTAAAAACGATGTAATGCATACACCTTGAACTTCGTTCACATTTAAAACATACTTTACATTAGTTAAAAAATATATGAATAACAGTCAAGAGTGAATCGGACTCAAGCTAAATATATTTAAACAAACTCTCACTCGAACTGTATTTGTGACATTTACCTGGTTATTTTTGATGGAATTACTGTTATTATTTATATTATGACTCGGAAACTTTAGTATTCGTGCCTTTGATGTATGTGTCTTCGTTTTATTAAACATTTTTGCCTCACATCATACTATAAACGCCAATTCCATAGTAAATAACCAAAAACCGCGAAAAAAACTGTTTTTATTTACATTGACTTTAAAATTTTATTGCTTGAGTTTGGCTCATAGCTGGCCAGTTTTAATATATTTTTTAATTAATGTAAGGTATGTTTTCAATGTGTACTAATTTTGAAGGATATACATTGTATGATTTTTGAAATAGATCAGTAACAATTATTTTTTCAAAAATACGATGTTTTGGACGTTTGTCGTATGGGAACCCCACTTTAGTTTAGGTTTTCAATTTTATTTATCATATTTTACGATAGTTACTATAAAAATACGTATTTCCTGAAAATTTGGACACGCTGTCTATAATAGTTTGAAAGATAGAGGGCTGCGACTGAAACACCAAATGTACATATCAATTAAATGGACGCCCTATAATTCTTTCCCGTGGGAACTCTGTGTCACCTCATTTAGGTAAGTTTTCAAAATATCTGAAGATCATCTATGCAAAATTTTAAACTAACAGCTTCAATAGTTTTGATTTTGCGTGGAAATCTTTGAAAATCGTATTTTTTACCCACTGAAAAAAAATTTTAAAAACACAAAATATCAAAATTAAAAAATATATTAAAAAGCAAATAAACGCTTCGGTATCATAAAAAGGACCAGATCATAAAATTATTATATGATTCAAATAAAAAAAGTTTCCTTCTTTCAAATAATCCGTCCGCCGCGTCGGATTCCACATTTTTTCGTGTCATAATTCTATATGAAAACCCCTACTTAAGTTATATTTTTATAAATTTTTATTAAACAGGCTACATTTTGATATTTTTTTAACACTTATATTTCTCTTAAATAAAAAAATATAGGCTGCGAAAGGTTTTTTTTTGTGATTAGAATTTTATATTTTTGCGATTATTTAAAAAACCATTGCACATATGTGTAAAATAAATACCAGAAATGAATTCCTTGTTATTGATTTATACGAAAACCATACCAAACTCAACCTGGTAGCTACAAATGAGTGGTAATATTTTTTGAAGCAACGCCGGGCGGAGCACCTCTTTGACCCTCCCCCTCCCGGTTCAGAGGGGATATTTTCGAGGGCTACCGATCTTTATCGGCTTATTTTAACCTAAGGAACAATCATACCAAGTGGCTTGCTTTAATCCAGTAGAAAAATGTGAATCTGCTTAATGACTCTACTATTAGCAAATAAATACAAACAGAAATGTCATTCATTTATTTAGATGATGTTCTAATTTGTAGTATATTTTGTTTTTGTTGATTTTTTTTAAAAGCGCTGAATCATTTTCGATAAAATTTATATGGAACCTCTTCAGGAGTATACTCTTTCGAACAAATAAAGAATTTTGAAAATCGGACAACAGTTGCCGGAGTAATCGCGTAACAAATATACAAAAAAAAAAAAAAAAAACAGTCGAATTGAGAACCTCCTCCTTTTTTGAAGTCGGTTGAAAATAAATGCCGTTTATTATTTTTATAAGCGAGAACACTATAGATGTCTTGTCAGACATATTTTTAATATTTTAACTGTGTAACCGTGTTAAAACTTTTTAGTGCGGACTCAAAAAAGTTAATCTTCCAGTTTAGAGCCTATAGGCATTTCCAGGAGTAGAAATGAAAAATTGGGGACAAAAAACATAAATACTCAGTGTGACTATAAAATAAACGAAGTTTGGGCCATTTATTTCGATACACCGGGACTCTTTGTAGAGACGGGAAAAGTTAGGCGGGAACTGGATTTCCTAATGCGAATTTAATTCGTTCTTTCCGCGACGAAGAGGGTAATTTCAATAAAAGCGAAGTCAGTAGGTAGATATTTCGCAGAAAAAACGGGACAATAAAGACGTGTGAATTCTAATTTATTTGGGAAGTTAGAGGTGAGTGCAAATCAGTGTCACACTTTTGGAAGTAATTTTAAGTGATTAGAAATAGCTCAAGCAAAGTAGCGAGGATGGCATAGGATTTACGTTTAAAAGGCGAAATAATTAAATTAAAGTACACTCAGCAGCAAATCAGCCTATACAATTATACATGTTGACTTTGACTTCGCCCTCATCCCGCTCATAATAGCGCCGGCTTACCAAATGGATAACCTGACGTGCTGCGGTATGGGACCATCCATAAATTACGTCACACGAATTCCATGATTTTTTGACCCCTCCCCCCTCCTTGTCACAGCTGGTCACATTTGTAAGACTTCCCCCTCCCTAGCGTGACGTCACATATTTTGCATATTTTCCATTTTTTGTAATTTTTTAATAAAAGCTGTACTTAATAGTGTTGTTTTTTTTTTGGGAACACAAAACTCATTTTCTCAAACAAAGTAAAAACGGAAAAAGAGTGCTTGGGACTGAAGAAGTTAAGTTTGTCGTTAAAAGTTAACGCGTTTTGATACTCATAACACATTTTGAAATGTGACGTCACGAAACTTATGACTCCTCCCACCCCCTTGTCACACAATGTCACACTTTGTCGACTCCCTCCCTTCCCCTTAACGTGTGACGTAATTTATGGATGGTCCCTATGTACTTATTATACTATACATCTGTGTCATTTGTATTGGTAGAACTTAAGGTAACGTTTTTATTTTTTGTAACAATGAAGGCGAGGAGGCTTTCAGTCATTCTTACAAGCTTAGAAAACAACTCCGAGTTTCTAAATTCACTTTGTTAGTAAACTTTTTATCTTTGTTTCTAATTGAACTGGCTGAAACGCGGGAAAATGCATTAGAAATTCACTGAGCCCTACGCAAATGACTTTCGACAATTGTTATTTTAAACAAATTGTCTATTTAAATTCTACCGATAAAATTCGGGGCCCGTTGCTGCTTCTAATTGATTGCCTTCCCTGTCGTGACCGCGAGGGGGGATGGAAGGGGTAGTTGCTCGCGGAAGGGGGGAGTGAAGACAGATAGTCCGAGGGCTGTTCACCAGGTCCCTTGAGTTCCTGCGGGGAAGTCCGGAAACAAAAATAAATAAAGGAATTTCAAACTGTTGTTGTCCCGCTAAAAGACTGACTGCGAAAGGTAAAGAAAATAATTGTCCACTTTAAAACATATGAATCTACTTCATTCTAACAATGCCTACTTAATTAGCAGATAACCAAAACATCATCTAATTTAGTGAGATGATATTTTAGTTTGTAAGTATTTTTTATTTTTGTTGAATTTTTTAAAATGAACTGAATCGATTTCGATAAAATGTTTAGGGTACTTATATTTCAGCAGTATATACTCTTTCGAACAAAAGCAGAATTTTGAAAATCGACGGACTAGTAGCTAACGGAGTAATTGTGTGGCAAACATTAAAAATAAAACGGACAAGTGCGAGTCGGACTCCCGTACGAAGGGTTCCGTACCATTACCTATCAAACCAGCCACTCTATAAAAACCATTATCTCTATAAAAACGGCAAAAAAATCACGTTTGTTGTATGGGAGCCCCCTTAAATATTTGACTTATTCAACTTATTAGTATTTTTTTTATAGCAGCAACCGAAATACATCATCTGTGAAAATTTCAACTGTCTATCTATTACGGTTCATGAAATACAGCCTCGGACAGACTTATCTATAAAAACGAGCAAAAAAAATCACGTTTTTTGCATGGGGCCCCCTAAATATTTATTTCATTCTGGTTTTTAGTATTTTTTGTTATAGAACCAATAAAAACACATCATCTGTGAAAATTTCAACTGTCTTACTATCACGGTTCATGAGATACAGCCTGGTAACAGACGGACGGACAGCGGAGCCTCAGTACTCGTAATAGGGTCCCATTTTTTCCCTTTTGGTACGGAACCCTAAAAAACAAGTTCGAGTTGAGAACCTCCTCGTTCTTTTGATGTCAGTTGATTATTGGAAATAGAACACACTAGCAACTTAAAGTGGAAAACGTCTTTGAAACAATAAGCTTTACCCAATTTTTGTTTCAATTTTATAGAATGGGTTTATTTTGCAAAACATGCCGTAACATTATAATGAAAAGCCGTAAATCTGCGATGGCATTGGTAATAAATGACAATATCAAATCACCTTTAACAGACACGTTTGTAAATTTAAATGATGGGAACCAACAAATGTTTTCAAAGGGTTGTCCCCAAACTAAAGACAATACTGGAATAATAAAGTTAAAAATTACAAACCTGGCTACCAACACTGCCAATTAGTCTACTAAGTTTTGGTAAGTTTCATGTGCAACTATGAAAATGTTTTATTCATTTATACACTAGTTTTCTGCCCGTGGCTAAGCCCGCGTGGACTACCGGTTATATCGTATCCCGCTGTGGGATCAAATGTAACCTATGTCCTCTCCCAAGGTCTCATCTATCTCTGTACCAAATTTCACCAAATCGGTTTAGTAGTTTAGACAGACAGACAAACAGAGTTACTTTCGCATTATAATATTAGTGGGGATAGGGATATGGGGTAATAATAAATTAGATAGTGAAATAGGAGTGAAACTGAACAACATTGCCTAAGGAACCCAATTGCGCTACTAAGCAATAAGGCCGCCTTGTATTCATTGTTTTAAAATTACTGTTAAAATTATTGTATTTTCCTATGTGTCCAATAAAGTATATTGTATAGTAAAAATTTTTCGTCTCTTCATACTAAGATAATTAGCTGATCACTCAAGTTATAACGAAATTTATTTTTCATATTTCCATCTGTTTCATGGAAAATTTGTGCAGTTTAGTGGGCTGATTCACATACACAATTTTCGCAAACTAATTTAAAATCACCCATTATTCCTGCAACCTTAGCATACGCAATGAGACCTCTCTCATAAGAATATAGACTTCCAAATCAACACAAGGAAATGGACCCTAATTGGATTAAGAGAGTTTTCAATTATTATATATCCTTTTAGCAATTCAAGATAATTTGTCGATGTCAATCGAATGCAAAAGAAATGCAAACTTTTACTCTTATATTATAGGGTCATGTTATATTATTTGGCCATCAACTATAGTGAGAGATAAATCTCACTGCATGTGCTAGACCAATCGAAGTAGCATACGTCATGCGATCATAGAACCACTTCATGTATGACAATAATTAGATGATACATGATATTAAGCCTTCAACGAAAGCTTTTACAAAACCGCCATATTCATATTAATGATGAAGGTTACTTATCTGCCGGAGGAGGTATGTTAAATTTAGATTCTAAAGAGTTTGGTATATAATAGGCAAGGGTAATGACCTTAAAGTAATAGGTTAAATATTCGAGAGACATCTGTGCACTGGGGGATACCATACTAAAAGTTCCATTTCCATAAATTCAGAAAAATAACTGTAAAAAAATTACTAAACTGTATAACCCCCGACATTGCATTCCACAAACGGCAAAAGTGCAGAAAATTAAAATCTTACTCGTATTTGCAGACTACCTCGCCCGGATTGTGGAATACAATGGCTACAACGACTGTCTTATGATAAGTCATATTAATTATGTCCACGAACTCGTTTCGAGACAACCCGCTAGGGCTTATCGAAACCAAGATTAATAAAATGTATGTTTTGATTTTTTACAAGTAAATAAAAAAAAATAAAAAAAATTCAATTGCGATTCGAAATTTTAAACGGCTGAACAGATTTTGATCAAATAAAGCTAAGAATCATCTCAATCACGTCAGCTTACAAACAAAAGAAATTTCATCGAAATCGGTCTATTCGTTAAGGAGCTACGATGCCACAGACAGACACACAGATACACCGATACACGTCAAACTTATAACATCCTTCTTTTTTTTCGGGGGTTCAAAATAAGAATGGAAATGGTAAAATACGTCATTAAATGAAGGTATACAAAACCGGCTAGGGTTTGTCATAAAAGATATGACATTTATAGTACCTACTACAAAGTTTTACAATAATTTTCTCATTTTAGTGAAAATTTGGTTACCGTTGTAGTACCAAATAGGATATTGATTTGAAGACCTTTTAAGTATTTCCTATTATAACATTGTTTCTATCAGCTCATATGACTATGTTAATAGTGTCACTGCCGATCTCACACAGTCGCTGCTTAAATCATTTGTCAAGATGCAGAGGCCTATGATAGTGATGATGACTTCAGTACTATAGCGTAGCTCTGAAGGAGCTGATAATCGGGGAATAACGGTAGAGACCAAGAAAAAGGCAGTTAATTCCTTTTTACCCGACTGCCAAAGAAGGAGGGTAATGTTTTTCGAGTGTATGTAAGTATGTATGTATGTCTGTTCCTTTGTGACCTCCTGTAGCCTAAACGGCTTGATGGATTTTGATGTATGAGGTATCGTTAGATTTGTCTTGATTACGGGAGTGTCATAGGATACATTTTATTTTAGTGTGCAGTCGGGTATTTTGTTTTTTTAATAATTAGAGTTATTATGGTATTTATTAGAGAAAAACCTTACTTGCGTGACCTAAGCCAGATTTGTGTTTCCGCGCCAAAATAAATAAAAAATAAAATAAAATAAATAAAATTTATTTCAGTGTAAAAACTTAGCCTAATTAGATTACAGTAAAAAATAAAATATAAGAATTTATCTAAATACTTATATAAAAAGAACAGTAATCAATAAACGCTAATACAAAATAAATCAGTTTATAAAAAATGTGTTAAGTAGGGAATGAATGAATAAATTCTTTATTGCACACGTAAACAAAAACAGAAGGAAAAATTAACATAATTTTGATTACACAATCATAAGTAAAAGGCATTACAAGAAGATGGTAACCGTAAAATGTAATAGAACCCTTTTACGGTAATAGGTAATAGGTAATAGATGCTGTAAGAAATTTCTTCCTAGAAATAAGCAGTGCCTGTTGTGTCGTATTTCTTTTTGTATGTTTCTTTTTATATGTCTATTGTGTACAATAAACAGTAAATAAATAAATAGAACCTTTTCAGTACTTTCTATTTTAGATCCTGAAAACAGGTATAGAACAGTTTCGAAAAAAAACAAAATTTTCCTAACTTCCTGTTCTATACCAACGCGGAAAAAGAAACTAGCATAATAGCTTTACTTCTTAGCCTCCAGAGGCCTCGATGTGCCGTTGCTAGTAAATTTATGGTAATAATGCCATTAGCGAGCCGTCAAAGCTTTGTTTGTGCCTGGGATGGCTAATGCAACTCGTGTTATTCACTACAATTCAATTCTGCCGTTACAGCCTTTTAATCTCACCGTTATACACCAACATTGAAATCAAAGAGAGTAGTATTTTCTCTGTGCAGCTACTTTTGTGACGAGCTTCGGTCTTCTTCTTCTTATTGTGTAGGTAAGTATAGTCAAGTGTGTGGCGAACTTGGCTAACCCTGGTGTCAGAGTTTTCAAACCGCACAATGGCCTCTGCCGGGACCGACAGCTTAACGTGCACGGAAACGTTTGTGACAAATTGCCACTTTGGTCACCCATCAAGTTTCCTGCCTCTATTGACGTTACTTAACCTCGGCTGAAATCAGCGAGCGCCTCATTAACATCGGTGGCGTAATGACCAGTCCTAGTCCCTGCCATGACTCTCAAGGTGAGGAAACCTACTCATTCAGATGATTGAACGTGTACACTTACGTTTATCATTCATTTCGGGGTAGGTAGAGCATTATAATGGTTCTAGAGCCACACGACACTACATTTGACATACCTTCATACTAAGGGTTTTAAGATGGAACATGAATTGTTACCTCAAAGTGGTAAAAGAGTGCCCGCAAAGTTACGTCTTAACAAATATCAGCCTTTTTCATTGGGTCGATCGGTTCTAATCTCGCGTTCCACTCGCCATTACAAAGGATGGCTAGGGAGTATAATAAAATTTGCTGTAATATTTTTGAAGGTAAAAGCTATAATACCTTTAAAGCTCCAATCAATAGACATAATCTTTGGTGAAAATTGTTTAATGAAGCTCATTAAATTGTACATCCATATTTAATTTCCAATATTCTGTTTTATCTAATTTTAACGTTACTTTTACAAGTACATTTACAATGTTGTCTTCCTATGTCAGTTTAGGCGTGTACTTTTAATTGTAAGTCTATTCTAGAAGGTATAATGATCCAATTATAGCGATTGTCAACTATAATTGGATCACCATTAACTCTTTTTTTGTTAGTAAGTGCCATTTAAATTAAGAGTGGTCTGTAACTTGTTGGTGATCTATTAAATTACTAAATGAATATAGTGGTGATAGGTTGTCCGCTTTTTGCCCACGATGCATAATTATTACTTACACACAGAGACATACAGTACAATTAACAGAACATAAAACATAGTGTACAACAAGGTGGCCTCATTGCTTGGCAGCAATACTTCTTACTGTACTGGCCGTTGGATAACACTTGATACAGACAAGTTTCGCTACGGAATGTTACGTAACTTTGACAATACAATATCTACATTGTTAAACCCAATGTTCCGGCTGCGTATGTAGTTTTACGGATTCTGTAACAATGAGATTTTAAAGTAGGTAAGTGACAAATCTTCTTCATCTTTATTAAAAGGTAGTAAAAATAAGCTCCAAAGCCAAGCTCTATACGCAAAGTAGCCTGCTTATGTGTTTTTACAAGATTTACTTCGAGGAGTGTGCTCAAGACCTGCAAGAGCTAATTCCGCCCCTTTTTTCTATCGTACGTCCAGATACACTGCGGGGTACCATATTTTTCTTGTACAGATCCCGAAGATTCGTACCAAGCGCTTTTCTTTAACTTTCATAGTACGCACTGCTAAGGAATGGAACTCTCTGCCTGCGTCTGTATTTCCGGACTCATATAACCCAAGTCTCTTTAAAGTTCGAGTGAATGAGCTTCTTCTGGGTCAGCTTGCTACATTTTCGATCACATCTGCCCCCAAAAAACCCATATTAGTATACTACTGCTAGGAATCGCCAGTTAAGGAGAATATGCGAATCAGTTTTAAAGTGAAAAAAAGTTTGTTGAGGACTCATGGATTTTTAATTTATTTCTCAAAAGTCTACAGAGAATCACACAAACTCAGCTTATTCTGCAAATCTTTAGATTTGAGCCTTTGATGATAGAACTCTATTAACTACCGTAACTACAAATCCAAATATACTTGTAGGATGAAAGATCTCCATCAAGTTGGAATAAACGAATATGGAAAGCAAATACGCGTCCCAGTCGGTCCTTCCTGATCTCAAGCCAGCATGAATATGCAAAGCTGGACACATCTTGAATAGCTATTACGTCATAAGGGGCGACTTTAAATTAGTTATAGGAACTTCAGGACGCGAAACATCCCACGGAACTAAACAATTAATTCCAAGCAACCCACATGTTATGATGCAAATAACTCTAAAAATAAAAAAACGGGTCGCATTCCGGGAGTGCCGGCAGAAGTGAAAACTTGAACATATATTACTTCCTTGCGGTCTAAGAAGTTTTCACTTTACCCTCCGTCTTACGAATTTTCGATCAGGGTCACGTGACCCTGACGCGAGTTTAAAAATTTTTTACCCATCCAATAAGTGCACAACGCCGTTAATGAAGTTTTCACTTCAAAAATGTTTTTATTGCTTAACTTTTAAACGGCTGAACCAATCTAATATAGCTAAAAACCATTTCGACTACTTAATCTTTCAAACGAAAACAACCGCATCGAAATCGGTCCGTTCGTTTAGGAGCTACGAGATACACAGACATACATAATACACTGAAACACACGTCAAACTTATAACACCCGTTTTTTGTCAGAGGTTAAAAATAATTTCGATAATAAAGCTATTATACTTATGTAAATAACATAGCCGTTTGTTTTTAGTAAATGTGAACCAAAACAAATTGTAGAATACTTGAAATTCCCAACCAAAAGGTTATACAAAATCCAAAGTGAGAGAGCAGGTAAAACACAGTTTCAATACACTTTCTTTTACAAAAATTCACCGTTCAGCGAACTCGACTGCATGAAACTTACTTCCAACTAAAAGAAAGGTCTAATTTCAACTATAAACGATAAATTCAGAATAAAAACCAGCGAGTTACCGACTTTCCTCTTCTTGTGCGAACTTTTCCTCAACTAGGTCAGTCCTTCCTTTGATTTAAATCTTCGGGTTCATCTCAAAATAGTGTGATGAGCTGATGAAACTTTAACATAGGATCCTTTTCATGAATAAGCTGGTCCTATAGACACTCTCCGATGTGTATGAGAACGGATTTGGGATTTGTACCCCTTCGAGTAGTGTTTGATGCTCGATTAAAATGCACAACGGGTCTTGATATACTTCTAGCTCAGTTGGTTAGAGCACCAGGATATCTAATCATGGGGTCGTGAGTTCAAGTCCCATTCGCGCTGAACATTTTTCTTTTCCTAAAAATTATATATTACTATCCCTCACGCGGATAAGCGTTTTAAAAATACTAAATAAGAAATGACCTTAATGATAATTAATAAAAGTCTGAATAAAAAACAAACATTCTTATAAAAGACTAGCTTCCCGCGCGGGACTTCGTTCCCGTGGGAATTCGGGAAAATTATATAGCCTATGTTACTCAGAAATAATGTAGCATACTAATGGTGAAAGAATTTTTAAAATCGGTCCAGTAGTTTTTAAGTTTATTTGTTACATACAAAAATACAAATCTTCCCTCTTTATAATATTAGTATAGACTATGAAATAATTGGAGTAGGTACTTCTAACTGTGAATTTTTATGTAATCCAAAATTATACATTCGAAGTCACTTTTGTCAAAACTTAGAGTGGACTTTCAGACTAGACAACAGCTGTATTATACTCGTATTATGTACTTTGTTTCCCAATGCGAGAAAATCTCATAGGTATACTGTCAAATATATAAATACCCACAAAATTAGTAGCGGACAGACATAATGATAGTTTAATATTTAAAATTCAAAAACTTTTAATTTTAAGAGAAATACCCATCGCAAAAGTTATAACTACGCCAATGTTTGCTCTTATAAGACCACGTAGTCCGTATATATCAAAGTTCAAATGTGGCCTAACTAAAGAGGTCTCTATACCCTCGCTAAGCCTCACCACTGGATTCATAAGCGAATATCTAAATCATTTGAATCTGAATCACTTACTTTACATGATATATGTAGAGGCGGAGACACTCCATACATAAGTGGATGTGATCATATCAGATTATATTGTTAATAGCGGAGGGTACACGACGAATTATGATACATTCAATCATTCATTAAGATCATTCAATTTCATCTTATTTGTGCGAGGAATGAGGACGTTATTGGGTGAATCAATCATCATATTTCCTTAACGTTATGTGGGTTGGTATTATAATTCTATACATACATATATGTATATTCAATTGGTGGGATAAAAATAAATTGTGTTCTATTACTTTATAACAACAATCTTAATCTTGCGATTTCTAATTAGGTGATTTTAAACTCCTTATGTGTAACTTATTTTTATTTAAGATTATGATTTTTTAATTAATTTCAATTATTGTCGTATTTTTTCCTGTTGTTAAGGATTTATTGTCAAACTTTGAATAGGTTCCGTGAGAAAATCTGTCTGTTTGTCACAGCAAATAACACTGAGTTCTTACGAATCGACAAGAAAACTGTAAGTACATACTTTAACAACAAATACCTTATCAGGCCAACATAACCAAAATGACGCTTCATTTATAAGAAAAACCAAAAATAAAACGCGCTTTCTTGGAAACGGGCATGTTTATTTACAAGCAGTCCCGGCAAAGACTGGCGGCAAATATAAACAGATTGCAGTACCTAATAGAGGGCATATTGATCGCTGTCGGCAACTTAATTTGCCAGTCAATTTTCTCAAAGGGGAAATTGTTTGCAAATACCCGTTAAGAATAAAACACCAGTCAGTAGTAGCGTACCTACTGGTACAGAACGAAATACGGCAAATTATACAAATATTAACTACACGGGTAATAGAGGAGTTGCTGGTAGTAGGTCGTTCGTTTGCAAAGCTTTTGATAAATAGGTTCCTTTAAACGAATCTAGTTTTAGGAAACCTCAGTTCGTTTCAAATTAAAGTGCAGTGAGCTGCAGTAAATAACCCTATTTCGTTTAAGTCACGCTTACTTCATTTTAATTCATTGACCAAACTCTTGGTTTTGGAGAAGAAAAAATAAGTGAAGTTACTACTGTTAGTTTGTTATTTTTTTGGTATTCTAAATACGATTTTCTTAATTTCATTTAATATGTATGTTTGTATCTTGTATCTTGTCACGTAGAATTTTTGCGATAGTCTTTTCTTCTTTCAAATATTATACTTACTGAGGAATAGTAGAAGCTTAATTCTTCTCTTTAGTCCGAAGTACACACATCAAAAAAAGTTTGCGATCACTTGGAAAAGTGCTAATATTTTTTATAGTAGAAGAATAAAACTTAATCACTTTTTATCTTTTGATTCCTTATTTAAAAATATGAAATTTAAATATAAAATAATTTCGTAATTCAAATGTTTTTTCATTTAAAAAGACAATCAACCCTTGCTTGCTTTCATTCAGAAATCTGACATAGTCGCAACTTATCAATATTTTCAATTTATTCAAAAAAAATTAAGTTGGTAACGATGCCGAGAGGATTAACTGCAGTTTTACGAGCCAGAATTCTAACTTTAAGTGGAGAAGGCTATTCCACGAGGGAAATATCACGCAGAGTTCATGTATCCCAATCCTGCGTGGTGACCACGTTGGAGAGGTATCAGGGCATGGAAGATTTAGCTGATCGACCTCGCAGTGGTCGCCCAACTGTTCTTACTGCAATTCAGAAGCGATATATCAGATTACTGGCTGCCCGTGACCCAACAATGAACGCTACTAAAATGAAAGCAGAGCTGCGAGCTGCCACCGGCCGCGAAGTTAGCACCCAAACGATTAGAAATTGCTTACACCAAGCTGGATTACGAGCAAGGAGATCCTGGCGAGCACCTCTGAACTCACAGCAACGGAAGCGGCGCAGATTGCAATGGGCTAGGCTCCGTCAAAATGAAGAAATTGAGGACGAAAGCATCTGGCAGAACTGCTTCTTCGTTGACGAAACGCGGATCAGTACACATTCAGATAACCGACGTGTCCGTGTCTGGAGAAGATCTGGCGACTCTGAAAGGCAGAGAACTGCCACTGGAACCGTTCAGCAGGGCGGGAAATCAGTGTCCTTTTGGGCCGGGATAATGATTGGGGCTAGGACGCCCTTAATCCCGTATCAAGGCACCATGACCGGAGCCATGTACAAAACGATTGCAATCGATGGATACGTCAGACCATTCCGCATCAATCACGGGCGCCAATTCATAATGGTAGATGATAATGCGCCCGCACATCGAAACGGACGTGTTGATGCTGCTCTCCAGCAATACGACATCACCAGGTTAGACTGGCCTGCCGGCTCGCCTGACTTAAACCCGATCGAGCATGCGTGGGATGCTCTTAAGCGAGCTGTTTGGAACCGTCAGTCACCTCCGCGAACAGTGTCAGAAATCAGGGCAGCTGCTATTGAAGAGTGGGACAGGTTACCACAAGAAATGCTAGATAACTTAATTCTTAGCATGCCCAGAAGGGTTTCCGCATGTGTGCGAGCCAGGGGAGGAGTCATTTTATACTAACTATTAATTTTTTCGTAATAAATTTTGTTTGTTTTTTCATTAATTCAAATTTTTCATTACATTACATTTAAGCCAAAATTGCATTTCCTAGCTTTTGTTAATTAAAAGTAAATAATTGATAATGATTCTTTTATTTACTTAGTGCATTTTCATTATAAAATCATAAAACGTAAACAGTTTCTTTAAATAATTTATATTTTAAAGAATACACCTGATTTTGCTACTGATCGTAAACTTTTTTTGATGTGTGTATTTTGTTTCTTACGTAAGCTACTCTAGGTAACATAATTTTCAAAATGATAAGATTCAGACCACTCCTGTAATTGTGTTACCGCTTTGATGCGGATTAGTGGAGTCTTTTCATGTAACTTGTTCAAACACGTCCGAGGGAAAATTCGGAAATTCCTAATTGGGTCTGGAAACTATGCTGAATTTCAACTCTGTTTTCAATGGGATTACAACCACATTTACATGAAGTTTGTAGAGTTTTGAACGAAAAGTCAACAACGAAAATCGGTGAATATTTTCTGGATTCGCCAGAAAAATTCCGATGACGACAGTTCCTTTGATACCGAACTAATCGAATACTCGGAATACTATTTCTGTTTTTATCTCATTTTTGGTTGCCGTTTACTTCAGAAATCAATTACAAGAAATCCTTGAAACCTACATAATCCAAATACTTTTTGATCTTACATATACTCCAGCATATGTAAGTAGAGAAACATATACTGCACGAAAGTAGAGAAAATGCTTATCTGTAATCCAAGATTAAGGGTGGTCTAAGACGACTCGTCCCTTACAAAGTCAGCCAACTTACTCATCTTGTACTTGAGAGTACGCATGACGTACCTAAGTTTCAAATTGCGTGATTATGACGTCTTAGAGAAAGCAAAGTTGCTTCTTCTTGATGTAGCAAAGTTTTGCTCAACCAAATAAAAAAGGTTTTTTTTCAAGAAGCTCAACCTCAACCTTTCAATTTATCGATACGAAATAAAAATATTCAAGCTGTTATTTCACAAAGCACTTACCTTTGCAAAGCAGCAGTATAAGGAACAGGAATGCGCGGGAGTGCGCGTACGCCGACCCCATGCTGGGACCTTACTGCCTCTGTCTCCGAATTGCTCTTAAAAACCCCACTTCCCCCAATAGTCTACTCCTCTTGTCTGAACAGTGCGCAAGGTTACCACGTTGCGAGGTCATCGTTTAGCGCACCCTGGAACAAAAAACAAATGACATTGTAACAACATCGAACCCTGGTCTAATCTATCAATTAGATCGCCATATGTTCGAGGCGAAAACTTGAGTTTGAGCGGAGCTGACCCTTGCATATTTCGATAATTAATTTTAATTAAACGTTATCTAGTAGGTATTACAGTTATTTTCCTTTGTTCATGTAGTTTCATAGTTATTAAAGTAATTTCTTATATTTGTGATATGACCACGTACATCTCCCAATCACCCTAAGGTAGACTGGTAGATAATGACATTAGGCATTAAGTCCGCCCATGTACTTTAGTGCATTAAGTTAAATAAATAAAAATAAATAAAAGTTCTATAGGACGTATAGGGGAAGTTATGCTTTGATAAAAATCTAATCAGTAACAGAAGAAAGGGATGTTTCTCTAAAGAAAATCACTAGTAGATACTTATAAAATACTGTGCAGGAATGTCAGCAAGTAGTTTAAAAGCGGGTCATAATTTTGATATCTCTTTGCTTTGAAGAGTTATACAAATTCATAACGCAGAAAATTAATTTCAAGTTTAAAATCTTAGCAGCAGTGTTGAATAGTTCTGACTGCGCGCTTTACTCAGGAGTCTTTTAATTATTTATACAATGCAAACA
Organism: Aproaerema taeniolella; assembly: GCA_949987775.1. Lineage (NCBI taxonomy): Eukaryota > Metazoa > Arthropoda > Insecta > Lepidoptera > Gelechiidae > Aproaerema > Aproaerema taeniolella. The sequence continues at coordinate 16,055,071 of OX465250.1, forward strand.
CTAACGTAGGAAGCAGTCTAGGGTAACATTTTAATAAACTTTAAGAAGTTTAAGTTAACAAGTTTACATAGATTGACGCTAAAGTAAACAATCGTGGTCCTAAATTTGTTCCTTGTGGTACACCTACACACCTCGTTTTCCAAACTTCTTACGAAGTTGAATTTAATGCTTTGTTGTTCTAAACGCCTACTACACAATTCTCCGCGCTAGTTATAACAATTATTACTTCAACCTTGGCTACAATTAATACATAATTTGTCGTTCGACAATGTTACTCGCTTTGCTGAAGTCTTCGTTAAGATAATTAGTATTTATGGCTACAATTTCTTGAGACCCGCATGCTGTGGCCGGTATAGTTGCAGTGGCAATTCATTAAAAAAATATTTCTTTAGCATTTAATTTTACTTGTGTGTGAATAAAGCTATGTTCTGCAGATTATGTGAATCCATAATTCATAATCGTTATTTATTATAAGAACATCAGGGTTCTTAAATTACATAAGTTACCTTTCCAGTTGTCTTAGTTTATGAAATGTAAGTTTAAAATTATGTAAAGTTTTTCAAATTAAAACAATAAAATCTAATTTAGTTAATTGTTAGTGTAAGTTGACTGTTTTGTTAAATATGACAATAATTTTTAATTAAATACGTCGCAGTTACAAGAGTATATAATTAGTAATTAAATTTTGCATACTATTATTAAACAAGCATTTATGCTCATGTTATGAAAACTTTACATTAATTTTACCATTAACAATTGATTACAGCATTAAAATACATATAAATGTAGCTGAAACATATAATTGAATGGGAAAATCTCCGCTAGCGGCCAATAATGAAGAGCTTTTTCGTAATTTAATTAACGTTGACTTTGATGAATGATATCAAACTGGAATCAATGACAGGCAAATGAAATCGAGACCCCCAATATTGTGGGTAAACAACAATTCCCTTTCCCAGCCTTGTGCCCACAGTGTATCTATTTATTTATAATATGTTGTACAACTTTATTTCATTGGGATAAAAACTTCTTTCGTTTCATTTACATTAAAATAACCAAAATATTTTCTCTTTAGGTCATCTGAACCAGATGGTCAGATGACCTAAAGAAGATAGCGGGTAGTGGCTGGATGCAAAAAGTGGAAGATCATGCAAAGTGGCGCACCATGGGGGAGGCCTATGTTCAGCAGTGGACTGCAATGGGCTGATATGATGATGATGATTTTTCTCTAACTTAATTTAAAATTTGAAGCAAAGCTTACTTGCTCCAATTTTAGGTCAAAACTTTTGTAACTTTATTTAAGCAGGATAATCAAAAATCTGCGGTGATAAGCCAGTTGGTGATGAGCCAGACTTGTAACTGGAAGACCAGGCTTGGCCTGTCCCACTAAATTTGAGTTTTGAAGAGAGGCCCATGCAGGTGGGAACGTTTATGGGCCGATACAAAAACGTCATTAATTTTTGGTAAGAAAAGTTAAAGAACCTACTTACTGTAGTGTCCTCATTCAAATCGTCTCTGAACTATTTAATAATTCTGCAACATATCCAATATGAGTATGGAAAATGACAGGAATTTAAGGTGGGCGTAAATAGTACGTGATCAAAAATAAATAAACACTTCTTACCAGCTTATATACGTCCCCACCGAGGGGCATGGGCCTCCCTTCGAAACACGAAGGGGATTTAGGCCATAGTTCACCACGCTGGCCCAATGTGGGTTGGTGGACCGCTCGTCTTTCGAAAATGAATTTTCTTGGACGGGCGGGTTTCATCACGATATTTTTCTTCACCGTTGAGCAAGTGATAATTAGAAATCCGTACATAAATCCGAAAAGACGAATTTAGTGGTACAGGCCCACACCAGGATTTGAACCCGCGACCTTCGGATTACAAGTCTGGCTCATTACCAACTGGGCTATCACACTACACTCTCAAAATCCCACAGTAAGATTCTCCCTTGTGTTGTAGGTCCCTTGGAACCTACACAAAGACAGACACGAATACCCTTGACTCGAGAACAAACATTCGCATCTTACACAAATATTTGCCCCGACTGGGAATAGAACCCTAGTCGATCAAAAGGCAGCGCCACTGCCACTCGACCAAACCGGCCGATCATTAATGAAACAAGTAGCTGCCAACGTAAACCAGTAGAAGAATGTGGAGGCACAATGTAGTATGACTTCTTGTTTTGTTTTCTTCTTCTTCTTATGGCGTAAGTATAGTCAAGTGCGTGGCGGTTTTGGTTAACCCTGGCTTCAGAGTTTTCAAACTGCACAATTGCCTCTGACTTGGTTGAAACGACTGTAGTCAATCAACAACAGCCGGGACGGACAGCTTAACATGCCATTCAAAGCACGAAAACACTCGTGATAAATTGCCATTTTGGTCACCCGTCAAGTTCCCAGCCCTTATATAAGTTGCTTAACCTTATTGATCGGTTGAGATCAGCGAACGCCACTGGGCTACAAGCGCTTCGTATGTTATATCTTGTTTTGTATGTTTGTTTGACGTATCATATGTGAAGCTCCAAGGCACAGAATAAATAGTATGTCCAAGGGTCGTGGTGTTCGTGAGCATGGCAAGTCTTTTTTTTATTGTAACAAAATTCTTGATTTTTCTTTTTTTTAAATAAAGTTCAGTAGGTCACTAGGTCATCTTTGAAAGAGAGAATGATAGCATTACTTTTTTGTATGACTTTTAATATAGGGATTAGATAAGAAATCAAAAACATTACTTCATCGAATATACACGATGCTAATTAAAATTATGTCAATTACTGCAAAGGCTCCCGAGAATAATAGACAGCAAACTCTAAAGGTTGCTCTTTTTGAATTAAATTAGATTTCTAAAACAAAAAATTACGAGCTTTCCGCCCACGGCTCCGCCCGCGTGGACTACAGGTTTTATCGTACCCAGCTGTGGGATAAAATGTGATCTATGTCTTTTCTCAAAGTCTAATCTGTCTCTGTACCAAAATTCATCGAAATTGGTTTTGTAGTTTAGGCGTGAAAGCGTAACAGACAGACCGACAAAGTTACTTTCGTATTTAAAATATTAGTAGGGTTGGGGAAGTAGGGATTTGTATTAACAATAAGGAAAACGGGACGTATGTGCTCCTTGGTGGGGACTAATACGGGCTGACGACATTAACCAAAATAAGAAATAACATTCCCTATTTTAGTGAACTTGCCACAGCCTTTTCCAGGAAGAAGTTTGGGCAACAAAAACCTTTGAATCCGTGCCGTCTCCGCGTCGACACGGCTTCTAAACTGTGACGGAACCATTTTTTGTTACGTCTTTTTTACGACTGAGATTTTTCACCTATCGTTTTACGTTACCGTAAAAATAAAAATGGTATGTTTCGCAGAATTCTTCTACAAATAAAATTTTTGTTAGAATTCCCAATTAGTTCGGGTTTGCCAAAAGGAGTCCATTGTTTTCACAGCCTAATTAGAGTAGTCATTTACATTCATTCTGTTTTCTGGAATACCAACTCACTGTAGGATAGGTACCTTAATGGTACCTAGTTAGTATTCGGTTCTCAACGTATTTAAATGATTTTATTGTTTTCCTTCACCTACTTAGCTCATTTTAAATATCAAATATTTTTGAATGAAATAGAAAATTGTTGTAACCATTTGAGACGTTTTTTTGAGTAATGTAAGTTTTTTTAATTTAATAGTTTCTTTAATCACCACAAGTTTTACTTAGCTTAAGTTACTAAATAATACTAAATAATAGACTGAATATATACATAGAATATAATATGTCATACATAGACAATGAGTACACACATAAATAGACTGAATATACAAAGTATTTCTTTTAATCCCAGCCCAGAAAGAAACATTTTTTTGCAACTGCAGTGTGCTTGGGTTAATTAATAATTATTCTGTCCAACCTGAAAACGATAATTTTCAATCAGTGCGTCCTACCCGTCATGACATACGGAGCCGAGACGTGGCCACTCACAGTGAGACTAGTCCACCAATTTAAGGTCGCTCAGCGAGCTATGGAAAGGGCTATGCTCGGTATTTCTTTGAGGGATCGGATTCAAAACGAAATAATCCGTCAAAAAACCACCCGGCGAATTAGCAAGCTAAAGTGGCAGTGGGCTGGTCATATCTGTCGTAGAACCGATGGCCGTTGGGGCAGAAAAGAAAAGTAGCGGGCAGTGGTTGGAGGAGGAGAGCTGAAGACCGAGCTCAGTGGCGTGTCATAGGAGAAGCCTATGTCCAGCAGTGGACTGATACAGGCTGATGATGAAATAATTCTGTCCAACTAAAAACAAGACTCACTCGTTACGTTTTACGGTTAAAAAGTTATCAGATCTCATGATGAGTAAAACTCTTATCTCTCTCTACATGGCTTAACTCCTTAAACCCTATATCTAGGTCAAAAAATAATGGTCGCTGAAAACTCTTCGTAGTAAGAAATGCTTAATCTTTTGAAGTCAAATGAAGTTATACAAAAATGTGAATAACTGAAAATATTTAGATATAAATTGACAGCAATTAAAATTACAGGAAAAAAAAACCGAACAATGTCATTTGGCGGCCTCGGTCAAGGTGGCTGTCATACAATGTGTTTCGATAGTTTTACATTTCGTCACCTGAACGGATGAAGTGGTCACCAGTACTATTAAGACGCCAATTGGGCCTTTTTATAATGCGAAAACGGCACGGCAAAATTGAATTATCATCGCCTCCTATGCACTAGTGATACTAGAAGCTGGGAACAAGGCAATGGTAATACAAATTCTTTCATGCCGTGCCGTGCCGTGCCGTTCGAATTATAAAAAGGCCAATTGGTTAGTGGAATAGCCGATTTGTTATTTCCTTGACAAGGTTCAAGGCTATTTCCTTGTTACTTGAAATTTTGTTATTAACTGTAGTTTTATAACTTACCCATAGAAAAATAATAACCTTAATTCTGAATGCTATTGAATTGTGTTAGAGATAATTGAAATGTCAAAAAAGTTCATTGACCTTGCTCATAAGTTTTGTATTTAAAATATTACCTATCTTACTAATATTATAAATGTGAAAGTGTGTTTATTTGTTCGTTTGTTTGTTTGTCCTTCCGTCGTAATGGAGCGATGGATCGGCCTGTTTTTTTGCACAGAGTTGGTAGGGGGGGGCGCGAGGGTAACATAGGCTACTTTTTCACGTGAACAAAGTCGCAGGCAAAGAGTTAGTAAATAATAAATAAGAGCAATAAGTAAATTAATAATTTGTTTTCATTTCATCACTTATAATTCGAAGCAGTGGGGAGTTTGGGCCATAGTGTACCACGCTGTCCTCTGTCATACTGTATTAAAATCATAATGTTTTAACTCTAACTAGATCAAATACGTAAGCAAAAGACAGCAAAAGCGTAACAAATTCCTGGAAGGTAAGGGTAGCTATTCCCTGTCAGTATACAGGTGAGTTAAATAAGTTAAATAAATAAAAAAACGTTCGGGGAGTTAGCTTAATTGGGCTTTTTACAAGCATTAATCAAGTGTTACGTCGGGGGAGAATTTTTATGTAGCGCGATACTAACGGACAGAGTGCATAGATTATTGAGTATTGAACTTAGAACGTCTGCTGTTATAATATATATTACTCTGTAAAATTCTTTTAACAAGTAAGTAAATGGGATAAAATATGAGGTAATAGAAATAAAAAAGATCATAATGTTAGGTTAGGCTACTATGTCTAGCCATGATCCAAAAAACCAGGTGGTACACAGTCCTTTTTCTCACGGCTCTTCTTTTTTATAACGTAGTATGATATATAACACACACAGACTTTCACGTAGGGACAAACACTCACGAACACAATAAATTTTTCACACACATATATACAGGGCTTTAGGTATCTCTCTTTCAACCTCTCAGGTGGTTAATCAGTCCATGAAACTTAACAACTTCCCCAAAGAACATAGGTCAAATATGAAAAAAAAAATTTACCTAAAGCCCTGTATATGCTTGTTTTTGCACACTTACGATAGCAAACTACAGCAACTTTCCATTTTTGTTATTCTGTTTCTAATATATGGTTTTCTGTTTCTTTTTTTTTATCCAGAGTCCAAACCATGTAATTTTTTGTTTAGTGTACGTACATAGTAAAATCCTTAATCGGCACTTCTGATTTTTGTTCATAAGTAAAATAGTTTAGTACCAAATCAAATAGATGACCTTGGCGAAACATTTTGGAGCGCAATATTTTCATTTTGTTATGTGTCTACCCTAAATTATCTTTGAACCGATACGGCTGACGGATGATGGGCGACCGCGGGTCGCGATCTCCTCTCCGTTCATCAGTAGACGCCAGAAAAAACCAGATTAACTCACATAGAGCACCCAATAAACCAACAGACAAACATATTTCTTACCACTTCAAACGGCATAGCGAATGCGGTTTGGATGACTTTGATACATGTTTATTATGTAAACTCGGACTTTGTAAACAAATAAAAATATAGTACGTAAAACAAACCGAGATGGCATCGTGATATAATACCACTTCGCGTCATATCATATTATTCCAATATTGTTATTACAGTTATAACATACTAGCTTCCCGCGCGGGACTTCGTTCCCTTGGGAATTCGGGAAAATTATGTAGCCTCTGTTACTCAGGGATAATGTAGCATCCTAACGGTGAAAGAATTTTTGAAATCGGTCCAGTAGTTTCTAAGTTTATTCGTTACATACAAAAATAAAAATCTTTCCACTTTATAATATTAGTAAAGAAGACCAGCAGCTCGAGCACGATGGCGACAAACTCGCGCAGCACGTCACTCGGCTGACGCTGAAACTTCACTTTGATTGCGCGAGGGCCCCGCGCAATGGCTTGCTCGCACTCTAGCGTTGGCAATGTTGTCATTTTGACATAAGTAAGACTGCGGCGCATTCCGCACATAATTACCATATCGTACTCAATCTGATAATATACCAATAGTGGTGACAGATTGTCAAGGCTTTTTCCCATTATATAGTAAAACTCTGAAATCTATTTGCTGAGTTTTATATTTAGTAACTTAGTGTACCTAAGAAGGTAGTGGGCCTTTTTATAATTCGAACGGCACGGCACGGCACTTCGAATTTTAAATTACCATTGCCCGCTATGTTCTCAGCTTCTATTACATATGAGGCAATGGTAATACAATTTTACCGTTTTCGAATCATAAAAAGGCCCATTTGATTAAATAATTTCGGTACATTACTCGCTATTTCGCTAACCCACATACTGTAAAAAGTATTTTGCGGGCACACATTATTTCATTCTGCAAAGAAGGCACACCTGTCATGCCTAATATTGAAGAACGATTTATACGCAATAAATAAGATCGTTGCAATGTCAATAGTGTCAAGTTTATGACGTGCTCTTCAGTCGTTTCAAAGTCAAACATTAACAAAAAGTACTCTACCGTCGCTACAAAGCTTCTAACAAATACGGATTAGTAGTAAAGCACCGTCAGCTGTGAAAGAAAATAAATGGGGCACAATGCTCGGGTGGTCTTAAAAAAAAAGCGGACAGCCGAGGCGAGCGGGTGTAAAAATAAATAATAATAACAGTGGCGCGTGCGCTGCTAACGTTGCGGTTTGGAAAGTAAACACAGCATCCGTGATGTGGCGACTTCCGACGATATCAGATGATACAAGGCAGTCATGCTCTAAGTACTACCAGGAATGGGGGCATTCACTCTGTCTGCAAGATTGTATTTGATGACTAAGATATATTTCGTATGAGCTATTAGCCCTTAAATATTATTCATATATAGACGTCACCACTTAGCGTTTATGTTTTTGTGTATCTGCAGCTGCAACGCAAAACAATTAAAATTACATTGGCGTTTTTAACCCCCGACAGAAAAGAGGGGTATTATAAGTTTAACGTGTGTGTAATCGAGATGTTCCTTAGCTATTTTTGATCAAAACTGGTTCAACCGTTTAAGTGTTATAAGCTGAGATATGTCGGGGGTTATACGGACAGCCGCAACTCAGATTACTACACGCGTGCACTCTGTGCTGTTGTATTAAGAGCGGGTTTGCAATGAAAATGCGCTGGCCTCTGTACACAAAATTTCAATTTAGATTTACTCGTATGAGTTAGTTATATTTTCTTATTTAAAGACAGTATTTTAAACACCCTATTACACTTCTGATTTACCCATTCAACGATATTACTTACTTGCTACTACACTTGGCATCCAAAGCTCTATCACATTGTTAGGTACAGAGTTTGCAGGTGATTCTGCTTGTAACATTGTAACCAAACTGCGAAATGTAATCTCTACGAAGTAACATTTGTCACTATGTCTCTTTGAGAGAATTTACCCACGAGCTTTGAATCTAACATAAACCACAATAGGGTTTGTCTGTAGATTATTGACCATCGTCTACCATCTCGTATCAGAAAGTGTACAAAAAAATAATTCTACAAGGCCAGAATCAGGTCAACCCAAATGTAAAATTCTCAATTAAAATAGATCTTATCACCTCAAAATGTATACCAAATTCAGATCACCGAATAATGAATTTAACCAATAGGTCTGAGTCTAACCAATAAGTTGAAAATCGGTTGGTAGGTACTAGGCCGGGGGAACGCTAGGCGAAGAAATAGTGACCGATTGTCAGGTCATAAGTACCTATTAAATAAACCAGACCATTGATGGAAGTGATTCTTTACCATCAATATGACCAGGACAATGAAATGGAAGCTATCTAAAAATTTCGCAAGTGGCCTTACCTAAGATCGAAGACGGAATCAAAATCTGTTTGGAACTTACGGGTCGCTTATCTGCAGCAACAATGAGAATATAATCACGTCGAAAACCTCAAACCGCTGGCGATTTGCCAAAGCTGTTTAAGAAAGAACTCGGGTCGCGCCGTGCAGTCTGATTAGGAAGAGCGGCATAAATAAGGTAGTGGGGCATAATTTTATTACCTCGACCTCGCTAATTGTGGAACGGCCGCTAGCGAAAAGTGGTTCCCAAACTTTTTTTACTCTCTGTTAACTCATTAAGTTTAAGTTATGACATAAATCTCACCATGAAACTGAACACAAAAGATTTTCCGGCAGCAAATTGCTTCACTGGGCTGCGCTGTTAATGAACATGGAAGAAAATGTGTTTTTTTGCAAGATGCGGTCGTTATCAAATCAACTATATCTACTCCGATTAATGTAAACGAACAAATTGCACAATTGATATACCACGAAACTGTCAAAAATAAATATTAAATCGAACTCTAAAAGTTTATTTCTGAACAATATTTGATTAGGTAAACGTTAAAGAATTAATATCGTGATATGTTTGAAAAACGAAACTCTGATTGATATTAATTTCTGATTTAGATTTTTGTAAAACACAATGAGAGATTTTTTTGACAGCTCACAATTTTAGTACACAGAACCATTTTTGTTCTGTGAACTAAAATTGTGAGCTGTCAAAAAAATCTCTCATTGTGAAACATTCTTGAAGTATGCTGTAATTGATACGAATCGAATCATGTATGCTGGAAGTAAGTCGATCGATCGATGCCATCATTTTGTCATTATCATTGTCATCCAACTTGACGTATTGCTGTCTTATGAATAATGACGTCCATTTAAAAATGTTTTTGTCTTTCCTTCTATGCTCCAAACTGTGCGTCGTAGAGTTACTGAATAGTTGATCGTTTGGTAGATTGATTTAACAGTACGCATAGTATTTACGTTTGTACCAACTATTACACTCAGAATATGAAGTACCGCGAAAAACCTCGTTTTTGTTTCATATTTCCACATATCACGCTGTTTGAGAGCCACAGGTCCATGCTTAGTTACACGATCATAAGATAAATAAGTTATTAGCTCTGTACGTTGTTCCGCTTGTAAGTCGCTAATTTAATTAAAATTGTTGCTCCATTTAACGTTTATCAAATAATAAAGTTGCTGTGGTTAGTAATTAATGTCCTTAATGAGTTTTATATAATAAGGGGATGATCATAACAGAAATCTGTTTCTCTAATTTCAGTTATATGATGAGGCTCGTATTCTACGAGTATAATATGTAAACTCATTAAATAGAGTTTAACATTGATAAAATGTTAAACTGTTATTGACTTTATCGAAGACTAATTGAGTATAAGGAGAAATAGCTCAATGGTGCTCGCTGATCTCAACCGACCAATAAAGTTAAGTAACGTACACAGAGGCAGGGAACCAGACGGGTGACCATAATGCTAATTTATCACGAGTGTTTCCGTGCTTTTGAGGGATGTTATACCGTCGTCGGTCCCTGTTGTTGTCATTCACTATAGTCGTTAAACCAAGTCAGAGGACATTTGGCGGTTTCGAAACTCAATTTCAAACAAGTTACTTAGACAATAAAGTTCAGTTTCACATCCTACATTTGGCTACCTAAATAATTTTAAAGCACTCCATATACATAGAAAAAAGCAAATGCTCAGCCCAATTTTCAGCGCAAAAGGCGTTTGGAAAAGAAAAATATTTCTCAGAATGAAGAAAGAAGCACTAGATTATATAGGTCATCCATCCTTATGGTGGCGAACTTGATTAACCTTAGCGTCAACATTTTCAAACCACCAAATGGCCTCTGACTTGGTATACAGATTATAGATGCTCACAGAACTTGATTATTTCTATCTACAATGAGTAATTGACATCATTTTAGGCAAATACTAATGAGCCATCGTTATACCAACTTTCTTAATGGTCTTATTTTTTATCTTTTCTCATTGTCTTACGTATATTTAGGGAGATTTTTCGAATTTTCTCGTTTAATTTTGGACGAATTTCTTATAGCCACAAAACTTTGTATTTTGATTTTAACAATGTTAGAAAGTATGTTGGCATACTAAGTTTTTTGATTTGCATAAGTAAGCAAAAACACAGCTATAAATATATTTTCATCTCATATTTCTTTATCGGTGTAGACAGAGATGACCAAGGATGAAGAAATTATTATCAAAGATCACTACCATTAATGCTGACTTAACTTTTATTATTTACTTGGAGCTAACCACAGTTGTTATGCACCTTTTTGCCTAGTAAGGAAATACTTCTGTTTCTTATGGGAATTGTTTTACTTTTACAAGTGCTTCAGCCTTCAATAAAATATCACCTAACTGGTTCAACTTCTATTACGACGACCCTTTTTAGATTTCGCCATATCCAGTGGAATACATCTACAAAGCCACTTATTTTTTTATTGGTGTCTAAAGCTAGATTCTAGATCACTAGACCATTGTGTAATTACGCTAGAAGCAGAGCAGAGCCTATTTTGTTGTTTAATTATGAGTGAAGGCCAAAAGCAGAGCAAGTTTTATTCTTAAAGTGCGAACCGATCCTTCGAAGAAATGTCAATACATTTCTCTCTTGCGTCATACAGATGACAGTGACAGTCGGTGACAAATATCTTTCGAATATCGGTCGTGAACTTACAAAGAAATGTATTGTACTCTGAGCCACAAAGTAGGTAAAATTCATGTAAATCCTGTTGTCAATCACTCAAGCAAGCATTAACCTCACACTGACGCGTTTGATCTGACTTCTACAACCGTAAATTTTTACAATATTCTCGAACATTTTCTTTGTAAATTTCCTTAAATCAACATCCAACCAACAAAAGATCTCATCATAATAATAAAACCGGCAGAGAGAAGGGAATGAAAGCCGCAACATTCCAGAATCAAGATTGAAGCGGGCATCAAAAGATTTGTTCTTACACGATATAAACGTTGGTAACACAGGGGACGCGCATAGGTAACTAATGAAAAATAATTTACGTGTAGACGGGAGCATTAATATTAATAAATAATAAGGTGACGGTTCGCACGGCAGTGTATAAATCCGAGACGCCACGAACCGTCACAATACTCATATATTAGGACAAATGTTATTACAAGCTCGACTCGTTATGTTATTTTTGTTCGTCCCCGGAGTTCTGAAGACAGAGGCGAAAGGACACGAGTTTTCTTCCCCTGTCTCCCCTACTCACTTGACTATTCCTGCAATGAATTGAAATATCTGTGCAATGTGCTGTGCATTCATGTGTTTTGTGATGACCGGAACCGTACTGGACGCCAACTAACTCGAGCTTTATGGTTTAGATAGAGTTTCCAGATTCAATAATGGTAGATGAAAATGAATGGAGCTCCTGTGAACTAATTTATTTCCACACTGTGACTTAATACCTTTTAAAGATTGAAAGTAAAAGATCTACAGGATACGCCAGACCTACGTCATTTTGGCAAAGATGTTTTGTGGGTTTAGTATAGGTTGGTCGTAAACGTATTAAAAACTGTAAATATATTTAGAAAGAACAAATTTCCGGAAAAAAAATGTTTTTTCTATAAAAAATACCATTTTCTGCTGACAACGTTCTGTCGAAATTATTTACATATTCAGTAAACAATTGATAGACATCAAACAATTTTCATTCAAACAAACAATTACAAAGCTTAATTCCTTTTCATTTATCGATACCATAAGATATCACTGTATTCAATATTCATACAGGAGATTATTTTACAGATAAATATTATTAGTCACTTCTGATAACCCCTTAATTCTTGATCGTGAAAAAGTTTCATGTCCTATTTTTATACATCCACGTACCGGAAACAGTGACAAAAGTGTCACGTAATAAATGAACATCTATAATATATTTCCTGTACTAGTTTTGCCAAATTTGTGAGGAGAAGGTGTCAGCCTTAACAGATGTTGTAAGTTGGCTGTCGGCTGTGTTTCTATCAAACTGTGTATAGGGCACAGCATGTCAAGCTTCACACTGGTGCTTCAATTAATTTAGAAACTTAAGCATGTGTGTCAGCTTACTACAGTAAACAATTTATCAAAATAGATTAATAACGCCAGACTTTCAAATACTTAGACCATATTCTAGCTTTTTTATATCAAAGATTCCTTTGTAAATACTAACACAGAGACAGATCCGACGACGTATAGTTTTTTCTGTTATAAAATACAATGTTATTACAAAAAAGTTAGACACGCGTTGAACACATTAGTTTAAAAATTTGTTTATGAAAAAAAAAAAAAATTCTAAAAGTAATTTTTACATTTTCACTTGAGGCCAGCCCAGTAAGCATTAATTTGCTTGTGTTGGGTGTGCCTCGCACATTCCCAGTTTTAATAACAAAATTTCTTAAACAAAACAAAAAGATATCTAAATTTACTTAAATCATAAGAGTGTGCAGATGTGTATGTGTGTACGTGCATGTGTGTGGGTGGGTGTGTGTGGGTGTTTATATAAAGCAATAGACAATTTTTAAACATAGGTTCTGTTCAGCGTGTATCTAACTTTGTTTAATAAACATGAAAATTATTAATAAACCTCCTTTGCCCCTTTTCAAAAAATTAAGACCTGTAGACGAAAAGATTGGTTCAGTGGTTCATAAAGCTGTATCTGAATAGACGGTCATGGATTTGATTTGGGTGTAAAATCATTTTTTGCAAGTACACAGGTGTAATAGTTTTTATGCGACTTTATTTGTACCAAAAAAACTCAAGGTTAACTTAGTAGCACACTTAAAAAACAACCTTTTTATCTGATGTCCTAAAATTCTGTAATTATTTATAGCTGTAACAATACGGATGGTTAACGTACCAGGCTGTTAGCTGTACCAGCGCGGCCTACTCTCCTCAACTCCTAAGAACAGATGTTGTTATAATTAAATTAAAGTTATCCCTTCCTTTAAATTAAACAGTTTGCCTCGTGGGAGTTGCCCTAAGTATTATAGCAACCATTTCATTAATGCCTATGTAATAATAGCGCTCGGTCATTTCTTATTTGATAATTTGACCTTTTATTGATTGTCTGAGTAAAAATTTTTCAGATGGCTGAAATCTACTATAAAAACATTAAAAAAGGAAGAGTTAAAATTGATCTATGATGATGTCAGTTTTTATTCAAAAAGACTGATTATTATCTTTGTATTGTGTAGATCCTGAAATCAGATAATTTTTTTGTCATTAATTTTATTTTATTTTTATTTTTTATTTTATTGCAAACTTCACAGCTTATAAATATTACATAACATAGCCCTTATATTAAATATTAGCATTCTGCCGGGGACTTCGTCCCCCTGGGAATTCGGGAAAATTATGTAGTCTATGTCCATCAGGAATAATGTAGCTTTCTAATGGTGAAAGATTTTTTCAAATCGGTTCAGAAGTTTCGGAGCCTATTTAATGCAAACAAACAAACAATCAAATCTTTCCTCTATATAATATTTATACTGGGTGAAAAAGAACCTCCTAGCTATATTCAAAATCCTGAACCAGTATCACTCAAAGAACACATTTAAGAAAAAAAAAATTTTATTTTATTTTTTCAATGGGAATAGTTCATATTTTGCCTAAACGTAGACATTACTCCTACACCAGGCACGCGAGGGGTGCGGGTAGCGCTCGGGGGGTGCGCCCTAGTGGTGTCTATGTTTAGGAGCCCCCCCCCCAAAATAAAAATAAAAAGTTTTCAGTAAGTGATACTGGTTCAGGATTTTCAATAAAGCTAGGAGGTTCTTTTTCGACCTGTGTAAGTATAAATGTATACAACCAATTAAGAAGTGTAACATATTATAAACTGTAGATTTAGATTTACGGGTAGCACGAGTAAATAATTAACATAACAAAATAGATTAGATGAGTAAAATGTATAAGGTTAGGACTTCAAAATAAAATCGCATAAAAAAATAAATTCTCTATTTTTCTGTTACCTACTTATTGTTTTTTTATGCTAAGTTTGTCATGTCCTTTTAAGAACTTGTTTTTCATATTATCTTATTCATTCTTTTCCACCATTGACTTTCCTACTCATAGATCAAAAGTATAAGTAATAACTCAAGAATAAACAAACATCTTTCAAAGGAAAGAACAAATTTGATATTTGAAACATTGTTTATTAAGATACATTGTTTTTCCTTTCGCCGTCCTTGTTTCAATTAAAAATACCTTCGGGCTCAACTTTAGATCTTTAGAAATCTGTTTGGTTGGGTATTCTTGTGTCATTAGTTTTTTTTTCACGTGAAGCATTTTTTTCTAATAAACTGTTTACTTTATTCAATAATAAATAGGTACTGGGCGTCTCATCCAACTATTCAAAGGCGTCTCAATGGCGGTTGAATGACAATGGTGACTATTTTTACCGACCTCAAAAAAGTAGGAGGTTCTATGTTTGACTGTATGTATTTTATTTTTATTAACCGACTTCAAAAAAGGAGGAGGTTTCTCAATTCGACCGTATATTTATTTTTTTATGTATGTCCGCGGATAACTTCGTCGTTTATGAACCAATTTTGATTATTCTTTTTTTGTTGGAAAGCGAGTATCCCAAGGGTGGTCCCATGGTAAGGAAACCAGGATCTGATGGTGAAATCCTGAAGAAATTGAGGGAAACTCTCGAAAAAGATTGTCTTTTTGGGATTGAAGTCGGTGACTCTTATTATTTTTTATGTATGTTCTCCAATTTCTCCGCAAATTATGAATCGATTTTCAAAATTCTTTTTTTGTTCGAAAGAGTATACTCCAGAGGTAGTCCCATATAAATTTTATCGAAAACGATTAAGCGCATTTAAAAAATCAACAAAAACAAAAAAATACTACAAACCAGAACATCATCTAAATCACTGATTCCCAAAGTGGTCCAGGTGGACACCCAGGGGTCCGCGGGCGACTCGATGGGGGTCTTTGTTGGCGTGACAAAAATGAGCGTTTACGTTGGCGTGACAAAAAAATGGGGGTTCACAATTCGTAAGCGGGGTCCACCAAAATTTATTGTTGGCTTGACTTCACCTATGAAGTCAGGGGGTCCACCGGAACCAGCAAAATGTCTATGAGAAAAAAAAAATTTGGGAACCTCTGATCTAAATAAATGAGTGACATTTTTGTTTGTGGTTATCTGCTAATAGGCATTGTAGTCTACAAAAAATACTAGTTACCTACTTTGTGAAAACTGTTGTTGGGATTGAAGTCGGTGACTCATACGTTTTTAACGTGGAAAATTATATCCATTCGGCACCCGTATTAGACATAATTGGGCTCGAATCCGATATTTGACAAGACTACACCCGTCACTGTACTGCAAGAGAGGGATGCACTGAGATTTTCCGTGCGTCGGTTTCGAATCGAAAGGTGTAGCTAAAGGTGCATGTAGTAAAATACTACTAGAACTATAAAAACTTTTATGACAACCGCATTTATCAGCGGCGCCACCGGCAACCGAACGTTAGATTATAATTAAACGTGCAACCTAAGGCGACTAAAGCACCCAATAAAGGCAGCACACATAGGAATAGTGCCATCTCCGTCTCTCAACAGGCCTGGGCCGGCAGTGCGAACAGTGTCGATACACGAAGTTTACGGACTATGAAAGCGTGCGTGCGTAAAAACATGTTCGAAAGTTAGAAAAATGAGATTTATGGAAACGTAACAGCTTAAATCGAAAAATGCGTTAACTACTTATCGAGAGTGTTCAATCACGAACATTTTGATAGCAAATTCAAGTTCCTGTGTGCATTTTACTATCGTTTTTACAGCTTAAAAGATACACAATATTGGTATTTAGAGGTGACTTTGTGAGCTTTTTCTATCGAACCAAAAGTGCTGAATCATGTTTTCAGCAAACTACTTATCTAGTTTATGTCCTGAATATTACCGTAGCATTTTTTTTCTTCGATTTGATGCAGTGCGTCATGCTTATCTACGCGTCATAAAATCGTAGTTTAGGTGCTGTAGTCGCCTTAACAATCAATTGTCGAAGGCCCTGTCAGTCAACCATCAAATGTATGAGGCTTAGATAGTTATAAAATTCGCCACCTGAACGGGTGAAGTGGTCACCGTGTGGTCATATTTTTTATATTAAAAGTTTTTTTTTATTTTTATTTTATTTATTTATAAGATGAAAAAAAAACAGTTAAGTACATATTTGGTAACAGCATTAACATAACATAGTTATAGTAAGTACTGACCAGCGACATGTTCCACGGATAGGTAGTAATAATTTAAAGTTGCCAGCTACTTAGTTGGGCGATCGTTGCATTGCACACTAATAAAGTGATCAATCAAGATCACACACTTAATTCTTGACCAAGTTCACAGATGAGGTCGATGATGGAGCGAGTTAACCCAGAAAATGCACTGGTACTCCTACGCACCGACGGAACACTGCAAGCTGTTTGGCGTCGGACTTCGGTAGGAGGGTGGTCGCAAACCAGACGGCCCTTTACAGAGCCTACCACACCGCATGAGACCATAGGACGCCACCTCATAATAGGAGGCAGGTCTCATTTGTGTTTCCTTAGTTGGCTCTTACGACACCCACGGAAAGAAATGGGGTGGTGTTATTCTACACCGATCACCACACAGCGAAAAAACCATTATCATTCCGCCGCCATTGAGATGCCATCGGTCAGTGGAATAGCCGGTCTTTTTTTTAACTTGCCAATATTTGTTGGACAAATACTGGTACCAGTCCTTTGGTAATATCAATAAAATACTGGTCATATAATATCAACACTGATAATCATATTAGTATTGTATGGATGTTATGGAGATAGTACCGATATTTGTCCAACCAATATTGGCAAATTAAAGTATACCCGGCCTAAACAAGTCTAAAGTACGTTCCCATAGGAATTTGGGAAATGATGCAGCCTATGTGTTATTCTGATGTCCAAGCTATTCTACAGCAAAGTTTCATCAAAATCCGTGCAATACTTTTTTATGTGAAGAAATAACATATACACAATCACAAACTATCGACTTTTTAGTATTTGTGTAATTGAAACCAGGACTTGTACATTTAATAAACAGTTATATTTTGAGCCCTCTTGTATGTGTCTCACGTAGCGTCATAATAAAAGTCTCCCCTTTCTTCTTTCTAATAACCCTTTACTAAACTGGCAAAAAATAATAAAACAACGGGTTACACTCCGGGAGTGCCGGCAGAAGTAAAAACTTAACTCGTCTTGAACATTAACGTTGTGCATTAATATGGAAATAAAAGAAAATACACAAAAAGAGTCCGTTATTCTCTCAGGATTCGAACCCTCGACCTTTAAATAGTCTATCGGTATTTGCGCACTATGTGCGAATAATCGTTGACATCGTTGACATCTGTCACAGAGATAATTTTACCATAGGGCTGCCATCCGTCCGGGTTTCCACCCATACTTCAAAGTACACAACGCTGCTAAAGAAGTTTTCAATTCAAAAAAGGTGGCAACCCTATCCTACGCATTTTTGATCACGGTCACGTGACATCTGACGCATTTTCGTTCACGGTCACGTGACATCTGACGATCTGACGCGAGTTCATCGCGAATTTAACATTTTTTCCCCATACTAAAAGTGCTAAAGAAGTTTTTACTTCAAAAATAAAAATCCAATACTTAATGCATAATTTTATGCTTTTTTTGCGTGACTGATATAAATTGAAATTATTAAAAACACAGTAAGTACTTTACAAATATTTATTCCTTCGTGGAAGGGTTAACTTGAGCAATAGTTAAAATGGAACATATCGTGCGTTGTAATTTCATTAGAGAGTATTCAGAATTGAAAGGCAAATTGTGTGAGTTAGACCGAGTATTTGGTGAAGTAATTATTTTTTGTGGGGTGTTCGTTAATGGGCTGCCGACATATGGCCAT
The DNA here is from genome assembly GCA_949987775.1 of Aproaerema taeniolella. Classification (NCBI taxonomy): domain Eukaryota; kingdom Metazoa; phylum Arthropoda; class Insecta; order Lepidoptera; family Gelechiidae; genus Aproaerema; species Aproaerema taeniolella. The sequence goes on from OX465250.1 coordinate 16,073,735, forward strand.
ACAGACCCGATAGGGTTGTATAAAGTAACAGTTACAGTAACTATTATTAGCTATTCGCTTGGGAATCTCGCCGACCTAGTTTACAAGTCGACTAACTATGTGAATATGAACATTTAGGAATATATCGCGTCTATTTAGTGTATAATATGTGTTATAATTGGACACCCTTGTATAATAGTAACATTTAGAGACAGTTTATTGTTGTTGTATAGACATTTGCAAGTAATTTGGGCAAATAGTTTGTAACAAAATTTTTCACTCAACCTACGCTCAATAGAAAAAAAAATTAAAATTCAAAATAAATGTATCAAGTTTTCTTAAGTTTAACAGAATCAGAACTAATAGTACTAGAAGTACACTCGATACTGTTTTTTTTTGTTTTGTTTATTTTAGTGTAGAAATTGAACACCAATTCTTTCAGAATGAGTTACAAAAATAACTATGACATTTGACGTCACAAAAATTTTGAGTATTATTGAATAAAGGTTTGCTTGGAGTTACAAAAAAAAACTAAAAACGTCAACCAGAAAATACAGAAATTGTAGGCCTGTTTCAGTGGTCGAAATTCTACCTTATGTTTTACATTTATTTTATCTTCCTTATCCACAATACAACACGGCTTTACTAAATGTTATGGTTATGTAATGTGTGGTTATGCAAAGTCGACGTCAGGCCGACAGTTTGGATCCATATTTGTCACATTTGCATATCTTATCAAATCACGCCAAATCCCATAATCTTCCATGGGCACTATATTCTTGTAGATGGACCGATTCGAATTTTCGCTTCACATATCAATTTAAAAATACCAGGAACAGATAAAATTTCAGAACTACAGCCGCCATAACAACACTAGAGGACACCCTTCGAGGGTTAATTGCTGTAACACATATAACATCGGCGATGCGACGAGCCCATATGGAAAAGTTGACACACGACCTAACTGACCCGCACTTGACGTTTTACGGGTTAACTCGAAGATATGTACAGAGAAATATTACGTCCTTCGATGCTGGACTGGGAGTGAAAGAAAAACATAGAATGTGCCAGCTACCTACTCTTCCCAGGTATTCTGCGAGGGTTTTGCTTTATAATGGGCGAACCCTCACAATTTGTGTCAAACGTGGCATCTAGTGGTTCTAGAAACATTGAAAGACAGAGCTACAATATCACCCTGTCTCCATTTTAATTGCAAAACCATTCTTAGCACAACAGCACAGAGTGCGTGTAGTAACCTGATGTGCAACCTTCGGTACATAACTACGCTCACGCCCATAATCCCGTTAAGATCCCTCTGTGTTGTTGAGCTAAGAATGGTTTAGCAATTAAAATGGGGTAACCTGAAAATGGAGTGAATAAGAATTGCGCTGACAATTTTTTTTTGTATCGTGATTATTATATTAAACAATTACTAAAATGTATTGATACATTGTTCATCCAATACAATATCACCCTGTTCTCATCGTTTTACCAACACGATAAGAGAGGGAGAGACTGTGACAAAACCGTATTTAATGGACACGGCTTGAAGGAAATTGAATCACGAAGTTATTGAGAACATTGTATTCGATTGAAGTTGGCCGGTGGAAGAACAGAATATATCACAATTCCTCCCCTCCCCCTCTCAGTCCCTCGCACTAGGTAACATAATTGATAGATTTAGCGCGGCTAAAGTTTTGATTACTGCTTACTTTGAAGCTAGGTCGTGAGCTCTCATAGTTTCAAGGAGATTTAGTTACGAAAATTCCTCGATATTCTAAGCTTCCTAGACTAACACTTCATTATTAATTAAAAGTGAGAGAAACGGCCTTTTCATTCAACACTATCATCCCGGATAATGTAGCTTTCTAATGGTGAAATAATTTTTCAAATCGGTCCAGTAGTTTCGGAGCCTATTCAATGCAAACAAACAAACAATCAAATCTTTCCTCTTTATAATATTAGTATAGAATAGACAAAGTAGGTATATAAAGTAAGTAACTATTATTTCCTCCTCGATTACTCTCAAATTAGACTGTTGATATTTAGATAAAACGAAGTGTTAGATTTGAAAAGTTTAAGCAATTTTTTTTATTTGAAATACATACAGTTTAAACTGGGAACCCCCCTTTTTTGAAGTCGGTAAAAATACTAAAACCTTCTCCTAAATGTAACAAATACTTCTCTGAAAACCGCATCAAAATCGGTTCAGCCAAACGCGAGATAATCGCGGACAAGCATACAAACATACATACAAACATACATACAAACATACATACATACATACATACAGGTCACCTTCGAACTTTAAAGTTCATTCGCCTTTTTATTGTGACTCAGATCAACTTCATATCCCGCACCAGGATTTGAACCCGCGACCTTTGAATGACAAGTCTGGCTCATTACCAACTGGACTATCACCGCTTTACCAACTTCATATGACTATATGAGGTGATTTTAAATTAGTTAGCGATATTCTCGGGGTGAATCTCCTCATGAAACTGAACGATTTTCCCCAAGGAACCTTCGTAAAATTTAAAAAAAATCGACTTTCCATGTAAAAGCAAATCAGTCGCAAATGTTGTATGGAGAGACGAAATTTTCTTTTTTGTATTTTGATCTATGTTCCTTGGTGAAAGTTGTACAGTTTCACTATGCTACTTCTTATCTTCAAATTTTGCTAAGCAGTTTAAAATCATCCGATATGATTAATTGATTACACATTTTACGGCATTGTTGAATTATCTTAATATAGCTTTCCGCCCGTGACTCCGCCCGCGTGGACTACAGGTTATACCATGCCCAGCTGTGAGATAAAATGTAGCCTATTTCCTTTCCCAGGGTCTAATCTATCTCTGTACCAAATTTCATCAAAATCAGTTCAGTAGTTTAGGTATGAAACCGTACTTAACAGACACACGACAGACACACTTTCGCATTTATAACATTAGTAGGGAAGTATGTCAAAATTATTATGTCAAAATCTTTTCCTATTTTTTAAAACTTAAATATAACTTACAAGTACGAGTAACGAGCATTAATGGACACGAAGAGCTCTCTTTGGCAAGTCTCTCGACAGCCAAACGCTGTGAAATGGCAACTATAAAATACTTTGAACATGCTTGGAACCGACTCCAATGACTTGCACATTTGGAACACTGTACGGAACTAAATATACGTTTTATATGTTAATATTACTATTATCACATTACATACAGGGGTAGGCAGAGCATCATTGGTTCAGAACCACTCGATGCCACGTTTGACATAAATTCTGAGGGTTATTAGATGAAACATGATGTATGTATAGTGGTGAGAGGTTGTCAGCTTTTCTCCAACAATACAGCAAAACCCTCGCGTCCCTATAACTGACTTTTAAGGTATGCCTGGGAAGAGTTGGCAGCTGGTACATTTTAATTTTTTCTTTTACTCCCTGTCCAGATATTGTTACGGACGGCCTGGCCACCACGCCGTACTCTTTGGAAGTTTGTCTTTTTAGTGTCATCTTTTGGTTTGCTATTGATTGTTCGCGTAGCTTTTCTGTTGTGTTTAGTGTGTCTTTTATTATTTTATTATTATATCCCAGTTAAACCTATATATACAGTCCACTTATTATTTCCTCCCTTTCCTTTATAGATATACTAGTAATATATTTATTATACACGGTATAATGGATAGCTTAGCAAATACTAATAAGGGTGGAATCTACATATAACTGCGATCAGCTACTGGTAATAGTTTTCTACCGGAAACGTCAAGATAAGGAGTTTTGCTTATTTACCTACTTATCCACACCACAAGGGAAAATCTTAATGTTACGCTACACGCTCAAAGCCCATATTGAGGCTGGTTTTAGTGTCGCGCAAGCCGTCAGTGCGGATCGCTCCGCACAGACCGATCTTTATTAAGCTTATAGAGCGTTTGAGTAATGCGGACGGGTCCGTACGGACGACCGTCCGCATGGCTCGTCCGTGCCGCGGAGTTATCCGCGCGGACCGCTGCTCGCGCGCCTCTGCTCGCAATGAGCGCTTTAGTATCGTGCGGAGCGCACGCGTCAGCGCAGTACAATCACGGCGAGTCGTGAATATCGCAATGTTGACACGAGTCGAGTGATCGATGAAGTTCATTTGAGGAAATGTTTGTGGGATGCTTCTGATCTACAATACAGAAATGAAGACGCGAGAAATAAAGCTTGGGAGGACATATAGGGGCAATAACTAATAACACCCACCACATTGGATGCATTGCGCGCGACTGTACCGCGGCGGTCAAGACGATACTAAAACGACATACGCGGACGATCAGTGCGGATCGGTCGGCGCGAAGCGATCCGTAATGACGGCCCGCGTGACACTAAAACTAGCCTGAATTTATTTTAAAAAAGTGTGTATTAGACGAAAGCAAGTTCTTTGACAAAAATACGAATATGTTAAAAACATATAAAAAAGAAGTCCAAATTCATTTGCTTCTCCCTTCTTTAGAATGAGACAGCATTATTTAAAAAAAAGAAAGACTGCTGTCAACCGCCCTCCAAACTTATCGATAAACTTTCTTTGTAGGCAACTTATTACTTAAATATTTAATGATTTACTTAATAAACTCAACACTGAAAAGCTATTAAGTTTTTGAAAGACTTGCAACTTGAAAGTTTCACCAAAATTGTTAGCACACGCCTTCTGGCGCTGTCGAACTATTTGTCTATTCAGTTTGAAACAAGGCTATAATTTCTACATAGTAGATATTAAACATTCATTAGGGGTGAAGTTTACAGTTGGATAAATGCCACAAGGTTATCTGAAGGTGGCATTAATAACTTTATTGGTAAGTAAAATTAAAGGTATAAAAACTCAACCGCAAGCTAAGGTTATTTTGTGTTGAAATTCGTGCATTACAAGGAATTGAAAACTAGATATTGTTATCGTAGTTTAGTACTTAGGATTTAGACTTGATTTTTTCTATAAACTCAATTTAAAGCCTTGGACTTTACTGATTATGCCTAAATTTTAATTTAAATGAGACGTAAAGTCGAGTCAAATGAAAGGTTTTCTTAATCAAGGTTTTTCTTAATTTTCCCAATCTATCTATCTATGGAGGGGACGCCCTTCAGGCACAGGTGGGGGTGGGTGATCAGTGCACATATCTGAGACCGTTTCACCCAATTCTCCATAACAGCGCATGAGTCTGCACTGACAGTTCCACCTCTTTAAACCACCCAGAAGCTTTGTTGTATTTGTTCTTCTTTTACCTCATCCATGCCTATTGTCTCCCATATTACCAGCGCGTACATTGGACACTCAGTCAGGAAGTGTAAGTAATTTGCCGAAAGTAATTTTGTTTCGTTGTGTGTGAAAAGTTTTCATAACTCATAAGAATTCTAGATAAGTACCATAATTTGAACTGAGGGCTTTGGTAGAGTGGCAGTGTCGTTGCCTTTTGATCGACGGGTCCTGGGTTCGATTCCTCAGTTCTCAGGTGAAACCTATCCGTTGTCTGTCTTTGTGTATGTTCAAGATGATCCACGATACAAGAGAAAACCTTAGTGTGAGCCTTTGAGTGTGTAGCGTTTATTTATTACTTATTATTTATTTTGATGAGATAAGAACTTGTCTAGAGCTGAACAATTTGCAAAGAATTTTAGGGAAAGAAAAATATTCGGCGTGAATTATTGTTCTTTGTGAACATCCCTTTACGCGGGTACGCGTTTTAAAAATACTAAGCAGTTTATTCCCACAATTGCTTGTCAGATAAATACTTTATCAGAAATTCTATAATCAGACCATTTTACAAAATTTTCGTTTATTATCTTAAAATTTAAAAGGCAAGTTTTGAATACTCATGGGAAGCATGGTTTTGAATACATTTGACGAAGAGTTCGTGACTTTTTTGAGACGGCTACATTTTTCTACGGTATAAACGACGATACCATCATTCTGTCACCATTTTATCCCTGCAACCCTGCTGAGATACCTACATTTTCGTATCTTACAGCATGGAGATAAGTAAACGGGCTCTGAAACACCAACTTTTATTGATACTTCGCTGCACAGGCATTGTGTTGTATCAAATGGTCGTTGTGTTAAATACAGGAGATAAAATTGGGGACTCGCGTGCCTATAAAAAGCATATTGTCCCTCTGGCGGGCAATTCATTCAGCCTTACTGAAGTCAATTATACAGAATGGCGCTCACTGGCGGTCCGTCGGTCCTGCAGTTAGGAGGGTGACACTTGACGAGCGGAAAGCGATTTTATGAATGTCTTAAAGGGAAATGAATACTTATCTCAAATGTAATAGCCCAGTTGGTAATGAGCCAGACTTGTGATTGGAAGGCCGCGGGTTCAAATGCTGATGCAGGTCTGTACCACTAAATTCGTCTTGTCGGATTTATGTACGGATTTCTAATTATCACTTGCTTAACGGTGAAGGAAAACATCGTGTTGAAACACGCTTGTCCAAGAAAATTCATTTTCGGAAGACGAGCGGTCCACCAACCCGCATTGGGCCAGCATGTCGGACTATGGTCTAAAACCCCTTCGTGTTTCGAAGGGAGGCCCGTGCCCCTCGGTGGGGACGTATATGGGCTGGTGACGAAATGGCTGACTTGATTTGACGACTGTACTACATCGACAACAGCCGTCAGGGCTTAGCGAGCCCATCGAAGCACGGAAACGCTCGTGATAAATTACCATTTTGGGCAATCAGGTTCCCTGCCTCTGTGCACGTCACTTAACCTCGCTGGTTGGTTCAGATTAGGAAACGCCACTAGGCTACGAGAGATTCAATGAATACTTTGGAATACACATCACTTTGAGTAAACACTTGAAAAATATGCTACGGTGAAAAATATTCCAAGGATAAGTAACTATGTACTCGTAAGTAAGTATGTTTAGAAAGATGAGTTTTTATGAGTTTGTTGCGCAAAGAGGCAAAAGATTCACATCTTGACACCTGCTTTAGTAACAATTTGAGATAGGTAGCTAAAAATGTCCTTACGTCAAATATTCAAAACAGTAAGTATCTAAGATAAATCTTACAAGAAATATAACGTACAGAGAATCCCAGAAACGTTGAAACCAAACGTTGAAAAAAACAATGTCCTCTTTTCCTGTTTGCTGTGTTACTCCTTTTTCTGCAATTCCAAAGCAGAAAGCAGTCGCTGGCATGAAGCACTTTACTGTCGTAAGTGCAACACGCACAATCATTCACAGTCGTGTGTTGTCTCTGTCAGCACTTTACTTCCCATAAACCGCAGACTTTTAGGGCCTTACAGGACTATTAAGATTAAGATCCTAATAGTCACAACATAACAACTACAAAGAAACTTTTTGGTTTTTTACAGCCTGCGATTCTTGTAGTGACATCAACTTCTTATTCAAGGCCCAAGTGGCGCTCAATATTTTGATCAATTCATGGGTGATCATACTGGCAATACATCACGAGCGTTTCTGTGCTTCTAAGGGCACTATAAACTCTGGGTTGATTGACTGCAGTCTTTATACCAAGTTAGACACATTTTTCGGTTCGGAAACTGACACCAGGTTTAGTCAAGTTCACCTTATACTTGATTTACACGATAAGGACAATGACCATTTGAATCTTTATTAAATCTTATAAGTGTGGACACTTAGCGTCACCGCAAACTAAACGTCAAATTGCTGAATAGCTAGCAAAAATATGGCCCAATATCATCATTCTCTGTTAGTCAGGTAACCCAAGAGGTTAAGAAATCAATCAGACAAAACGTCAAAAAAAAAATTTAAATTGTCAAATCTCGGATTAGCTGCTAATCGTCTGTTAAAAACAGAGTGTAGTGAAATTGGGCCTCAAATTATCGTTATTCTTCTACAATTGATTAACAAAATTGCCGTCTGGGCCCCGATTCTGTAACACAAGTTGTGTGTCGATGGAATAGAGGCAATTTTATCTATTTAGGTGGCGAAATTCAGAACTATTTTTTTTTTTTTTTGGAAGTTCAGGGGAAAACCTGAACTTCCTCTTACCACACACACCAAACACCGAGACATGCATCGGTCACACTGACAGTCCGGGTCACTCCATTGCGGGAACACTTAGCGGATCTGAGAAGTTACAACGAAAGATAGCACAAGCCAATCAAACGACGCAGCAGAAGCGAAAAGATGAAAACACCAAGGGAAAAACCTTGATAAGCACAATATTTAACGCAATTAATGCTGCAGCTACCAAAATACCCGGCGCCCTCAGAAGAAAGACTGACACAATGACCTCAGTAGAAAAACAAGCAGCAGCAGTTGAGTTTTTCATGAGAAGCCCTCCAAAAAGACAGCCATCAAACCCACCATCTACTAGAACAAAAGCCGATATGGGGCAAGTCGATCCGCCTACCCTCAGACAAGCAGTGTCTCCCCGCGACCATATGGTGAATGCATTCCTTGAGTTCATAGCAGTCATTAAAGCGACCAGAGAGGTCAATCTTAGGACCTGCGAGAACATCTTGCACTCGTTCCACCTTGAAAATGAAGGACTGCTAAAGGTAAGACTCGAGGAAGCAGATGCAACCGTATACAACAACGACACCTCCCAGGTTCTTAAAGGCTCAGAAATAAGTCGGCATATGGCCGCATATAGCAAAACCAGCGGCTTTGTCACTCTGGACGTTGAAAAAACTCGGAAATCAGGATTAATAACGTTCGAAACCCCGTCAGAAGATCCTATAGTCGTCACAGCCCGATGCACGAAGGTCATGCTAGACGATAGGATCCTCAAAATGTCTGACATGATATCTAAAGTTTCTTCCGGTGACATAGCCTTCGAGTCCTGGGAGGTGCCAAACATATCATGGATTAATGGAGTTCCTGGATGCGGTAAAACAACCTGGGTGGTAAACCGTTTTGAGGCTGAACAAGACTTGGTAGTCACAACTACAACCGAAGCGGCAAAAGACCTTAGAGACAAACTTGTGAGCCACATAGGAGCTGTCGCCAGAACCAAGGTGCGAACTCTTGCATCCGTTCTAGTTAATGGTTTTAGAGAACCGAGCAAGGACGGATACAAGAGACTCATGGTGGACGAAGCACTCATGAACCACTTTGGAGCTGTTATTATGGCTGCCCAAATTGTCAAGGCTAACGAGCTGCTGCTGATCGGTGATAGAAACCAACTACCCTATATTGACCGACACAATCTTTTCCCTTTAAAATATAGCCGGCCTGATCTAATTTGTAACATTACGCAGGAGCTTCTGTGCACCCATAGAAACCCTCTCGACGTAGCATTTGCCCTTAGAGAAGTCTACAGTGGCATTTACTCGTCGAAACTTTGTACGCACTCCTTAAAACTTGAAAGGTATACGGATGCTCAAATCGATCGAACCCAGTCCGAAACCCTGTACCTTGTGCATACACAGGTAGAAAAGAGATCCCTACAAAACGAGGGATACGGATCGGGTACCGGGTCACGCATCCTCACCATACACGAGGCTCAGGGATTGACGTACAAAAAGGTGGTGATTGTTCGCACAACAACGACCAGGCAGGAGCTACACGACAGTATCCCTCATGCTGTGGTTGCCATATCGCGCCATACCGCCAGCTGTAAATATTATGCGGATGATGGTAACGATGCGATAGGCAGATTCATCAAAGAAGCAGAGGCGGCTGGCAGGGAAAAAGTGGTCAATTACAACCTCAGAATGGCGATCAAAAGTCGAGACAGAGCCGTCATGGATGCTTTGAGGTCTGGATGCAACAGCGGGGAACCGTCACTGGTTTAGAAAAATACATTATGTAATATATAAATATATATCTTTATTATAGCTATTTATCTACCTACTGTAAACTACTATGAAAAGTATAGTAAAATATTTTTTAAAGAAAAAGCAAGTATTAACAATAAAACACTTAATCTAGACAAGGGCACGGACATCAAGTCTGTGGATGCTAATATCTTTATTATAAAAAAAAAAAAAAATCAGAACTATTTAATTTTCATAGACTTGCTGACAACCACCCCGAGCAGCAGCAACACCACCAACCGCACGTAAAGTTGCAAACTACCTAGTAATAGAAAATTCAGTTGGCGGTGGCGCCACCAGTCAAAGCAGCCGTCATTTGATATATGAAATATGGATAGTTCTCAATTTCTCCAGAAAAGGGTAAAATGGCGACCATTCCATCGACATACAACTTAAGTTACAGAATCGGGGCCCTGTCACGTTCCTTTTATATTTTTACTCACACTTAGTATATATTATAATCCTCCGACTACAGTCACAATGGTCTCAGTGTTTCTGCAATAAAGTGTTCGCTTCGACGCGCGTGTTCGATCACTTTGATCGGGCGGATGTCACAGCCGTTTGCCAACATCCCACGATATATAACCACCTAATTTTAGAATAATTTGCAACAGACCTGCCGTTTGAGTCAACGCGGTAATTGCTAAGGCATATGTGGCGCTATTAATGGGAGAAATAAATTTTGTAATAAAATTAACAAAAATAGAGAGTTAAATGTTGTACTTTAAAGAGAATTTAGGTATTTTTACTTTGATTTTGAAGTTGAGTAGAAATCTTGAAGTAGTTTTTGTAAGGCTATAGGTCAGCGTTGTTTTTTGGTACGGTTTGAATCAAATACATGAACTAAATAGAAGTTCTTACTACAAAAAAAACTGCAATAATGTCCCAATGTCCGATTCCCAGAATTTTCTATTAAAAAAAATTTACGTGTGGTAATGCGAATAGTTTTGAGATTTTTATTTTCTTTTTTTGCGAGAGATGCTGTAAGTAGTTAGATTAATTGTTAGATTTAGTTAGAATTTAAATTGTTCTACTTTAGACATAAGAATACGAGTTGTGGTACCCTAATGTCAAATGGAAGTAGTTAGCGCTTTGGCACAGGATTTCTCCTATTTAAGCGCTAGCTGATAAATGCTGTAAAATGTACCTTTGTTACTTGGCCAAATAAATATTGTTTATAAATTAAGTTACAATGTAACGTTTATTAATTTACAAAAACATACTATGTCAAAAACTTAAATTATTAAAATCAGTCAAATAAACCGCCCCTTGTCATCCCTAGTGCAAAGGTGCCCATAACACTTGCGGCATTACCACGTTGAATGGCAATGGACAACCTTTGCACCAAGTATGACCCGGAGCGGGGGTCACAACTCTTATCTCTAAGACGCCGACCTACCTCGGCGATGAAACCCTTGGCCTCACTACCCCAACTCCCTGCGGTCTCCAGTATTTTTTATTTTTATTATTATTCACAACAAGAATCTTCCCTAAAATTTCAACAGGATTCGCAATAAATCTGTTCTACGTCTGTGCAGAATAAACCTGGACAGTTATTACCAGCAATATTGGCCGGAATGGGATGTTTACTCATCTGCATTTCCTCATTATCATGTTTACTCGCACTTTCCTTGAAACTCAAACAGTACGGTACGAGTATTGCTATCCTAACTAATATTATAAACGTGAAAGTATGTTTGTTTGTCCTTCATTCAAGCCACAACGCGGTAACGGATCGCCGTAATTTGCACTGGGCTGGAAAGTAACATAGGATTAGAAAATCAATGAAAAATAAAACCGGCCACGTGCGAGTCGGACTCTATAAAATCCATTAATCGCTGACAGACAGCGGAGCCTTAGTAATAGGGTCCCGTTTTTGCCCTTTGGGTACGGAACCCTAAAAATCGTGGGCTGGAACACGAGGTTACTTAAAAAGTCAATGTTAAAATTGAATAAATTTCTAGAAAGAAGCCAATATTAAATTTTCTATTAACGACTTATTATTCTTTGCAGAACTAAACTTAATCTTTCCACAAAATAAAATATGTTAGGATCACGAGAATCGTTCTGTTTTGAAATCAAAAACCAATCATCAGTTAGTTTGAAATAAAACTGAAAACCACTTTTCTCATATTCGCTAATTAAGCTATTTCAAACTAAAATTGTTAATATTTGCTAACAATTTACAACATCATCCGCGACTGAACGCCTAATTAATTAAATCGTACAACGCATGAAATCATAACTCATCAAACGCATGTGAATCATTCAAATAGCTTGTCTCATTCTATTTAGACGGAGATCCCAGGGCCGCCAGACCTTACTTATTTTCTCATAAACCAAATGTGTGGGAAATAGTAGTGCTAGTACGTACTAGTAATGTGAATATGAATACCAGCTAACCTGGGCCGGCGGCCAATTTTCAGCTATCAGGTTCTGAAGGTACTTCCAAAAATTATTCACTTTTCTTGAAGTCTGGCTGCTGATGTCTTATAGAAAATAATTTATTAAATATAAAAATTAATGTTCAACACCGCCAGACACTCTCCGGCAGCAGCTGTAATTTCTGCCAGACGCTTTACAGTTCGCAAGTAATTTATGCGATTATACCTACAATCTGAGCCATGATTTTTGTATATGATGTCCAGGGAACTATAACAATACTTTTTATAGCACCCAGACTTCAAGACAAGTGAGCAATTTTTGGAAGTACCTTTAGAACCTGGTAGCTGAAAATTGGCCGTCGGCCCAGGTTAGCTGGTATTCATACATTACTAGTACGTACTAGCACTACTATTTCCCACACATTTGGCTTATGAGAAAATGTAAGGTCTGGCGGCCCTGGGATCTTGGTCTAATTTAGATGGCCACGCTTGCCTCGTGCCAATGGGCCTTTTTGAGATTCGAACGGCACGGCACGGCTCTTCGAAATTTGAATTACCATTGCCCCCTATGTTCTCACTATTACATAGGAGGCAATGGTAATGCAATTTTGCAGTGCCGTTTTCTATATCTATATCTATACATATTATAAAGAGGAAAGATTTGATTGTTTATTTGTTTGTTTGCATCGAATAGGCTCCGACACTACCGGACCGATTTAAAAATTCTTTCACGATTAGAATCCTACATTATCCGGGATGGACATAGGGTACATGATTTACCCGAATTCCCACGGGAACGAAGTCCCGCGCGGGAAGCTAGTCAAATTATTAAAATGCCCAATGACTTAATTTAACTCTACAATTTAAAAAAATGTATTAACCCTGACATTCATAACATCTTTTAAACTGCTGAATTAATTTGGATATAATTTTCGACGTTAAAAACGTATGAGTCACCGACTTCAATCCCAACAACAGTTGGCACAAAGTAGATATCTATTATTTTTTGCGGATTACAATTACAATGCCTTTTAGCTGATAACCACAAACGAAAATATCATTCATTTATTTAGATGACGTTCTGGTTTGTAGTATTTTTGTTTTTGTTGTTTTTTTTAAAAGCGCTGAATCATTTTCGATAAAATTTACATATATGGGACCACTTCAGGAGTATTTCAGAACCTGCTCCTTTTTTGAAGTCGGTTAAAAAGATAGCTAAGAACCATCTCGATCACGTTAACTTTGCAAAAAAAAACGTATGTAAATTAGTCCATTGTTTAAGGAGCAAAGATGCCGTAGACCGACACATATCCACACGTCAAACTCTTTTTTTGTCGGAGATTAAAAAACGGAGGAAATATCCTCCGTATTAAGGACAAATATAACGTAATATTACATACACTTTTTGTCCTTAAAATAATTATTTAGTATTTTTTTAAATGCTTAACCCGCGTGAGGAATATTCACAAGTAATTATCTGATCACCAGAGATCTGATCCTGGGATCGCGGGTTCAAGTCCCATTCGCGCCGAATATTTTTCTTTAATTAAAATTTGTTACAAAGTTCTTATAGGTATTAATTAGTATCAGTATATATATATTTAAACTTTATTGCACAAAGATGACACGAAAGGATAGAAAAGATTACAATTATATCGTAAAAAAGCATGATCCTGTTTTTTGGATCCCAATTCTTTATATAGGTTGTTTTATTTATCATTTTAAGTGTAGGTAGTTTGTTCTGTTGTCACAAAAACATGATCCTTGAAAAACAAGATCTTAATAGCAACTTCATATAGAGTCAACAATTTGTTACAATAACAATCAAATGCTTACTAAGTATACAAAGTATTGTTTCTCCTTATTCCTTATTTATCGTGTAGGTATGATTCAGTTTACAAAGCAAATCTGTCAATTTTTAATTCCTAACTTAAAAAGAAAGGTGTTATAAGATTGACGTGTGTCGATCTGTGGCATGGCATAGATAGCTCCTTAAGGCGACTACAAAACCTAAATTACGATTTTATGATGCGTAGACAAGCATGACTCACTGCATGAAATCGAAGAAAAAATACTACGGTAATATTCAGGACATAAACTAGATAAGTAGTTTGCTGAAAACATGATTCAGCACTTTTGGCTCGATAGAAAAAGCTCACAAAGTCTCCTCTAATACCCAATATTGTGTATCTTTTAAGCTGTAAAAACGATAACAAAATGCACACAGGAACTTGAATTTGCTATTAAAATGTTCGTGATTGAACAATCTCGATAAGTAGTTAACGCATTTTTCGATTTAAGCTGTTACCTTTCCATAAATCTCATTTTTCTAACTTTCGAACGTGTTTTTACGCACGCACGCTTTCATAGTCCGTAAACTTCGTGTATCGACACTGTTCGCACTGCCGGCCCAGGCCTGTTGAGAGACGGAGATGGCACTATTCCTACGAGTATGTGCGCTGCCTTTATCGGGTGCCTGTAGTCGCCTTAAGGAATAGACCGATTTTGAAGCGGTTTCTTTGTTGAAAACTGTCGTAATAGAAATGTTTCTTAGCTATATTAGTTTATTATATTATAGTATTATTCGTATGTATAAATATGTAGGTTTGTAATATATTTATTTTTGTAGGATTTAAATAATTTAATAATTAATTTCTACTTAATAATTTTATACCCCGCTATGATATTTCCTCTCTCAAATTCTTCCCTAAGGTTGCCTGGAAGAAATCGCTTAAAGCGATAAGGCCGCCTTATTGTATATGCCTTGGGTTTATGTAAATGTATTGTTATTTTTAGTTATTTTTCTGTTTGTGTGTACAATAAAGTATATTTGATTTGATTTGATTTGATATTTTATCAAAATAAGTTTAGTCATTTGAAAATGATGATAATAAAAAATATGATGATACAAAATAGTAATTTCTACGTTACATAACTGTATTTATGTTTAGTGGTGTCAGTTTTCATTTTCAAACGGCCAATTGGCCTGTTACTTGGTATTGCTATTAGCTACGTGTACATCTTCCTTATCGCGTGTTTGTTTGATTGGCTTTCTGGTTAATAACAGTTCAGCGTTCATAATCAATTCTGGGAACATTCCGCTTAAATGTCCGCGTATGTCATTGTTGAAGCGAACTTTGAGTGCATTTGCGCATTGACATTGCTTCCCGATGCAGAAATGTTGATTAAATGGCACCACAGCGCTGGCTACCCGCTGGCTAATGAGCGTGATAGTAAGCAGAAAGGTATTTAACTGGAATTACGTTGATGCAAACGTTATGCAAGGATTCGCAATTTTAAAAAGATTTTTTTATAAATACAATTTTAATAACATCCCCTCAAGTATACGTCACTTATGGGCTAATAAAAAAAATATCATAACTTTTTTTTGGAAGTTGTAGACAGGATGTAAAATTTTGATTATTTATTCAAGAATTTATGAATATTGTTTGATTCATTTGTTTATCTTATAGGGAGCTACTTTGTGCAAAAAAAAATATTGTACTCCAAGTCTCTACAATCGCTTGAGGAAAACTGTTTAGTTTCTTATGGGAAGGCTTTATGTCCCGTAGTTGTTAAAACTGTTTTGCAATCTTAAAAACAGAGGAATGTTTAAAATAGAGCAAGCATTCCTTTCCTTTTATTTCTTTTCAAAAAAATAAATGAATACATGCATAAACTTCAAGCCACATAAACTCGATGCACTGCGATGCTCAGTGGTCACCTTTATTCATCACAATACGGTACCTGGCTTGGCACGAATGCAATTTGCCACAAATTCCGCTGACCCGTTGTCTGAACTGCATTTTAACTTAAAATGTAAGCAAAATGTCCTCACTTCAACTTTCTATGTTAAGGTTGGTGCATTATTTGTGAAATCTCGCTTTTAAGCAGGTTGAATGTTGTTTAATTTTGTACATGTTGGTTACGAATAAAACCACACCACCATCACTTTCTATGAAAGACGAGCATCAGCGATTTTTTTATATTTAACTACCTAACTGTTAGTTCTCAATATCATTGAATTTGGTCGCTGTTGTTGTTATGTCCACTGCTAGGCATAGACCTTTTTCAAAACACGTTACATGATTCAGCTATTGTTAGGTACATTTCATATTTTTTGATGAAGTTGTGAATGCGTTTTGCATGGCAGAGTGCCAGTTTATGCTCTTGATTCTCCGTAAGGACACAAAATTGCAAGAAACTACAGATCGGTAGATACGTTAAATAAAGCACATTAAATTACATTGTCTTTATTTTACGGTTTTTGAAATCGTTTATTTTTTTTATAAAGTTTATTTTTTTAATTTTTAGTGTAAATGATACAAAATACATGAGAAACAATATAAGTGCCTATAAATTTACGTGTTTTCCTCGATTTCCCTGGCATACCATAATTTGGTCCTGACTTGGTGACAATGGGATCACCTCATCCAAATAAAAAAATAATTTTGAAAATCGGTGCCATACTTAATCTTACTGCTGATCGGTTCAGCGGTTCGAGTTTAGCGTTGATGAAATGACATGGACATGGATTTACCATGTTTTTGTGGGACAACACTAATCTCTTCGTATGACTTTTCTAAGAATCTAATCATTTGGCATTTGGCCGGGTCGTGCCCTCGGACAGTATTTGCTGGCTGCTGGTCGGGCTCCATTGACGACTGATTACTTAATTGCTCCGTTTAATCAATTGACCGACGAGAGACTCTGTTAGCACACACCCAGCGCAGTACTAACACTTTTGGCAACCTGGTAAAGTAACTTGGTAGACTTATCAAAACGGAAAGCTCAAAACAATTCGCTCTCGTGGCTTAGTTTTAAAGATATATATATATGTTGTTCTCCTTCTTCTTGTCGTGTAGGTACAGTCAAGTGTATGTTCTTAATTTGAGAGTACGTTTTGCCGCACTCCAAGACTCAAAAAGACTATTTTTCAATAATAATTTAAAAATTAAGGTGAACAGTGAGTAAAATAATTCAAATTTTAGACTACACTTGATTATATTTAAAAGTTCATTTATAACCTTAAATGAAGTAAATACCGGGAATTAAAATGTAAAGGGTTCAAAGATAATTTAAGTGTATTGGTAAGTTTGGTATGGTGTACACCAAAATCACTACGCAGATTGGCTGCCCCGAAGGCCTTTGCCCAGTAGTGGGACACGTTAGGCATTAAGATGAGATAAGGTTGGTCAGTTTAGTAATTTTCTAGTGTGAAAACTGATGTATAAAATTCAAATAGAAATAAAACATTTCTCAGACACCATACAGCAAAAGAATACTTTTTCAAGAAGAGTTACTGCTTGTATTTTATTTCATAGACCGTGTTACGCACCCGAGACTCGGCTGTCGTCGTCCATTCAAACAGATAAATCCTTTGTTTAGGCGACGGTTTTATTAACGAATTTAGGAGCTCACGTTTTTGCTCCGATGGACAAATGGACAGTTATTCAATTGGATTATTTGATTGCCGACAGCGCTCCAATCCAGGACAATTTGATGGTTCCAAAGTCATGTTCTATGGATCATACTTATGTATATTGAAGTGCTATATAAATGATTGGATTTTATTTTCAGCGCCTGAATTTCATTTTTTTTATCAAGCCGTACAGTGAGACCCACCGAAGTATACGGGCCTCTCTTCAAAACACGAAGGGAATAGAAAACGGCACGGCAAAATTATATGACCATTGCCTCCTACGCAATATTAATACTAGAAGAACATAGGGCGCAATGGTCATTCAAATTTTGAAGTGCCGTGCCGTGCCGTTCGAATTATAACAAAGGCCCATCTAGGCCATAGTCCAGGCGGGTTGGTGGACCGCGCGCATTTCAGTAACGAATTTACTTAGGCGTATAACTAATGAAACTTTTATACATAAATCTGAAATGACCAATTTAGTTTGCATGTTGATGCGAAATGGATAGGAAATATAGAAATCATTTTCTAATTAAGAAATTATCTGTTCCGTGACTCTTGTATGTTGATGTAAATGGCTAACTTGATAACCCTAGGCCCTGGGTATATATCTAAATCGCCAAATGCCCTCTGACACGGCTTGACGACTATTATGGGGCTGACTTTCAATTAGTTAGTGAAAATTGAGAACGTGAATCAGCCCACGAAACTGAACAACTTTTTCTAAATAACATAGGTTGAAATGTGAAAAAAACATTTCGCCTCTCCATACAATTTGTGCAATCAGCTGATTAGCCTGTGTATGGGGATATATTTTTTTAAAGAGATTTTAATAGGATTCTCGGGGAAAGTTGTTTAGTTTCATGGGGAAGATCACCCCCTTAAGTTTCACTAGCTAAATGAAGTCTCCATCCAGTCACTCTGGCGTGAAGGAGTAACAATCATCTATCCCTCCTCACAACCTTCCACATCCTTACTAATATTATAAACTCGAAAGTTTGTAATGGATGTAGAAATGTTACTCTTTGACGCTCAAACAGCTAGACCTATTTTGATAAAATTTGGTAGGGAAGGTGACACCCATGGATATAGGCTATATAACTTTCCTAAATTCACACGAGAACAAAGTCCCGGGCGGAAAGCTAATTTATAATATTAGAAGAAAGTAGAAGTACAAGACCTACTTCACCGTTTTCTGGAAAATTGTGTTTTCAAGGGTCCCTAATGAATTTATAATTCCCAAAGACACTTAATGAATTATTAAAAGAGTGTAATCTTTACAGACTAAAATTAAGCTTCAAGTTTTTGCACGAATTGAATTAACTTCTACTCCTATTCCTTTTCCGTTCATGCAGCCCGACCGTGGAACTCACTGCCTTACCCTATCCGCAATTCTGAGACACTTCCGATATTTAGAAAGAAATTAAAGGAACATTATGTATCTATTGCTTTCCCTTCAGTATAATGAACATAATATTATATGTATTTTTTATGTATGTATAAAATATATATCTGTGTATTTATATAAAGTATTTACACATTGTATGTATGTGTAGTTCTATTTTTATGTAGTTTATATTAGTAGTTAGATTATATTATACGCCTCTCACTGTCCCAGGTCTGCTGGAAGAAATTTCTTAAAGAAATAAGCTTTGCCTTTTGTGTTCGTTTTTCTATTTATTGTCTGTATTAATATTTGTGATTTTTCCTGTGTAAAATAAACTGTTAAATAAATAAATTAATTAATAAAATAAAGTGATTAAAATAAAGCATAAGCTTCATAAGAACGTTGCTACCAGAATTATGGACACCATTGATAGTTAGCTTCTGTTAGACAAAACAAAGCAAATTGTTACATTTTCCATAAAATATTATTACAATATTTTTTTTTCAATATATAAAATTGAAGATCCTGACTCACTGACTCATGAACCCCCAGCTCTTGACCTCAACTCATGAACCTCAGCCTAAACTCTTAGACTAAGGCTGAAATGCACAAAGGTTTCTTCTATAACGTAAGCAAGGAGTAAAGAATGATGTTACGTAAATCCCACGGGAATATTATAAATGTAAAGATTTGTTTGTTTGTCCTCCTTGACTTTTTATACAGGGGTAGTTGGAGGGATGGAGAGTGACATAGGCTACTTTTCCACGCGAACAAAGTCGGTAAATAATTTAAATTTTAATTGTGTTTGAAGTTTGACGGCCGGTTTGGTCAAATGGCGCTGCCTCTTTATCGACGGGTCCTGCTTTCACTTCCAGTTCGAGGTTAATATTTCTGTGAAAAGCAGACATTTGTTCTCGGGTCATAAGTGTTCGTGTCTGTCTTTGTGTATGTTCCAAGAGACCCATGACACAAGGAAAACCCTTAATGTGGGCCTCTGAGTGTAAAGCGTTTATTTTTAATGCGCTACATAAGTTGAATTAGTTTGAATGTTTGATTCGTAGTAGAGTAATTGGTTAGTAAATTTTTACAATAAGTTTGTTGCGCAAATTCGCCGATCCTGCAATTAAGCCTCTTTTCGTTTTTTTCAAGGGTCAGCTGGAAAAAATACCTCAAAAAATAAAATGTACATAAGTTCGCTTTTGACCATTTGAATCGTTTATTTGAGAAACCCCATAAGTCAGAATCATCGGATGATTTTAAAACTGAGCATATTTATTATTCAAAAATCCTATAAACTAGTAATGTCAGTATCGGTTAAAATGATTACATGTAGAAAAATTCAATTATTCAACTTGTACCATTTAAAAAAATCAACCTCGTTGAAAAAGTGACTTATGGGGTTTCTCAAATAAACGATTCATTTTGATCTGTGTTTTTACCCGCATATTGTTTCTAACTTAGTTTATATGCAATAAAGTGTTTACATATAGATATACCTATACACTCAGTAATTCTGAATAAAAAAGCAATCTGAACCTTGCAAAAATGGGGTAAACAGGATGACCATTTTTCGAAATAATGGGAGCGTTCATTTCACGCAAGCGAAGCCATGTGCAACGATACAGCGAACAACAAGTTATACTATAGCTGGCTTCTACACCGGGTGTTTCAAAAATACCCTATGTGAGATAAACAGTTGTGAAGTAAGTCCTTAAATCAGTCTAAGGTCCTGTGTTTTATTTTTATTAAAACGAGATACATTTTAATTTAAAAAATATAAATAATTTAAACATTACTTATTTCAAGATTTTCAAGTTTGTCATGTTTTATAATATCGAGTATAATATTTGATTTATCCGTGCGACTGATAGGTCGAGTTGCGACTGTTTCATTTTTCGAATTTTCTTTTTTTGCTGTTTTTTGAAACACCTTGTATAGTTGCAATAAAAACAGTTTTGCAATAAAAAGACTAGTATGTGCTGCCATCTGTAACGCTATAACTTTACTATTATTGTTAGTGAACCAACGAAAATCTAGCTAAATTAGAATTTATCGTTGAAGTTCAGCAGGCCGAGTACGATAGTGACAGCGCCGCGACAACACCTCGGTCCTATGTCAAAACGTCAACATTGACAACGCCATAGGGCGAGCAAGCCTTTGCGCGGGACCCTCGCGCAATCAAAGTGAAGTTTCAGCGTTAGCGCGAGCGCGAGTTTGTCGTTATCGTGCTAGAGCTGCTGTATCTCGATTACTCAATGTAATTTAAAGAGGTTATTTAATACATTAATGAATCTTATGAATTTTAAGTTTTTGAGTTGATCACTTTTTAATTGATTTCGATTTTTAATTAATTTGAACCCATATGCGTATACAGATTTTCCACAGCAAAGGGTATCTTAGTTTCCAGTTTTGCGTACCAGTTTTGCGTATAGGTCAATAGAATAAAACCAACAAAAAATTAAATCAGATTTCAATCCTACAAGAGATTTTATTGTTTTAATAGCTTCATTTGTTGCCAAATATGACTATCCACAGTTTTCCCCCCGGCGGAGATATGCTTAAGTGGTGAGGTATCCTAAATAACTCGGAAAAAAAAGAAGATCGCAGACTGATATTAAGCATAGAGTGTTACAAGGGCCTGCCAGTGCACCACCAGAAAGAATGACCAAATCCGTCGTTGGGGGGCGACTCCTGTTCGCTTAGCCTGCTAGACCCTTTATCCAACTTTGATGAGCTACAGCATGGGAACGGGTAGTCCAAGAAATATGAATCTGGTCTTATTCTATGTAGGATTAAATGCCATCCAACTTTTATGAAGGACAGTTTTCGATATTTTAAGTTCTTTACGAGATATAACCGAAAAAACACAAAAATACCCGTTTTGGGGTACTTAAGCACACCTCCACCGGGGGGAAAACCTAGGATAGTCTTATTTGGCAACAAATGAAGCTATTAAATCAATAAAATCTCTTGTAGGATTTAAATCCGATTTAAATTTTAAGCCAACTGGCCTATAATCTGCATAGTTAGTTCATAGTTACGGAGATGTTCATTTTTCGAAAATATTTATGAATACATTTTTTTGTGAAAATAGTAAAATGATTTGCTAAAGGTAGTGATCATGATCACATATTGGATTCCTTACTGACAAAAACAAAAAATCATGTTTTCACATTAAAGAGTAAGATAAAAGACCATTACGTTTTTGGACTATTTTAAAAATCATTGAATATCTCCGAAACTAAAATCGTTTACAAGGTACCTTTTCTTGTGCCTAGTTACTAATTGTGATTAAAATGTTATGTTTTTGTAATAGCCCCTATTGTATTGAACTAAATCTACAGGACCTAATACGGCATTAGAATAAATTTAATATTGGCAGTGGATGAGGCCGCGGTCTAGGTTTACTTATCTAGCTCGATCTAGACTAGATTCTAGTCCATCTAAATTCATGCCACGAACTGCCACGCGGAACTAAGTCGGTTCTACGTTCTAGTAAGTCCCTCATAACTCTGTACTGAGACAGTTCTATATATTCTGGGGTTTTCTGGAAATCACTTCATTGAAACTTTAAAAAGAACTTTCGGCACTTTTTCGACATAGGAACTTTTGAAGCATATCGTAAGATACGCTAAATCTTACGATTGCTTCAAAAGGAGTTAAGTTTTACATTTTGTATGTTTTGGATTTGTATTTATTAAATTTGCATCACAAAATCACTTAATCAATCTTTAACTGAAGATTGACTTACTCACTGACCAAATTTTAGCTTTCGAAGTCCAAGGCCTTTGGCACAAAGCTTATTTTCATAACGTAGGCAAGGAGTAAGGAAGAATTGTACTAAATTCCCACGGAAACGAAATCCTGGGCATCCTCTAGTATAAAATTTAGCCATTGGGTACACTATCGTATGACATTATCCAGAGAATGAGATCATTAATAAATTTTTGCTAATGCTCTGAGTACCTATGTATCTAATACTCAAAGTATATATTCTATGCATATTATAACAGGAAATAAAAGATAGTTTTAAGAAATTATTTTTAATTGAGTTTTTCAAGAGATAAGTATTTCGTCATCCTTCCTTGTCGTGTAGATAAAATCAAGTGTGTGGCGAACTTGACTAATCCTGGTATCAGAGTTTTTAAACCGCCAAATGGCCTCTGACTTAGTCTAATGACCGTAGTCAATCGACACCCGTGACCGACGACGCGCGACGGCTTAACGTGCCCTCCAAAGCACGGCAACGCTCGTATTAAATTACCACTTTGGCCACCCATCAGGTATAATGCTTAACCTCACTAATCGGCTGAGATCAGCAAGCGCCACTGGGCTAAGAGCACTCATTTCGTCATCAAAAACGGAATCTCACTGCTGGTAAATCTTTCTCACTTGTAGAAACATTAATGACCAAAAAGTATATTTATTTTGAATTTGAACCGTCATTTTCTTAATGTCTTATAGGTACCTAAGCACACAATTTTCTCTAAACCATTGTTCGTAGTGTATTAGTACTGCAAACTCGGTCAGTGTTCAGCTTGACCTGTAATTACAGCTCGTACGAGGTAATGGCTCCACAAACTTGCATCGTTTACTATCTCACTGTATCTTCTTGTCTATGGCTAGATTGCATCGCAATAGCCTTTTCTGTACAACTAAAGAGTTTACGCACTCTTAGGTAAAATTATCAAAAATTGCTGGCCTTGCATTGGATCGAAAAAGATTGTATAAACATTCATTCATTTTTGCTGGTTCAGCGGCACAATGTGGGCTTAACCTCCGGACACTAGATCAGACCTCGTAAAGATAGGAAGGGACAGATTTTTGAAATAATTTTTGGGAAATAAAAATATTCGGCGCGAATGGGACTTGAATACACGACCCCAGGATTAGATCTCCGGTGCTCTGACCAACTGAGCTATCGCGCCTTTATACCTAATTAGACTTTTGAAATGCTTGACAAAAAAGTGTATTTTGCCAAGTCGATCGTAAAGAGGATTAATGAGTCAAGTGAATGAGGCTAACTCAATTGTTGCCACATAAAAACGCAGTTCTAGTTTAATGTAAAACGCACTTTTTATGTATAAATAAATATCAAAGAAATACCAGTTCTGAGGATATCTTTTGTTTACACAGAATTAAGGCGACTACAGCACCTAAATTACGATTTTATGATGCGTAGATAAGCATGACGCACTGCATTAAATCGAAGAAAAAAAATACTAGGGTAATATTCAGGACATATACTAGATAAGTAGTTTGCTGAAAACATGATTCAGCACTTTTGGTTCGATAGAAAAAGCTCACTAAGTCACCTCTAAATACTCAATATTGTGTATTTTTAAGCTGTAAAAACGATAGTAAAATGCACACAGGAACTTGAATTTGCTATCAAAATGTTCGTGATTGAACACTCTCGATAAGTAGTTAACGCATTTTTCGATTTAAACTGTAACCTTTCCATAAATCAAATTTTTTTAACTTTCGAACATGTTTTTACGCACGCACGCTTTCATAGTCCGTAAACTTCGTGTATCGACACTGTTTGCACTGCCGGCCCAGGCCTGTTAAGAGACGGAGATGGCACTATTCCTATGTGTGCTGCCTTTATCGGGTGCTGTAGTCGCCTTTTAAACCCTCATGTGGGTGTTTTGAGGAGTGTTTTTTTCAGTTTCATGGGGAGAATCACTCTTTAAAGTTTCGTAAAGCCACCCCATATAAAATAAGATACGCCAAAATACATCTTCATACAACCTACCAATATTTATTTATGTAAAACGAGTTAATTAGGTATTCGAATTCATCTTACAAACGCGTTTGTAACTAGTCTCAGAAACACGTTACAAAATATAAATTGTTTATTCTGTTTATTCATCTGAGTCAAATACTCGAAAAACGAACACACATATTGAATTCTATTCATAAGCTCAGCTCTATGGATGTTGGATAACTCTCGGAAATATGCCAGCGTTTGTTTCAAATACTTTACATTTCGCTTTGACGGGAACGCTTTAACAATAACCCCAAATAAATTTTGAATTTAGAAATTCCCAGCTGATTTACATTTCTCTACAATAACTGAACGGTTCTGGTACTCATTTAAACTATTTCTCCCCATGAACCCGAGTGAGGTTAACCAAATAAACTAGATTCAACGAATAAAGTTTATTCGCTTCTGACCGCTTGGAATAATACCGCAGAACTGCGAACTCAGTGGAAAGCAGTTTAGGATTTCGCTCGATAGGAAATTCATACACTTCAAGGTAGAGTAGGTGATTGATTTATTATTTGATTAATGTCAATCCAATTTGTCGGAAAGTGGCATCCAGAATCATGATGTTGCCAATGTTCGAGTATTAAAATACAGAATGCTAAAATAGATGTTTATATAGTTAATTTGCTTATGTTATTTGACTATGTATTCCGTTAAGATAATATAGATATTTTACCATGTCAGTATTTTCGCTCCCCGTGTAGTACACCGCCTTAATGTTATTTCTCTGTCACTTAGGTTAGCCGGAAGAGAACTCATTCAAGCTCGACATTGTGCAAGTTTAAGACTTTTATAAAACGTTCTGTAAAATATATGTTCAAAACTTTTGTGTACAATAAAGAATAAATAATAGCGAAGTCGCCAATATCAAGTAAAGAAACCATTTACGGGTTGTAGTACGCCAGAGCCTCGTCTGTTAATCAGCAGGATGTACCGCTACAGGTGAGGATGACGTATTTAGAGCACTCAGCAGCTCGAGTACGGTGGTAATAGCGCGTAATACGCCGCGGTCCTATGTCAAAATGTCAACATTGACAACGGCAGAGGGCGAGCAAGCCTTTGAGCAGGGCCCTTGAGCAATCAAAGTGAAGTTTCAGCGTCAGCCGAGTGGCGTGCCGCGCGAGTTTGTCGCCATCGTGCTCGAGCTGCAGATGTTATAACCTCACACACCTCTCTGACAGTAATCAACTCAGATGTTGATTATTGTCAGTACAGTTTTCTCTTACGCTATACAGATGACAGCGACAGTGACAGATAGGGATAAGTATCGGAGGAAGAATTATAACCTAAAGGCTATTTCCACCAAACATTTAACGCTTGGTAAAGCCGAAGCTAATTAGACATAATTTAAAAAAATGTATGAAAATTACATTGTCAAATCTATGCTTAGGTGCTAATCGTTGGATGACTATTTAGTGAACATCGACCTAAGGCTTTGACCGATACTTGTTTCTATCTGTTACTGTCATTGTCATCTGAATAGCGCAAGAAAGAAATATATTGACATCCGATGCTACGAAGTATCGATCGTAATTATACAGATACCCTGTAAAGTGCTAACCAAGTCGCCATATAATCTTGGCAAAATAAGGCACGGACGGCCGTGTATTCTGTGCTGTTGTGATAAGAGCGGTTTTGCAATGAAAATGGAGTAACCTGATGCGCTGGCTTTTATGTACAAAGACAACTGAGTATTTCGAATACAGGGAGATCAAACATCATTTTTTTGAACAAATGACCAGGACCTATTTTTTCCCAAAACTGCCACTTTTGCAGCCAAGAGGTTCTCGGGAGCATTACCAACAGTTGGTGGATTTAAGTTTGTATACTTGTAAGCTCTTTTTTAAAATATCAATAAGTTTTAATAAAGAAGATCCCTGATAAAAATCCTCACAGGGGATCGGACGAAGCTGTCATGGCAGCCCAAAGGCGACTTTTAGCAAGTAAATGAAGCCGTTTTACTGTTCTATCGCTTAGCGTCAGTATGAAATATGCGCAACGACATCCACATTACAAAATTGTATATCACGTGTCCATTTTGGCTCAGCTGGTCATATGCTGGTTGAAGTCCTCTCCCTATCTCGTTAATTTTCATTTCAATTGATACCATATTAAAATTTCATAGGTCAACTGCTGCCCTTTGTAGTCAGTGCTGGCGTAAAAAAACAGCCAATATTCCGTAAAAATGAACTTGCTGCTCGTACGCGGGACGAATGTTAAACTTATAAAATGTATTATTTTTTGTTTTTGTTGGGAACCGATTGTACGAGCAAAACAAATGTTAAATGATGATCCTTTTACAGTAACAGATACAAATACTTTGTCAATCCCGCATAAAATAAAGAAAACTTCTTTATCATCAAGCAACTTGGCCTTAGACTAACAATAATAATAGAGACAAATTTTCAAAGTAGTCACTTAATAATGTCTCTAACGCTACTGTTTTTTTAACACCCACGCAACAGACTACTAAGTTTTATCTTGTGTCGTAGGTTCTTTGGAATACAAACAAAACAGACACCAACCCTTTGACCCGAGATGTCTGCTTTTACAAAATTGTTTGACCCAACCGGGAACAGCACCTAGGAACCTATGTACTGAACCAAAACGGTTATGAATAATCTGCTAAAATAAATTAATTAAATTTATTTATTTAACCAAGAATTTCACAATAAAAAAACTAATCATTTTCTAGGGCTCGTTAAAATACATAATTATTTTTTTAAATGTGGCAACGTTGAAGTGTTTTAATGGATTCTCTACCTACCCCGATTAAGACTATAGGTGTGAGTGTACCACAATTTATATAACAAACGTATTATGAATACAATATTTAAAAAACATATAAAATTGACAAATAATAAGAGTCGGTCTCGGAAATCGACAATTTTGTTATTTTCATCTTGTTTTTAAAACGAAATTCACGCATTTAGAATACCCGTTAAGAAAAATCGATCAAAAAATTATACTTCATAAATCCAGAAACCAACACATGTGAAAACCGTTTAAGCAAAATTATAATCTCATTCAAATTTTCCAGCTCAGATAATGAAATCACACGTAGAGCTTAAAAAGATTCAATTAAGTACAGATTCAAAGATTCAATTTAAAAAGATTTTTTTTTAAATTGAATCTTTGAATCTGTACTTTTAAAATACGAAAATATTAAACTGCCTCTCAATAATTATCCTAAACGCAGTTCCAACTTAAAACTAAACTCTGCTAATTAAGAGAAGTAACAAAACTCTAACAAGAAAATTAGCGTCAAAGCCGAAACTTACCCATCAACAAAAGTTTAGAACTCATCCATTTCTCAGTTCAAATCCTTTGAAAAGTTTTCAAACTAGCACAAGATTTATTCAACCACAGCACAAGCACAAATTGCATCCAATTTTCACTGCACAGGGTTTAGAGGTATCGTGAGTTCGGCAAAGTTTTGCGGGTATGCACAGCGCGGAATACGTGTGTTCGTGGCAACGTCTGGCGCGTGAATGAGGGAGTGGGAGCTATATGAGTGCTATAAGGGTGACTGTAGATTGTACTTCGGTCCGCCTCCCTCCTGTTGCAGCGTAGCCTAACGACCGGAACCGTCGAAGTTTGCAGCGGCTTTTAGAAAAAAGTTGCGCTTTCGATTGCTCTTGAAAATTGTTTTCATGTTGATGCCCGTTACCAACTATTTCTGTGTGCTGCCGCGCTTTGCTAACGGTTTTCTAAACTCAAACATTGAATTTCATTTGCTGTTTCTGCAAAAGCATGTTGCGAAATTAATTTTGATAGAGCTTTTGAAACTACATATGTAGACATCATGTAAAAAACCATACGTAGTCGAGCATCACTTTTTTGTAATACAGTTAATTGTACATCCACAGACTTGATCTCCTTGCCCTTAACTTTTGTTATTACTTATTTATCTATATTTTATTTTATTTTTTGAAACATATTAAAAGTAATGTGCCTATTGTTTAAGATTCTCGTGGTTATTTTCACTAGTTTTAAACATAATATAACATATGATATTGGATACTCACTTAAAACAAAAATTGTGGTAAGAACCCGATATAATATGTTTAAAACTATATTAAAAGTAACAGTAATTGCTTATAACCTAATTATCTAACATAAACCACAATATGGTTTGTCTGTAGACCACTGACCATCGTCAGCCATTTCGTATCAGTAACTATACAAAACATTATATATTTTGTTCTACAAGGCGGGAATTAGTGAAGCGAACAACGTACAGTCAGACTTATTTATCATTATCAACTTTTATACTTTCCAAAATTTTTGGAATTTCTAACTTCATAATATACCTTAGAATGTAATGTCGATCCTATAAGGTATTATAAAGTTAGGAATTCCAACTTTATAATTACATGTTTCTAAACTTGTTTCGCATAAATTACATATTATTAAGTGAGTTTCTAAATATGTGTTTGAAAGATTAGATATAATTTATCTTTTACAACTACTCAAAAAAAATACATCATGTGACGTCTTATACATATTAGCTG
Source organism: Aproaerema taeniolella (assembly GCA_949987775.1). Classification (NCBI taxonomy): domain Eukaryota; kingdom Metazoa; phylum Arthropoda; class Insecta; order Lepidoptera; family Gelechiidae; genus Aproaerema; species Aproaerema taeniolella. Next base: position 16,102,964 of record OX465250.1, read on the forward strand.
AATGTAAAATCAGTCAAAGATCTTTTTTTTGCTCAACTTAAAAAAAAATTAAAACTTAAAGGTACACTGTCTTATAGCTTATATATAACGTACTAACTTCACCTTCCAGTTTTTGGTTAAGTGCCAAGATGCACTCTTAACTGATATTACCGTTACTGAAAACGTTTCTTCTCAAACATAGAGTTCCTAACAATATTCAAATGGTAGAGAACGTTATTATGTCAAAAGATAAAGTGGTTCCAAGCATTGTTACCGGGAAAATATGAAAAGTTTTCACGAAACACAATCCAGATGTTATCTCACTCAATGTGAACTGTTCATTTTGGATACTGCTCTTGTTTTAAAAGAAACTAGCTTTCTCTGCTATTTCGTCCACGTAGTAGATTTACTTTAATCTTTTGTAAGACTTTTGGATCGCTTTTTTAACGAGTTCTGACAAGTTTGCCACACACTTGATTAAGAAATGCTTTGACACATAACTAATAAATTAGGAGCTTTGAAATTCCTCTTATTTCCTATTATTGAAATCACACGTCAGATAGCAAGCTATCTAACGTAACAAAATGATTAAGCACCGGTTACTGAAAATTCCGTAATATGTTTTAAAATTCTGCACTTTTTAAATCTCTTTCAACCTCACGGGTGGTTTATCAGTCCATGAAACTGAACAACTTTCCCCAAGGAATATAGGTCAAAATACGAAAAAAAAATTTGAGTTCCCGTACAAACTTCATCAGCACATAGGTAACGCATTTTGTATGGGAGATCAAATTTTTTTTTTCGTATTTTGACAGATGTTCCTTGGAGAATCGTTGTTCAGTTTCATGGACTGATTTAGCACCTGAGAGGTTGAAAGGGATTTACCTAAAGCCCTGTATACATATGAACCCTGTCGGGCATTGCAAAAGTGGAACGGCAGAACAGTCCTCAAACATTAATAAATTCAATTATTTTAATGAGTGCTCAGTCAACGTCATATTACTATCATAACTAACTCCTGAGATATGCTTTATATGACGTATTACCATACATATCATTAGCATAATTTAGTTACCCCAACAAACTACCGAGTATCCTTAGTTACCTAATAATAGCATGTTGTGATGTTCTGAAAGGAAATGAATGAAATAACGTTATTCAAATTGTTACCTTCTATTGGTGCTTTTTAACTTATCTTGCTTAGTGCTGCTCGCTGATCTGAACCGATCAGTGAGGTTAAGCAACGTACATAGGGGTAGGGAATCTGATGGGTGACCAAAAGTGGCAACTTATCACGCGAGCGTTTCCGTGCTTCGGACGTTAACGACCGGTCCAGGCTGTTGTATATTGACTATAGTCGTTAAACCAAGTCAAGCCGTCAGTGGCCATTTGGTGGTTTGAAACCTCTGAGACCAGGGTTAGTTAAGTTCGCCACACACGTGTAAGTTCGCATACACGATAAACCCCCCCCCCCCCCCTTCATTTGATTGACCCTTCATTTGATTGGGTCTGATTCACTAAAGCGGTACCCCGACGCGACATTATAGCGCCATTTTAATGAGCAAACCCTATCGTGCCATCCATCGATTTCGATAATTAAAATATATATAGGTATTTCTGAAATCAATTTGATGGCTCAACGAAAGGTATTATTTTTTACTTTTTAAATGTCCGCTTTACTTTTTTGCGGGGGGGGTTTTTTAAATTTTTAATTTAATTTTTATTTCAAAATTTTTAACTTATTTCAAGGATGTGCTAGTGTTCTGGATATCCTGGCCGCAGCATTAGCTCACCGTGTTGCCACCATTGCATTGTATGCAGAATCAAATACTAAACAAAACGAGTCCAAACACGACATATCTGCTATTATTTTTTTAAGAGTGTGCTAGTGTTCTGGATATCCTGGCTGCAGCATCAGACCAAGAGTTCCATAATCCTGCATAGTTATTAAGCATACATGAGTGTTTCAAGTTTTAGGTCACATGTATGTTTGAAAGTAAAGTAAATACACATTAAGAGTCTAAGAACCCTACCGCAGCTAACAAAAGAGCTGATGACCTTGAAACGGCTGAACCGATTTTGATAAAACGTATCTAAGAACCATCGCCAAAAAACCTGCTTGTAAATAAAAAAACCGCATCCAAATCGGTTCACCCGTTTGAGAGCTACGGTGCCACAGACAGACACACAGACACACAGACACACACACATAGCGGTCAAACTTATAACACCCCTCTTTTTGCGTCGGGGGTTTAAAAAGAAGGAAGAAAGGATTGATCGTGCTATTCTGCTGCATTCTATTTATCTCGCTAAATGCACTTGACGTTAGTTCCTGTGGTGAGTTAACTAGAGCTTTTTTTTTGTTGTGTTGGGGCTGAAAACATGTGGTAAGATTTCACATGTGGCAAAGTTACTATAATCCTTTTGAATAATCCATCGATCCTGGCTGTTTACGAATACTTTAACTTGGCACTCATGACAACCTTATATTAGACTTCATGAAATAAAATCTAATAAAAGTCCTGGAAATCAAGTACCTAGCATTCCTAATCTCCAAAACTTTGAAATGTGGCCTAAGTTAACCCATTTGTATCATCTTTACTTTTTGTGTGTAATAATTTAGATTGACCGCACGTCTCAATCAAATTAGTTTTGTAAATATAATCAACCACTCAGTTTCTATCAGCGAGGGCCTCTAACTGGTTCCGACATTGTTAATTTAAGTTTCATTACTGTTTCTTTAACTGTTGGTCCTTCATTGAAATAAAAATAAATAATAACTAAATACAAGCAATGTATGTTTGAGGGTCTCAACAAGATTTTTTATTTGACATATCACATGGTAATGTTTGCCAACCATTTTTATTTTCAGACTTTCCCAAAATCCAAATTAATTTATTTTCGTAACACTTGATGTGTTTGGGTCACAATAATTTATAAACGTACCTTTTAACTTAATCGGTCCAGTGGATTTGGAACAAAGTTGAGACAAGCGAACAGGCAAACAGGCGTACCAGTGATTATATTATATGGGTACCGTTTTATCATTCTGAGGTAGGAAACCCAAAAAGAGTAAAAGAAACTATCAACATTATTTTCAAAGAATTGAAGGAATAGAAAATTATGTTTGTGACTTAAGAAATCTTTTATATAGAGGAAACTTTGGTAATGATGTAGCGTTTTAGTGATTCCAAAAACAGAGCGAAAAAAATGCTCTAAACATTCTGCCATCCATTTTTTTGTGATAATATATTGGGAGTTTTAAGATAATAGGTCTTTACCTATGAAATTGCCGATTTTTTCTCAAGCTTTATTTTATTCATAATTTATTTGATTGAACAGCTATTACTGAAATTGTTTTTTATTTAAAACTTTGGCCATATAACGGAGATATTGAGTAAAATTTATACATATTTACTTTAGATTTTTTTGCTGAAAAAGAAGCTCGAATATAGCTCATTTCATCAGTTGCCCGTTTCATTGCTTATTTTTGCTGTACCGTTGTTACAGTTACAACTTTCAATAAACTAACTATGATGAAAATTAACTTAATGTTGTTCAAACCTTCCCACAAAATTTTGCTAAATTTGGATTTCGCATTCCCGAGAAAATCCAAAAAAGTTTGTATGGAAAATTCAATTTTCCAAAAATATTGTATGAAAAACGGCAATTTCATAGGTAAAGACCTATTATTAACAAACTCGTGATACTCAGGCTTCCTCCGATATTCCAGAAAAAACCTCAAAACCCTAATATTTACAAAATGCCTAATTTCATAACGATGCTTAGTCTCAGCCAAAATTTCATTGAAAACGTTCTGAAGTGTTGCAAAGTAGCAAAATAAATAAACCCGTTGTAAATGAAGGTCACCTCCAACCAATTTAACGTACACAGCATAAACATAATACCTCTTGTACTATAAGAGCAGTTCATTAAATATTTAAAGTCAGCCTAATGACCCTTTAAACTCCACAATGCGAGCGAATCCATGTTACACTCATTAACAGGACTATTAGCATTGGTGAAAGGCTTTTGCGATTGTACACAAATGTATTTAGAATGGACGATCTCATATACATACATGTGGAATTACGCAAATTACGGAATGATTGGTTTGGAATTTATAATAAACTAGCTTCCTGCGCGGAACTTCGTTCCCGTGGGAATCCGGGAAAATCATGTACCCTGTGTCCATCCCGAATGTTGTAGGATTCTAATGGTGAAAGAATTTTTCAAATTGGTCCTGTAGTTTCGGAGCCTATTCGGTGCAAACAAACAAAGAATCAAATCTTTCCTCTTTATAATATGTATAAAAGTTGCTCCGACTGATAAGTTTGATCATTGATAGTGATTGTACTAATTTGAATATTCTATCATCATCCTATGATGATTAGCATCTACATGTTGACAAATTATTTAAGCAGCGTCTGTGTAATGTCGACAATACCACATATTATTATTTAATTTAAACTGAATCCCGAATATTAATTTGTATTAGTTTGTAAGAGTTTGCAATAAAGAGTTTACATACACACATACCACTTAATCCGATCCCGGGACACCATTTTTGAACCATTTGTCTCGTGACAAGCGATAGATTCGATTAATTTGCTATTATCAATAGTGATAATAGTGATAATAATTCATCAGTAATCTGAAACGAACAGGGTCTAGCCCCTTTTGTATTCTATCAGTAAAACATTCGAAAATGTATAGAATCTGCGTTAACCAATAAAAGATATCCGTCAACAAGAGGCAAATTAGTTACCACAATGTTGCCCTCTTCAAATCTAGTGGTACACCCTGCGTTGAACCCTCTTTTGGTATCTAGATCTTAATATTCTGTGCACCACACTTTCGGGTAGCTACACTTGTTTGGGCGTGTGACAGTTTGCTTTCAAGGGACGAAAACTTTATTGGGACCCTATTTGTATGCAGAGCAACGTATGCAGGCTTAGAGGGCTTCGCGCGGCGCTGTGATTAGAGTGGGGCCTTATTTAATTGATTATCTAGTGTTGTGTTACCAATGTTGCCCCGATCACTGGGACATTTGTATGCATAATTGAATGGGCCCTACAATTTGCTAATCGATTTTGGTTTGGTATACTTTGTCTTTGATTCAGGAGCAACATTGATATTCTGAATGTTAGTATTTTTAAAAACTCTTACCCGCGTGAGGGATATTCACATATAATTTTTAGGGAATGAAAAATATTCGGCCCGAATGGGACTTGAACCCACGACCCCAGGGTTAGATCTCTTGGTGCTCTAACCAACTGAGCTATCGTGCCTTCAAGTCAAGCGGCGAAATTTCTCATTCCTTTACTTAGCACGTACGTTTCTTTCCCTAAAAATTATTCTGAATGTTTTCGTTCAATGTGACAAGATATTCACAAAAATATTGATAAAAATTATCAAATCTTTTGGGAAAGGCTTCTTTGCCCAGCAATGGAAAATCTATAAATCTATTTATTATTTATTTATTTATTTAACAATTTATTGCACACATGAAAATTAAACAGATTAGTAGAAGAAAAGATAGACGACACAATAGGTATAGCTTTTCTATGTTTTAGCTATATCGATAAAACTAAGAATCTCTGAATAAATCATATCATTAAAAATAATTACCATAAAAAATCTCATTATCTTTAATTATCTCATGTCTTTATATAAATTCTAAAACAATAGTAAAATTATTGCATAAAATAATAAAATTAAAGAAAAATCATAAAACTTGAAACATTACAATCAAATAAAATCAGATACGGTCTTTGTTTTGAATAATTTGACATCGATAATAATGTAATCTGTGTGTTTAATCTTTATTATTATAGAGGAGAGTGCAGGTGTCCGTTACAAGAGTTGTCAAAATATCGACAGGTACGGGTTTCGATACTATTCGATACCTTTAGAATAATACAATTTTATAAGAAATCCTATTACCAGAAATGAAAATTTACTGAAAATTTATGAAGCGTAATAATTAGATAAAACAATAACCTACTATCATAAACCTAATAATCAGAAACATAAACCTAATAATCAGAATTTATTGTAATAAAAATGATTAAACATTCTTCCCCTTTATAATATTAATGTAGATTAACTTCAGCTTCGTTTGTGTGAAATGTTATCCCATGTATCTCTTCAGCCCTCCAATCATTATTGTGAAAATATCATGTGATGGAAGAACAAACAAACACACTTTCATATCCTTTTACAAACGCGAAAAAGTTTGTATGGATGTATAAATGGATGTTTGTTACTCTTTCACACACAAACGGCTGCAATTTTTTTGATAAAACTTGGTATGAAGTTAGCTGACACCCTGGATTAACACATAAGCTACATAATTTTCCCAAATTCCCACGGGGACGAAGTCCCGGGCGGAAAGCTAATTTATAATATTAGTGATTTATTTTTATCGATAATATTTATCGGTAAACAGTAGCCGGTTTTGGCATCTCTAGTTAACACATACTAGCTCCACACCCGTCTCGCCTCGCTTGTCGGCATTGTGTCGAGCCGTCGCCCGGAAAATTGTGTCGTTATGCTATTTACAGACAAAATGACTGCCTCGGCGACATTATTCATATATTCGGATTGTTTCAATCAAATTTAAATGGTAATTCTGTTGGCGAACAATGTACACCCCCGGCCACAAATTTGGATGAGTTTTTTAGGAAATCAAGCTCTTGATAATAAACTTGGTCGAGTATTGTATTGAAACAAGATTGTTTTATGTCAATTTTCTTTGTCATAAAAATTGTTGTGTCTACAAATTTAGTTGGTTATTATTTCATTGTCTGTACTAATATTAGAAAGAGGAAAGATTTGATTGTTTGTTTGTTTGCATTGAATAGGCTCCAAAACTACTGAACCGATTTGAAAAATTGTTTCACCGTTAGAATCCTACATTATCTCTGATGACCATAGGCTAATATTATATTAGCCTATGTAATATTCCCTATTATGTAATATTCCCGAATTCTCAAGGGAACGAAGTCCCTGGCGGAAAGCTACATAGTTATTGAATAAAATTTTTGTTTAGCTCCTTTTTTCTTTTGTTTGACTATCTGGACAAATTGAAATCTTTGGTGATAAGTTGATAAATAAATAGTAATGATACTAATCGAGTTTTCAAAAGTGGGATAGTTACACAATCCATACTGTAAAATACAAAATTATACTTTTTACTACTTATACTTCTTTATTTTTATTTATTTATTTAACAGTTTATTGTACACAGAAAAAAAACACAAATATTACAGACAAATAGAAAAACGAACACAAAAGGCACAGCTTATTTCTTTAAGAAATTTCTTCCAGCAGACCTGGGACAGTGAGAGGCGTAAAATTAATAAAGACAGACGTGCACAATTAACCACTGAAATCTAAATACTAATATAAACTACATAAAAATACAACTACAATATATAAATAATTTATATAAATACACAGACATATATATATATAAACAATACATATAATATTATGTTCATTATACTGAAGGGAAAGCAACAGATACTTATACATAATGTTCCTTTAATTTCTTTCTAAATATCGGAAGTGTCTCGGAATTGCGGATGGGGTAAGGCAGTGAGTTCCACAGTCGGGCTGCATGAACGGAAAAAGAATAGGAGTAGAAGTCAGAGTGATGGGAAGGGATACAGAGGAGAGACCTAACGGAAGGACGACAGGGCTGGTCAACAGGTTTTGAAAAAGAGAAGCGCTCGCTTCATATCGTGTAGGTATAGTCAGTGTAGTAGGTGTGGCGAACTTGTCTAACCGTGGTGTCAGAGTTTTCAAACCGCACTATGGTCTCTGACTTGGTTTTATTGGTTTCAATCGACAACAGCCGGGACCGACAACTTAACGTGCCCTCCTAAGCACGGAAACGCTCGTGATAAATTGCCACTTTGGTCACCCATCAGGTTCCTTGCATCTGTGTAGGTACTGATCGGTTAAGATCAGCGAGAGCCAGTGAGCTACGAGCGCTTCAGAATGAGACCTATTTATAATGACTTCACGGAAAGTACCCTGTAGGTTTTGATTCCCTTGCAAGTGACGAAAATTTTTTCTACGGTGCCTGAGCATTGACGAGAATGCTCAGGCCCAATAGAAAAAAAACCCAGCTGCGATAGAAAAGAGATGTATCTCAAATAATAAATAATCATAGGTAGGTAATAAAATAATAACCGGTTATGATCGTGATCCTTACTGGCAAACATATAAAAATTGATAGTTTTATTACTCAGGCGTCGATTTAAAAAAATAGTTTAATTAATTATTTTGATTACTTCATTCAAAAATACGAGTATGTTACTTAAAATGGTTGCAGGTTGGCTCATTTAATATTATTAACAAAGCTTAAAGTCGTAAGAAATAATAGGTACATTTGTTGTAAGTAATCTAGAACCTTCGTGCGAGTTTGATCTCAAAATAGTCAGAATTTAATACATAGTATCGTAACGTGAAAATATTATTGTTGACTGCGATACCATCGATAGTTTGGAATCCTAGTATCGCCATCAGCGCCATCTATACCCTAAATATAATTATCACGTAAGGACACATTCTATACTACCTAATGGTTTTGTCTTAACTATCATAGTAAAATATCGTTAAGCAAACACCATAATGCATGATTTACCACTCATGGGCAACCGGTTTGAAGTTTTGGGGGTAAAGGTGAAATCAAACCAGAATGTATTTATTACGTTTTTTATTTATTATTAATCACGATCAACCAGAACGCTATCTAGAAAATCAGCAGGATGATTAAAAACATCTTCGTGTCTGGCCCAACCTAAGAAGTATAAAATACTGATTATATGAGTACAGCTTCCCAAAGTTCTACGGCCGTGCAAACATGAACAGTAATGTTCTTTAATAACGTTTGTACCCTGCAGCGCGGTATTGTACAACACATATGTATAATAAATTGTTCTTCTCCTGTGCCGTGAGTTGATCAGGCACCGTATTAAAACGTCATTAGGATCCCCAAATACTAGTTGCGAGTTGCGGTACCGCTGTATCTCGTACAGCGAGCATTTGCTCGCTGCAGTACGAGCGTGCCATTTTGACATGATATGTCCCAATTGAAAACAGTATTAAGTCATCCAGTGATAATCGAGGAAAATTCAATAATTGTGGGTTTTGAGCCTCCAGTCGTTCAAATGACACTCTTTGTCTATTAATGTTGTGGTCCAGAACGTAATCTGCCAATAGATTTGGTTTTTGTATCTTTTCATTAATTGCTTGTATAAAATCATTTGTGTAGGGGCTGTCCTCGAACGGCTCTTGATAGCAGTTGATTAAAGCTCCTGCAATTTTAAAATCTTGAAATGCGTGTGGCATGGCGCGATAAAAAATTCGATGGCGAAATATTTTAAAGTCCCTCTTAAATATTTTAAAGTGACCTTGAGCCTAAGCCTGTCCTGCCTGTTACGGTTTTAAAAATATTAACTTTCGAGTAAAACAGTATTTTATCATTTTTAAATATTATGCCAAGTAGGCAGTGATTTCTAGGGCTGCATATACTACTATCACAAAGCACTTTAATATAGTAATAAAAATTCAACATAAATAGTAGTATTTTACCTAATTAATTACAGTATTAATTAAACTTTTTTTTTAATCGACGCCTGAGTGATAAAACTATCAATTTTTATATGTTTGCCAGTAAGGATCACGATCATAACCGGTTATTATTTTATTACCTATTATTATTTATTATTTGAGATACATCTCTTTTCTATCGCAGCTGGGTTTTTTTTGGGCATTCTCCTGCGACATAAACGGCTGTATCTTTTGATTTCGTTGCCTTAGAAGTTTAATTTTTTCACAGCTTTAAGGGACGGTAGACCTGAGTATTTGATATAAATTCCAGCTTGATACTTCCACGCGTTCTTGAGAAAAAGGGTATTGACAGACAGACAGACGGACGGACGGACAACAAAGTGATCCTATAAGGGTTTCGTTTTTCCTTTCGAGGTACGGAACCCTAAAAATCAGTAATTTTATCGTAAATAACATCATGCATAGTCGGAATCAAAGGGTTTTATTTCTAAACTACGTGCAGAACACTATAACGAAATTGTGGAATTTATTGCGAAGTTATGAGGTTATGGATGCGCTCATAACTCCGCAAAATTTAAAACACGTCACAAATGATTTCAGATGAAAAGGCATTTTTTTCATGTTGGTTGCCAATAACCTTTAAAATAGGTTTAATAAATTCATTGTGTGAGTCAGAAGCACGCTAGGAACATGACAAAGAAGAAGCCGAGAAGTCAATCCAACTTAGATTGACTTGCTCTGACAAAGACTTAAAGCGAGAAATAAAGTCACATTTTATCAAGGACTTAAATTTTAGCATGTCAAGTAAAATTCATTCTAAACCAACTGTCAAATGAATACACGGCTATTTTGCGGACACGAAAGTAGTTTTGCATACACTTTTACATTGATAATAAAAGTGTTAATAGGAATGGTGTCCTATGGGAATGAGATGGTAAGCAAGTTTTTCAATAGTATTGTTGGTTTGTAATAATAGGACAGTTTATTTTAAATGGATTAAACTTGATTCGTATTTTCAGTGGTATATGCAATACTTATACGAGAGAAATCCAAAAGGTAATTTTTTGGCCTCAACCAAATTTTAGATAAAAAAAAGTTGATTTGTTTGTGTTAAAACAAGGAAGAAAGTTAGTACATCCTTTTCCACTAAAAATCCACCCTACATGAAATAAATCTCACGTTATGATAACACAAGTAGGAACGACATTTTGGAATCTCATTTTTTATGTCCTTTTTTTTTAGAATGGGTTCGCTCTTGACCACAAGGATGGTTTTCTAGTTCAACACAAGGATGCGGTGGTCGATGTAGTAAGCTCACCCAGAGGAAGCCTATTCATTCGAACTCTAAAGATATTCGGGTTGTATCATTGTATTTCATTTTGGATTGGTTGAGATTACAGGCGTGACCGTATAGCATTTTGTTTATGTAAAATCACGCACAATTTAATTCCTTGGTTTCCTTGTAAGAAAACAAAAGAAACAATTCAAAAACCTTAACACGCAAGCTTAAGCCGTAGCGTACGCGTACATCCATGAAGTACGAAATTTATTATTCACAAATAGACTGAGGAAATTGAGTTTTAACGAAGACAAATTTCAACTAAAGCGGAATCAATTACTGGAGATTTATTTTCAGTGAACGAAAGAATTAAGTAACAGCGAGCAAGATGTACTTAGATTGAATTTTTGTTCGACGCAGAACGAGTTGGAGAAATGGGATGTCGATGTTGTGATAAGTGGAATAACTTTTTCGTTTATGTTATTAGAAAGATTCGGCGTGAGTGCTTGCGTACTTTCATCAATTGTTATACATACGCATCATATAATTGATTTTTGTTACTGATCCTTATGCAGCACCACATTATTCAACCCATAGATTTAGAATTTTGGTTTTCATTGTGACTAAAATTCTAAAAATTAAAAATTAAGGATGTGAATCACTAAACTGAATAATTATATGAAAAAACGATTCCATATTTACTCGCATAAAATTGAAAGCTCTTTTTTTTCGAATAAACTTTTTTCTCATAACGATATCTTGTAATAATCAGTAAGTCGTTATGACAAAATATCGTTAAAAAAATTATGCGTTAAGAGTTATGCAAAAAAATTAGGGCTTTCAATTAAATGTTGTTCCAGTTACATCTTAGTTTTCAACTGATTTGATCTACTTAATTAATGTTATTTGCTGAAAATTGTCTAGTTTATTGAGTTGATATATTTACATCCTTAATTTTCGCAAACCAATTAAAGTCACTCAATTTTAAGAGGACCTACACTTCACTTTCTCGCGTTGACTGTTTTTGTGTGGTGATATTTGACACCACCATTACACACTTGAATGAGTGAAACGATTCAAAGGACGTTATTGTGTTTCTGCTGGAAGTGACTAATATTGAGTCAGCCTCGTAAACTAGAGAACTTTCCCGAAGGAATATTAGAGTATTTGAATATAGTCCTATTATTTATTAAGTGCATTGCGAAGTTTTAAAAGATTTTAGCTGTTTTAGGTGTTCCCTTGGCCAACAAATTTGCAATTCGAATATTCCAGCAAAATGTGGTTGACTATAATGGTCTATGCAGGCCAGACACATGGTGGCCTGACAACTCAGTCGATAATGACCTTGCTTACTAATCCATAAGTTATGGGTTCGACTCCCCACCAACACAAATATTTAAAATTGGAAATCACATTTTTAAATTTTTGTGAGGTGTCTGTTTATATATAAGGTCCTAATTTATTAGTCACTTTCCTTTTAACACGTTATTGTGTAGGTCAAAATATATCATTTGAGTCAAAAAACAAAAGCATACTTAATATTAAATTTAAAAGGTCTTGAAAAATTTTGTTATGATATTTTTTCATTACCTACTATGTTGAATAAACCCATCCATTCAAACGTAAATAATAATTGCAGTAGTAGAGCGGGCGAGCGGGGAGTGGACGGCTATAATCGAAAGAGAACCATTCCTTCATCTTTAAATGGAAAAAATTTTTTTATTTTTTTTACAAAATTTAATTTTCAGATAATTAATTTTTATGTTGTTTTTTGGAATACTATCAACCTATACAATAACGCCTTGGAAGGTAAGTGACTAATAAATTAGGACCTTATACATATAATAAGTATGTATTTACAGGAAAAAGTATAAAAGTAGTTTATCAGTTATCTAGCACCCATTGTACACAAGCCTTGCTTATACTTCGTTTTTTTTAATTTGGGTCTTTTATTATACACGTTAAAAAAAACAAGTATAGTTTGAAATTAATATGGCCATATGAAGTGCGCAAGAATATTGACATTTATTTACTTCATTATTTACATTTACAATGGTACGCAAATACTACCATAGGAAATAACTCATCCAGTTGAGTTCGACATCGTAGCCCGTGTTCCCGTGTGGCCAGCAGATGTCGCGCGCTCACCTGGCGTGCGCACTGCGCGTGCGCGTGTGCGGGCGTGCACGCCGGCGCGCGCGCATGGGCCGTATTATTACTAAAATACTCAGCACAGGATTGGATTCAGTGATAAATGCTTTGTGGCCTTTCTGCAAAACCCACATTTAACTTTGTTAATTATGTTGTTTCTACATAACATAAATTAAATTGTCATAGATCAACTAAGATATTGATATTAGTTGCACACTGATACTGACTCGAAATAGAAAACCAGGCTTAGAAAAATTACTAGTTGGGGAGGTAATTAGGCGTATCAAGTGACTAATTAGTTAGCCAAACTATAGGGGTTGATTCTACCTACGTAACTGAAGAATTTTCCCCTAGTTGTATAGAGACACAAAACATGAAAAAATGTTTTGTGTCTCTATACAACTTGAGTGATCTGTTGTTTGCCTTACATGAAAGTTGACATTTTTTTTTAAGATTGAAATGGGTTCCTTGGGGAGTGCTGTTCAGTGTCATGAGGAATCAACCCTAAAGATTTGCTAACTAATTTATAGTGTATGTGGAGTATATATTTTAACTTTCTTTTTAGTCATTCTAGAATTACCATTTTATTTATATTTTTAAATATTAAGACATTGAAATTTGAATGAAGCTGAATTGAGAAATCTTTATAGACCGAGCTCCCGTTGCACGAATCCCTACATCACGAGTTGGCAGCTCAGAAATGTAATGTAGCGATAGATACTACTTAGGAGCGCTGGATGGCTGAATAGAAAAACTGCCAGGCTGAATGCAGGCAACCATATATATTTATGAACGGCACGTCTAGGGCAATCGATCTGCATTAGTTTCATCTTGCCACCTGATCTATACAAGAAGTAAAAAAAAAATAACTTCTTCCAGGATATCTGATGGCAAACTACTAAAATCCAGCGCTCCTAAGCAGTATCTATCACTACATTACATTTCTGAGCTACGTCCTCATGAGGTAGGGTTTCGTGCAACGGGAGCTCGGTCTATTAAGGATAGGCATATTTTGTGCCTTAAATAAACATGCAGTCAACACCCACCTAGTTCTTAAGACCTTAAAAAATGTCATTGTGACCTCAAGACTACCCCTAACGCCGACTCTGCTCTATTTAATCCTTATTTAATAAAGAAGTTATCGCAAGATGTGTGTTAAACAGTCTGGCACGCGATACTTTTTTGTGCGTATTATGACTTTTTATGTTTTTTTTTTATGATTAATGTTGTTTTAATATTTTCAAAACAAATTACTATTTGTTGTTGTTATTGCTCATTATTACTCTCATAAGTTACAGATGATAACAGTAACGGTAAATGATTTTTTTTAAGTAATTTGGTAGGTACTAAGAGAAAAATACATTATTAGTAAATTTTGCACAGCAAATTTTGGCATGACACATTTTACCCCCCGACAAAAAAAAGAGATTTATAAGTTTGACGTGTATATCTGATGTGTTTCTGTCAATGGCATCTAACTCTTAAACGAATGGACCGATTTCGATGCGATTTTTTTGTTTGAAAGCTGACAGATATACAAGGTGTTTCAAAAAAACCCAAAAAAAATAATTTCCAAAATTTAATTTTAAAAGTGAAATAGTCGCAACTCTAGTAATCAGTTGCATGGTTTGACATCTTTCAAAATGAAAATTTCATATAATTAATATGACATAGTTGTCATATTTGTAATAGAGCTGCGCAATAAGTTAAAATTTTAATTAATTTTGAATCATCTTTTTTTTGGGGTTTTTTGAAACACCTTCTATTTTAATAATAATAGTAATGTCAAATTTTAGAGTTTTGTTCGACATTGTGGTACGGTACTCTTAGAGATTTCATTGACCAGTCCATGAACAGGTCAATAAAATCTTTACACAATTCAATTTATGTCAAACGTGGCATCTAGTGGTTCTAGAACCACTGATGCTCTGCCTACCCTATTAGGGATTATAGGCGTCAGTGTATGTATGTACGTGTGTATGAAATCTCTAAATCTCTCTAACGCACTTATCTAACCCTTTTCCGATAATTCTACTTCCGATTACCTCTATCACCATAACAGTTTGTGATTGTACACAGGCCAGCGCATCAGGTTACTCTATTTTCATTGCAAAACCGCTCTTATCACAACAACACAGAGTGCACGCGTGTGGTAACCTGAGTTGCGGCCGTCCGTACTATCTGAAGTATCTGAGCATGGAGCTATCGATAAGCAGTCGTTCCCCCTTTTTTTTAAACAGCTGGACATACAATGACCTCTGGTCTACTCACAAGCTGCCTCGCTAACATCTGTTCCCACGGTTTAGGTACCTAGTAAAGCAGATATAGGTAGCTTAAAATAATCAGTTTGTGTCGATATCGGTGTTTTTTTGGTTCTTATTAGGACTGACTATTTTGGTTCGAAAAAAAAACATACTGCGCTTTCTTCAATATTTAGTCGACTTAAAAAAAATAGGAGTTCTTCAATTCGACTTTTTTTTGAATGTTTGTTTTTTTGTTGAACCAATTTTGATTAAATATAGATAAGAACCATCTTGATTGACAAAAAAAAAGCCGCACTGAAATCAGTCCATTCGTTTAGGAGCTACGATGCCACAGACAGACACACACGTCAAACTTATAACACCCCTCTTTTTATCGGGGTTTTACAACAATGATTTTCATATACTTACCAACAAAAAAAAAAAAAAAAAAATAGTTATTTGAACAGCAATTTCGATGTTTTAAACTAACAGCCAATGTTTGAAACTGTTGTTAACCTAATTATGACGTCGAAACTAAAAGTTTAATTACGCGGTAGAAAACCACTAATTCAAATGTTGAAGCAGGCTTTACGCGCGGTGCAAACCAAACTACTCACAGTATAGCTAGCATATCCCGCGACAAACTCGCACGTCGTCATGCCACACAAAAGGCGGTGCAACTTTACTTTGACTACATGAGGGCCCCGTGCAGGCTTGTTTGCTTTCTGACGTTGTCTTTCGACACTTTTTTGACAGTTGACCGTGGCGCATTTTACAACGAGCACGTTGTGCTTTAGCTGCAGGTAACAGAAAAATAACTAGAGCGAAGCGAATGTTTTATAGGGCTCCAGTTACACATTACCTAAGGCACGTATATTGTTCAACGTTTTACAATGCAGTAGCCGAGGAAAAAAACTTAAAAAAATGTTGTCAAAAACTTACATCGGCATTGTATAGGTATATCCAAAGTTCTTAAAAGATAGCATTTCCAATCAAAATTCACTAAAAACGAGTTACAATTGAACAATGTGCACTAATACTTTACGATTAAACAGAAAACATTTAGGAATAAACATTTTTATAACAAAAACTTGATTTTGTTGAACAAATAATTTCAAATGACGGGCAAAACAATGGCGAGCAAAATATTTTTCCACAATTATGAAGCAAAGGCTAAGTAAATAAAATGCCAATTGCGCCTACAGAAATTATTAAATAGTTCAATTATTTGTTAAAAATCAGATTTGTTTGATTGAAAAAGTAAAATAAATAGTTTACTTTTATATTTTATTTCACTGAAAATCAAGATTTTCGTCAGAAATAATTATTTTGTCAGGCATAAAAACTCGTTGCTGTCATTCTATAAAGCCAGTATGAAGCTTTATGTAACAGGTATTACTCTCACTTGTCAAAAGGGTCACTGAATTATCAAATCAGCTACTCTTAATTGCGTCATACATTTTTGTCAGTATTTTATTCACCTTTTGCTTACTTTTTATGCATGATTTAATAAAAAAAATAACTTTACTGGATCACAGAACAGCCACTGAAGTTGAAATTCGGTATATGAAAAATGGTCTATTTGCTCATTAGTTCCAATATTTTTATTATTTTCAAAATCTTCTTCTCATTTCAAAATTACATAACATGACATGTGTTTTATGGGGTACGTAAACGTACACTCCGTGGCCATGTTACGGGGCCATTTCCGAGCAACTGCATTGTAAAAAGTTTGTCAATAAAAGCTACACTCCAAATAGGTTTTATGCCAACCTAAATGTATGACGCGAAATATTATTAATATTATTATCGTGAATTCATGTGAATAAAGCCATAAAGCTTTGTTTGGGCAGAACCAAAGTGGTATCGTGGTCTCTGCCTATTCCAGTAGGACATTAACGTGAGCTTATGTATGTATGTAAGAAATATGTCGATATTAATCAGAGATTGATTATATTGAGTTTAATGAGGTTCATTCTCGGGTCATCGGTGTTCGTACCTATCTCTCTTATGTGTACTAAGACACCCACTAGCTCACGACACAGGGATCTATTATATATGTATCTGTTATATTATATAATAAATATAATATAATAATAAAATCACTCGAAGTAGCAATCGTAAAGTCACTAATGCTTTGTACATTATCTATTAAGAAAAATCTACAGCAATACAGAAATGCTTATATCTATAATTGTATCTTAAACTTGTGTACACTAATTAAAAAATTATATGGTTTGGACTCTGGATAAAAAAAACAAACAGAATCATAAATTATAAACAAAAAAAAATAATTGAAAACTGCTGTAGTTACCTAACTGTTACCTGTGTAGTTACCTCAAACTATCTTTTCTAATTACTTCTTGTTCATCATATAAATTGCAAAACTTTATTACAGGTATATAATATTCTTAGGGGAATATTTAAAACTCATACGAAACTCTCGTAAATTAATTTCGCGCGTAAACCTGCCGTTGTATTTTCATTTTAGAGCATTGGCTGCGATGAAAATTTTATAGTGCATTCAATTATAAAGTTACTGCGCCACTAGCATACAACGCCGGCTAAATAAATACCGAAATCAATTTTAAAGATTGCTTTGCACATTTATGTAACTTTTGTAAAGTGTATTTTATAAAGTCTCTTAAAATACGTACCTACTGTGCTTCTATTTTCTAAGAAAACAGAACACACACACACACACACTCAGAACACACATCCTTACTTCCTTACTTATTATTAATATTATAAATGCGAAAGTAACTCTGTCTGTCTGTTTATCCGTCTTTCACGCCTAAACTACTGAATCGATTTTGATGAAATTTGGTACAGAGATAGATTAGAGCCTAGGAAAGGACATAGGCTACATTTTATCCCACAGTTGGGCACGATATAACCTGTAGTCCACGCGGGCGGAGCCGCGGGCGGAAAGCTAGTTGCCTATATTTTCTTATTGTTGCCCGGCTAACTGTAAGTTTCAGAAATAATAACAAAACAACAATGTAAGTAGGTACGTACTAAAAATTTAAATTATTGTAGGCGATAAATCTAATAAACTAATAACTAATAAGTATAAAGTATTTACGTTGCTCTGCCCCCCAATTGCGATAAGCTTGAACGTGTTTACCAAAGTTTAACCGCTCACGTGTCCTTTGTATTTAGCCCAGAATACAATGAAAACCGATCTTTTGTAGGCAATAATTCTAACCGCAGCAAGTCATTACTCTAGGCGTGGACTCTAGACTTTTTAATGGATAGAAAGAAAAACGATTCCACCAAAGGACATCTGCCAAAAATGCCCCAAGCCTGGTGCAAAAGAATTGTATCTCAAATTTTAGACGAAAAATAGTAAAAACAATGTGAAGTGCCGCTATTTCAAAATTCGGTGGCTAACATGGTTTTTTTTTCGGAGAAAAAATAAAATAAAAAAATTGCCGGGCCTGCGGCAAAAAACATGTTGGCCACCGATTTTTGAAATAGCGACACTTCACATGGTTTCTACTATTATTTGTCTAAAATCTGAGATACAATTCTAGAGCGCCGGGCCTGCGGTAATTTTTTATTTATTTTTTTATTTTATTTTTTCTCCAAAAAAAACCATGTTAGCCACCGAATTTTGAAATAGCGACACTTCACATTGTTTATACTATTATTTGTCTAAAATCTGAGATACAATTTTTTAGCGCCGGGCCTGGGGTTTTTTTCTATGGCGGATACCCTTTTTCGGACCATAATCTTAGTATATAGAAATGCAGGTCCTGACTCACACTAAATCGTCAACTTGGACCTAGAATGCTGAAAAGTACGAAAAGGCTAGGAATAAGGACGGATTTTACGAAATTCCCAAGAAACGAAATCCTGGGCATCCTCTAGTAATAGATTTGTTGGTACAAGCCCACCGATTTTCAGGAGTTAGGGGGCTTTAAATTGAAAATGTTATATTGAATTTTGTATCAAAGTGCTGTGCAAATTAAATCTAATAAATTAAATTTCTTCTTAAATTAAATTGTTTCTTTCATTGGTTCTAGAACATAAGGTAACAAAATTTTTTCATCGAATAGATCGTATTTCGACATTATTGTTTCACGATAGCTGTTATTAAATAGAAACACAGGTTACAGGGCTAACAAAGCTGTAGTTTTTAACCTGCCAAGCCCGACGAGGTCAATTTTGGGTCACGTTAAGCCCGATTTTGCATTTTGATGGGAATTTTCTTTTGTAATAAACATCATTCAGCCCGGATAAAGCCTGGATATAGTGAGATCAAATGCACTTCCTTATAAAGAGCTAATTTGAAAATTCCAATTCTATTCCTTTAGTTTTTCTTTTGCAAAACTACAATCCAGAATTATTTTTTTCCCTAAAATATTCAAAACAATTTGTACAAAAAGCCAGAAACAGATTCATTCAACGTACGTTATATCGGTTTTATGACCATATATCGTTACGTTTTCGCAAGAGGCCTATGATAATTTCCATGTATAATCTGTTACAATCGATCGGCTGCCGATTGTAATTGGCAATTTAATTCCGAGCAGATAAAACATTAACCGGGCGGATTGCTTTTTATAGTCAACTGCTTGCAATACAGTAAATTAATACAGAATCCACGTCAAAAAAAGAGTAAAATGTGCAAGAAAGCGTTCCAATTACTAAAATCACAATTCAATTTATATATCACACATGCTACGGAGCTTGAGAAGTAGTTTTTTTATTATTTTGTCTTGTCCTTGTCTGCACTTAATTAAGTTGTGCCACTGGTTTATTGGCATCATTCAAATATAAATATAGTTTTGTGACAATTTTCTATGCGTAATATGCTAATGAGATCTTTAAATCGTTACTATACAACAAGAATGGGGTAACTTACTTTACCTACTGCCATCTGCATTGAGAAACTGATATGAATCTTCGCCTTATTTGCTTCCATTGAAAATTATGTGATAAAAAAATCAGGGGATACAGTTCAAAAAGTTGCAGTTACATATCTTTATCCATTTAGTTTGTCAAGCTGTTTCTACTTAATTTAAAATCTTCTGATATATATTAAATATACCCTGGCTATATTTTTAGTTTTCGGAGTAAGAACACCATTATAATAGTTTGTTTTAAATTTGAGCACATGTTACTTTAGAAATTAAATATGGACCATTGGCTAGTTGTACCAGATTACAGATTATCTAAATATAGGACGGCTGTTCAAACGATTCCGTATATAACAGCATGTAACGAGCATGTATCAAGATTGGTAGAGTTGGAATTAGTAAACAGATTTATCGATAGGGTTATATATTATTTTGGGTGACATAGCCAGCAAACTGAAAGTTTCTTAGTTTTTTGCAAATGATTTCGATTTTTATTATATAAAATATATAAAATACGCTCACGTCTATAATCCCTGACGGGGTAGGCAGAACATTATCAGTGATTCTAGCGAACTACTTGATGCCACGTTTGACACAAATTGTGAGGGTTATCAGATGAAACAAGTTGCATAATGGTGAGAGGTGGTCAGCCTTTCGCTCATTATACAGCAAAATCCTCGCATCCCTCTTGCAGAGTTATACTGTACACCTGGGAAGCTGGCACATTCTTAGTTTTTCTTTTACTCCCAGTCCAGCATGGTCGAATTATTCCATGATTCAACTAATAATGCGACAAGTGTTACAATCAAAGTATGCAATATATTCTATAAAATTAATAAAATCATTTAGGTATTTCAAACATTTGTCCATATCACATGATAATAGTCAAATTACATAATTCTGTTTAGATGGTATCAACTGTCTAACGTAAGAAACGAACGAACAAAACACAATCCATCCGAAACCCGCCTGTTGCTTCTGCTGTACTTCAGCCGCGATTCGATTCTATGTGCTAATAAAATTCATCGATAACCCTTCGACATCACTAGGGTATATTGGACCCACGTTTGCCGACCCTTGGTTATCAATGGGACATCGCGACACGACCCACTCATCTAATCTGCCGCAAACAACCACCGATCGCCGAGAGGTTATCAAGTTCCAAATTAAATCGGTTGCACGTTACTACAGCCTCTTTTATGCTTGAACAACGAGGCAATAATCTTTATAGAACTTAAATAACCCCTTAAAGTTACTTACAAATAAATTACTAAACAATCCTATCTTCTCACTATTATTATACCTAAATTCGAAAGTTTGTGAGGATGTATGAATGTATGGATGTTTGTTACTCTTTCACGCTCAAACAGCTGGACCAATTTCGTTAAAATTTGGTATGGAGGTAGCTGATACCCTGGATTAACTTTAACACATAGGCTACATAATTTTCCCAAATTTCCACGGAAACGAAATCCCAGGCGGAAAGCTAGTCACTTATAATTATAGCCAAAATTATTACCTATTTTTGAAGTGAAACTTCTTTAGGCGGGTTGAGAGTAAAATTTCAAGGTCGCGTCACGGCATAGCGTCATATTGAGGGGACGTTTTGCCTAAGAAGTTTGCTCGACACACACACTCATTTTTTTGTAGACGTATATTTTTTTGTAGACGTATTATAATCAACATCTTCCTATCTAACTAATGGTGGCTCTGTGATCTGTAGAACTCGCGAGTAAAAAAATTGAAATAGCTGAAATATTATATTATTTACGTCTTCAATTAAAAGAATATAATCGAACCTGCTCACAAAATTTCACGAAAATCAGTGTATTGTAGGCTTTGTAGGCTTTAAAATCTTTATTTCTTACCTACTCAAATCACATTTACTGAATACGCCAAGTCATCTAAAAGCACCGCACTGGTGCCGGTACATTAAACAAGAAATCGAAGTCTCGATGTCTGAAGCCCGCGACGCAAACATGGAAGAAATCAATCTACAACCGACGTGTTTATTCAAAACTCCACCTCGTGAAGCCTGCAAGGAAATAGATGAGTATGTACTTTTTCTTTCCACTTCAACATGCTTCTTCAACAACTGTAATTTATTTCACCTATATGAAAAAAGTGATTAAGTAAAATACAGTCAATCAATTGGGCCTTTTTTATATAATTCGGAAACGGCACGGCAAAATTGTACTACTAGGGATTTTTGTAGAATGATACCTAATTCAAATTTTGACATTCTGTGCCGTGCCGTTCGAATTATAAAAAGGCCCATTTGCAATCGATTTTCATGTGTTTTCCTTTCGCCATAGAAGAGATCGCTGTTTAGCGATAAGGCTTGTAAGGCTGTAAGCAAACTTAGAACCCTTGTACACTTTTGGTTGTAAGATTGAATAGTATTGTATGTATTTAAGTAAGTATGCAGTTAAGTATTTATCTACCTATCTGTGAAAGCTGCTTCAATAGTAGATTTGTTTTCCGGTGGAGTAAACAATTTTTGTGAAAAAGCAGATATTGGTTCTGTAGTTGGGTGTCTTATATCTTTGAGATTGAAATATAACAAATCAATAAAGTTTTTTGGTTGGCTAAACAAATAATCTGATTGAACTAATAAAGAACTCAAAATTATTATCAGATCCCTAACTTTAGCTCGAATTTTCCTTTGATTCGTAGAACATTCTATCTTTCATTGGTAGAGGCATTAGAACGCATATTAATTAGCAACCGAATGTCTGACTGTACGAACTTACATCGTATCAGGTTATCAGCACCAAGTTTCACAATTACAAGGTATTTGCACTTACGAACTTTGTAAAGAACAACGTATAAAGATACAGATAACTTGATAACTTCTGAAAATTCTCTCGTCTCGTATTTTGAACTTTGATTTAAGTTTGATAAGTTCAAATAAATACTCAAATACGAGTCATAAATAACTTTTAAAATAAATGAGCGAGAGAAATTTCGAGATAATATCTTTTAGATGTCTAGCTTCTGAAATGAAATTAGTGCTTGCAATAAACACGCGAGACTTGTTAACCTCAATTACATTAACATAAACAATGTAAGCATTTTTTTTATATTTTGAAAAAAGGAGGTATATCGTAATACAGTACTTTCGGTGTTCATAGATGTAGTTAACGCACTATTACGAGGCACAATGACAAAGTAAAAAAAAAAGATTTATTTTATAGAATATGTTACCTAAAATAAGTCAAAATAGTGAAGTACCTACATTGAAGGATTTATATACATACAAACATTTAATCTTTTAACTCTATTCCTATTCGCAAAGGTGCATTCTTCCCCAGAGAAGAATAGGCAAGAAACTCCGAGGGGTGCTTTTTTTTTAAATCTCATCACTAATTTCCTTATTTTTTAATTTTAACTAAATCCAAAATAACTCTAAAGCTGAGCAGTTTATTGCCATAGTTGCTTGTCTGATGATAAATAATCACGCACTAGGACAAGGTGATTCAAGTTTTACTAAGTTTTATTTAGAAAACATCAAAATTATATGGAAACCTACAGCGCGCTCTCTAAATATACTCCGCGTCAGAAAGAAAGTCAGAAAGTGGCTATTACGTTAAAAAATAAGTGGTTACTATGGTTCTATACTATTTCACTATTGCGAAGGTTTCATTTAATTTGGTAAAGTATAATCCTACCAAATACAGCACTACTGTATTAAAATAGTAAACAAAAGTCGTGCCCACTAATTTGTAGCGTAGGTAACAGCCACTTCTCGCCGTCGTATCTGACAACTAGTATACTTATCTATTACTAAGTTTATATAACCGCCAAACAACTACAAGGTCCCCAGGCCCCTATCACCTGGCCTGGTGGCAACTACCCTTTTCCATCTAAAATGACACCCACTCCATAAGGTCCCACGTCTACTTTCTAAATTTAACCACATACATTTTTATAGATCGACCCATCGAGTTTATATGACATTTACTCTACAGGAAGTTCTAAAGAAAGTTACATGACAGTGTCACCTAAAGATTTTCTGCTGAACGATGCAATTTAATGTGAGTTTTTATTTCATTGCCACTACCCCAAGAAAACTATAATTTATCACCATTAGTTTAGCCCTGTAAAGGACAACTTTTGTACAACAATCTACTGCTTCAATGAATGGAGTAAGTGTATTTATTAAAGTACTATTTTTTACTACAGAGAGTTGGTTCCCGTGAGAATTCGGGAAATGATGTAGCATTGTGATGTTTTTGAAGTCTACACTATTTTACTGCAAAACATCAAAATAAATTCAGACTTTGCGCGCAGGAAAACATGCTTAAGCCACCAAAAATGTCACATTTATAATAAGACTTATTTAAAGCCGCTTCTGACACTTGTCATTCATGTCGTGGTACTTAAACTGCTCATAGTGGAGGGTACCGCGAAATTCCAGGCACACCTTGCTTTCCTTTGATTGAAGTTAGCAGCTTCGTAAATAGTAAAAGTTAACAAATTAGTATACCGTCGTGGCGTTTTAATAAGCAGCACGACTTCTAGCGAATGGCAATTAGTTCGACAGTGTCACGCGTGGACTTAACGCGTCTAGTTTGAAAAGTCAGTCCGCGTCTTCGTTTTAATGAGTTTTCGCCTAATGCCTTCCTTGCGGGGCAAAATTTATGTCATGAATAATAATAGACGGTAAAACGCCGTTGAAATCTAGCAACACGTCCACGCATAAGCCGCCGAAGAAACATCTTAATAAACACGCAGTAACGAGTTGATGACAAGTAAAGCGGCGTCAGATTCGCGTGTAATTATTCCGAGCACACAGAGACACTTGGGGCTTAAGACGCAATATCGTGTGATATGAGAAGATGAAATGTCTCGTTCAAAAACCTGATGACATCAACAAATCATAAACACCGAATGGTTCTTTCAAGAAGGTCATAAAATCTTAGTGCTCCAAAGTCGGTGCTGACCAATGGTCGAGACTGGCAACCAGTACTGGGTTTCTCTACTTCCCATTGGTGTTTCACCATATTTTAACTTGATATTTATTGATTGATTGGTTGAAATAGACATGAATGTTCGTCAGCTTTGCTGAGGTCTTCGGAACAGATAAGAAACATGCCAAGAAGTATGTATTACAAACTGTTTGTCCCCACCAACAACTATTTAGAACAAAAGTAGTTGTTAAAATCAAAGTATATCATGAAAGTTCACGGTCTATAAAAGAACCAACATTATCTGAAGGCATAACTGTGTGTAAACTCCGGGATACGTTAAGCTACGTTAGACATGGGCGTCAATTAAAATATACGGAGGCTGTAGCGCGGCCGCTTAGAGCATGAAGTATATTGGAAGGCAGATAATCGTGTTATCCTTATTAGCTTAAGAAAAACATATTTACCAACTCTAACTGCCTTATTAATAAACATAACGCAGCGTTGGAGTCTCTTTTTTCTATAGAAACTTAAATAGAAAAAATATACTCCAACGCTACGCAATCTTTATAATACGGCAGTTTAAGTTTAGATGATTAACTTTATCAGGCTGTTAAAATAAGTCTAAGTTTTAGAAAGTGTTTAACTTGTCATATCAAAAAGCGAGATCTCACCAAATTCTCAAATCAGAAAATGGGATTAAATAAGGTTTTTTTTTTATAAAAATCAGTGCAACATTCTCTTATAATCGAACATCTGGTTATCTAAAACTCTAGGGTTTAATCTTGAAAACTTAACGAAACACGACACTGTTGGAAAGTTAAACAATACTCAACACACTGAATACCAATCCTGATCGATTTTCAGAGGTTTTTCACAAGTTTTTTTAGTTCACTTTCATCTTCATCAATTGATGTTGTGAACACGTAAATAAAATCCCCACAGCAGCGCATGGGTCAATAACTATATGTATTTACCTAATATCTATCAATCAATTTTTTATGTCATACGAAGTAAGTCTTTACTATCTCATCGCTCCCATAAAACCCCCCACCTTACTAAAGCGCACATAAAAACTCAGTCAGGACATAGGCGCCTGTTTACAGATCAGTACCCTGTGAGTCACACTAGCAAATATATTTTTTCTAATAGCTTTCCGCCCGCGTGGACTTCAGGTTATATCGTGCCCAGTTGTGGGATAAAATGTAGCCTATGTCCTTTCCCAAGGTCTAATCTATCTCTTTACCAAATTTCATCAAAATCGGTTCAGTAGTTGAGCCGTGAAAACGTGACAGACAGACAGACAGACAGAGTTACTTTCGAATTTATAATATTAGTAGAGAAGTAGAGATTAGAAGGGTTAACACTTGCCCTCAATCTTGACCAAGGTCATAGATAAGGTCGACGGTGAAGCAAGTTAAGCAAAAAAATGTCTATTAAGGAACTGGTACTTCTACGACGGAACACAGCAAGCTGTTTGGCGCCGGACTCACATCACATCGGATTTGCAGACTTATTAGACATCCCAAAGGACCTTCACATCAATCCCGAACAATAACACGCGTCCAGTAGCTTTACAATTTTTACACAACCCAATTTACATGATAATGTTAGTAAAATTTCTTTATCTAAAGTTTCCAAACGATAATAGATCTAGATTGAGTGAATTATAACCAAGTTTCACTCTAATAAACTTGAATAAACATCTTCAGTTCCAAAATATAATTTGTCTTGGGAAAACTATCCCTCTAAATTGAGTATTTTGAACAAGGAAAGTGGTACAACGGGAGCACCAAAAAAATAAATAACGCACCAAAAAAATAAAACCGACACTCAAAAGCCGCCTTTGTAACGTGAGTCTTGTGGGAGAGGGATAAACAAACAAAAACTAAACGTGAAATAAAATATTTTTACTTTATTTCACAACAGTGTTTTGAAAAACCTATTTTGCATTCAAATTTTAAAACAATTTGTTGTTGTCCGTTTGCATTGATTTCTCTCAATACTCAATACTCAATATTTTATTACATCCATAGGTTTTAATTAACAATTATTTTAAGGATGTTAATAAGTTTCATACACGCAAATTATATTTGTATTCAAAGGAGAATTGTTACGAAAGTAAACTCGATTACGCTTACTCTGGACCCACCATACTCCTGGGGGTAGGGTGGTAGTGAACCATACACTTTACCCCGAATTAAATAACCTTGCTAAGCGCTTTGCCTAAGTGTGACGTCACCTTTTTTGGGCTATTTTACATTCGCGTGGGAATGAATAACTGAACAATCAGTTTTGGAAGTAACTACTGAAAGGGCTGGACCGCCCAAACTGGACTGACAGGAAGTGGGATTCTTGAAACTTTCACTATGAAAATATAATTAAAATAACATTTAAGTACTATTTCAAAAGACCCAAAACAAAAAATGATTTTGTCTAAAAAGTAGATTATATTTGAAAGAGTGAGGTTTCTTTGAGTTTATTCAATGAAAGCACTTAAAAAATATAAGTTGGTAAAAAAAATACCTTATAAATTTTTTGTTTAAAATTTCATCTTATATAGTTAAACATGCTTATGTTTATCTCTATACAACTTGCATAAAAGTTACTATATTTTTGGGGAAACTTGTTCGATTTCGAGCCGTACTATTAAGAGTTTGTCCTAGTAGATCTGTAGCCCGGGGACATGAATATTACGAAAAAGGTTACCGTTTGTCTTTGTGAAATTGTTATAGATTTCGCCATTTTATATACTAAAAGTGAGGTCTTACCTAATGACCGTAACCCGCCGTGACCATATGTAGTGATGAGTTAAAAAATCTCCATATATGCTAGTTATTTACATTTTTGAGTTACCGTTTCAAATTAATACATCTATAATAGGCCCTCTTGACAAACCATATACCTATTTTAAGACGATTTCTGTGGGCAGTTTAGATTTTAAGACTCATTTCTTCTTCATGGACCAAATGAGTCTTAAAATCTAAACCGACCACAGAAATCATCTTAAAATAGGTATATGGTTGGTTCAGAGGGACTATTACAGATATAGATTTTTGTCGTGTGGTGATCGGTTGAGAATAACACCACCCCATCTCTTTCCGTGGGTGTCGTAAGAGGAGACTAAGGAAATACAAATAAGACCTGCCTCCTAATAATCCATCCCAGGCAACGACACTTCATTTTTTTCTGAATCTGAGGTGTTGTCCTATGGTCTCATGCGGTGTGGTAGGCTCTGCAAAGAGCCGTCTGGTTCGCGACCACCCTCCTACCGAAGTCCAACGCCAAACAGCTTGCTGTGTTCCGTTGGTGCGTGGGAGTACCAGTGCCTTTATAGGCATTTTCTGGGTTAACTCGCTCCATCGTCGACCTTATCTTTGACCTTTATGGTCAAGATTGAGGTCAAGAGCTAACCCATCTTATAATAAAAAAAATATGTATATGTAACTCAAAATTTTTTTTAAAAATATGACTTTTAAACTTATGGTTACGGCGGGTTACGGTCATTAAGACTTCACTTTTAGTATATAAAATGGCGAAATCTATAATAATTTCACAAAGACAAACGGTAACCTTTTTCGTAATATAAATGTCCCCGGAATACAGATCATGCGATGTTATTGATTTTTTAAGAACAAATTCTATCGAAAACAAATTCACCGACCGATTCAAGAATAACACTTCATGTCGGACTTAGAAGTTTTCCTTGGAGTGTTCTAGCGACATAAATTGTGCGCTATTTACATTAGTCTATCACAAATTAACATATCCAAGGGTATTCCCATGCCGCGGCCTACGATACCCGAACCGGCAGAATTCACACAATTTGCAAAAAAAACAGTTGCTTTATTCTAAAAGATATTTTCGTATACAAAAATTACTGAACCCTTTTTTACGGTCGGTAATGGAAGGAATTTTTTACTTCAGCCGTGCTACCTACATTGTATACTTAGGGGATTTCAATTAGTATGTGATATTGTGAAATTCTTTATTTTAAAGGGACGTCAAAATATACGTAAATTAAGTCTCAAAACAAGTTCTAACGTATTATTATGACTTTACAGAATAATACCTTAGCAAAACTTTAGGGGATCAGCAGGCCGAGTACGATAGTGACAGCGCCGCGACAACACTGCGGTCCTATGTCAAAATGTCAACATTGACAACGCCATAGGGCGAGCAAGTTTTTGCGCGGGACCCACGCGAATTAAAGTGAAGTTTCAGCGTGAGCCGAGCGCGAGTTTGTCGTTATCGTGCCAGAGCTGCTGGAAACTGAAACTTTCCCGAAAGAGCCCACTAGAACAAGCCGTATGGAGAGGCGATTTTTTTAATAGTTCTACCTATATTACTAAGTACTAAAGGCTATGTATGTATATCTATCAAATCACTGAACCTGAAATGACCATGATTAATAGGACTTTCGCCTTCAACAAATTAATGATTAATTACTCAACATGATCTTCAACAGAGGAAGCAAGCTTATAGTACACGTCTAGTCATTCCCTTTGAGGAACAGTTCTAAGGTACTTTATATCTGCGTCTTAGTCTGTGTATCTGAACCTAAGCGCCTGTAATACTGAAAATAATTGATGAAGCAAGATACTGAACGCGTTGTTAATTAAAGCTCTAGTCATCCTTTTTTTTCATTAAAGCTTTGGCAACTAAGTCATCCTGCTATAGACGTTAGTTCCTTTTCATGTAATAGATGTTTTGCTGCTTTTATTTGTTTGTAATGACATATATGGTGACTTTGAATTTGTTATCACGATAACGACAAA
Source organism: Aproaerema taeniolella (assembly GCA_949987775.1). Lineage (NCBI taxonomy): Eukaryota > Metazoa > Arthropoda > Insecta > Lepidoptera > Gelechiidae > Aproaerema > Aproaerema taeniolella. The sequence goes on from OX465250.1 coordinate 16,132,754, forward strand.
CTCGCGCTCGGCTCACGCTGAAACTTCACTTTGATTGCGCGAGGGTCCCGCGCAAAGGTTTGCTCGCCCTATGGCGTTGTCAATGTTGACATTTTGACATAGGACCGCGGTGTTGTCGCGGCGCTGTCACTATCGTCCTCGGCCTGCAGATCGCCTAACTTGTTCAGTGAGGCAAATTTTTTTTTTCATATTTCGACCTATGTTCCTCTAGGGAAGTAGTTCAGTAAGTAGACTGATTCATTTCCTCGGTTTTTGCTAACTAATTTACTTAAATCACTTAAGTTCATTTAAAAAAGAATTACTTACTTTATTTTTCTGAAATTATGGTTTACTGTACTGGGATTACTTTCAAATCAAGGGTAGTTCGATCTAGTCGATGCTAGTCAAGGCAGCTGTCATCAAATATTTGAAAAATGGTGACCATCATCATTCTATTGCCATTGAAACGTCAATGATTGGCGGAATAGCCGCCCAGCCTGAATTCACAGTCCCGTTTTAATAAATCTCTATTTACAATTCGGGCCGGAAAGGAAGGCTTAAGCCGAGACATTTTTCTTCATTCTTGAGTGTGTGCTAACAATCTCCTTGTCACAAGGGGGATCCCCCTAAAGGACGTGGGGGGGCGTGCCGTAATCATCGCTTCTTTGTGTACATTTCGTTAATTTTAACAAATGCAATGGTTTAGGTTGGTTGTTGTATTTTTGGAGTCATAATTTTTCTCTGTCACCGTCATAAACTGTAACAGATAGAGTCCTGTTAGCCTAGGTACTAATATTATAAATAGGAAAGTTTTTAAGAATGGACAGATGGATAGATGTTTGTTACTGCTTCACGCAAAAACTACTGGATGGATTTTGATTATAATATATGCGTTACACACTCAAAGGCCCACATTAAGGTTTTCCCTTGTGTCGTGGGTCCCTCGGAACACACATAAAGACAAACACAAATACCCATGAACCGAAAACAAACATTTGCTTTTTTACACAAATATTTGCTCCGACTGGGAATCGAACCCAGGACCCGTCGATCAAGAGGCAGCGCCACTACCACTAGACCAAACTTGTCGTCAATACTTTGCAGTATTCGCTCCATCGTCGACCTTATCTATGACCTTGGTCAAGATTGGGGTCAAGAGTTAACCCATCTCATAATAAAAAAATATTTAAAAAAATGTAGCGTAGACACACAAATGATACATAGGCTACATAATTTTCCCGAATTCGCACAGGAATGAAGAGTAATCTTATAAACGATAAGAGATTTAGGCAATATACAAAGCTTTTCATATTTCAATAATTACCTTCTAATAATTATGGCGAACAATTTGAATTTGAATTCAAATTGAAGAATCTGTGATAAATGATTTTAGATAGAGTGGTTCGGGACAGTCGAGTGCAGGAGGTCTGTAAGCGTGTTTCTTCATTATATTATAATGTAAACATTAACAACTGGTGTAATTTTGAAGCCTGTTATGTATAGTAATCCAAGTTGTTCGGTCGTATCATGGGCTGACAAATTGTGTCAGCCCCCCGAATTAAGTAGCTGCTATTCAGTACATTAAGTTATAATAAAACCATTAAAGAATAGCTTTGTTTCCAGTAGTACTACTAAACTGTACCACCAGTGGTTCTAATGGGAAAAATAAACCACTGTTCCTTAGAAAATATAAATTGCTTTATTTTAGTTTTAGACTCCATATTTACTATTTGTGTGCTCTGTGCCCATATGATAGATAGATAGATAGATAAAATCTTTATTTATACACAGTTAAATGGACAAACTAATAACAAAAAAGAACAAAACTAAATACAACTTTTAACTAATAATTAAGACAAAACAAAGGAACACTGTATATAAAAGGGTGCTGACTCAGCGTGTGCTGCCACTGGACATAGCATAGTACAAATATTAATTTGTATACGTTTGACCTGACTGTGCGTTTTTAGCGTTCTCTGGGTTTCCATGGAAAACCAGCGTTATGAATTATTCCGAAACCACAATTATGTTGAGTTGGGAGCCCATTGGCGTCATTAGATTATAATTAGTATCATATAACTTTTAATAAGGGTTATATAACATTAAAAGGTAGACAATACCTATGAATAATGATGTCAATAAACATATTTTATTTCTTTCTAATTATTCCAATCGATGAAAATGTATTCTTATACAGATTTTCAGTGACCCTAATAAGGAGAGAATACATAAAACAAAACGACTAATTTTCCCGTCTATCAGTATGACAAAGCCAATTCAGGACGCCTTCCCGACCAGAAGGAAAATTATTCATGAACCCATGAATACATTCCCCAAATTGTTGTTATTGTTTTGTTAGGAGCGTAATTATGCTGTAATACTCGCGGATATAAGTAGTGTTGTCTGAAGTAATGTACCTTGGGAATGAGACGGGACATTGGAATTTTGTCCTACTTCTATGGAATGAATTAAAATTAGTTAGTGAAACCTTAGGAAGTGATTTTTCTCATAAAAATGAAAAACTTTCCCCAAAAAACCTATCAGAAATTCTCAAAAATAAATAACTCCCCATTATAAAGGTAGCTTATCGCACAACACAACGCTAATACTACACGCTACACACTCAAAGGCCCACACTAAGGTTTTCCCTTGTGTCGTGGGTCCCTTAGAATACACATAAAGACAGATACGAATACCCAAACCCAAGACCCAAGAAACAACATCTGCTTTTTGCAAAAATATTTACCCCGACTGGGAATCGAACACAGGACCCGCCCGTCAAGAGGCAGCAGATAGAAATGGGAGAGATATGGGATTTTATATTTTTATTTCGATTTACGTTTCGTGGGCCAAGTTGTTCCGTTTCGTGGCCTAAATATTCTAATCTTGCTAAGTAGTATCTATAAAGCCACCCATGTACTTGTACATGATACAGGGACCTCGGCAACTGCAGCACACTAGCACTTTAAGAAGCATCCGTGGACCAGATAAGTAATGCTCTCTAATCAGAACCAATCGTAAGGTTAAGCAACGTACGCTTGGGCTAATGGATGACCAAAGTGGTAATTTATCACAAACGTTTCCGTGTTTCGGAGGGCACGTTAGGCAGTCGATTGAGTGTACAGTTATTAAAACAAGTCTGAGACCATTTAGCGGTTTGAAATCTCTTACTAGTAGCTCTAGTGAGTTAGGATGGCATTCGCCACATATTAGACTATACCCACACGATAAGGAAGGACGTATTGTAACTTTTGAAAATTTAACGAGACCACTACTTAGTCTAGCGGCCACCGTTTTATATAAGGTCTATTATACATACAATAGTGATATTAGGTCCATAATAGCCATACGTGTGGAGTCTAAAAGAGATTACAGACTAAGCTCAATTCAATCTTTGGAAAAATAGCGACTGCAATCGTGATTTCGCCCATGTCAGAGTATTTTAAAATGATGTTGAAGTCACCAATATCAAGTGAAGAATCCGTTTAAGGACTGTTTAATGTGATTAAAAACAGAAAGGTTATTACAACTTGGACTACAGTAAACTTAAGTCCGGGACATAAAGATCACACTAGAACCTAGAATGAGGAAGTAACTGCACTAACTCTAGTTAAACTAGTTCCTCACCTTAATTTGTAATCTCTCGTTTATGCCAGAGCGTACCTAGTTAATAATTAACCGCGAAACTTAGAAGATCAAACTGAGTCACTTTTTAAGAGAATATTTGTTTGTGGATACAATATTAATAAAATAAAATATTAATGTTTAGTGAATTTTCAGGTTATTAAATAATATTTCAAAAACTTCGGCAAACTTTGTGTTTCCAAAAATATATAAAAAATTCAAATAAATAGCGATTCTAAATTGATATTATTGTAGACTATAAATGTATGTAGTTCTGAATTCATGTTATTTTTGGCGTAAATCTAATAAAAGACAGAAAATTGTATTTGTGTGCATTCGGAAAATCGATTAATTTACGAGACACAACAAGAAGCACTGTATACTTGATAACACAACATCTCCCCTAGATACAATAAATAAAATATAAACTTGTTATTTCTAAAAATTTTCAACATAAAACAAGAGGAAAAGCGGACAAAAGTGTCTCGAGTTTACATCAGCAAATTGCTCGAGTAAGTGAGTACCGGATAGTTTAAAACTAGAAAAGAAATCCCATCGACTTAGCTTCGTAACTGAGAAATTGGACGCGCAAGCTCTGCAGCCCTATCTTCTATACATATAATAAAACTGTAGAGGTCGAATTTCTGTACATAGAAAAAAAAAGCTAAAAACCGAGTCAGGGGGATGTAAGAAGAGAAATAAAACAAATCCCGATTTTTTTAGATTTTTTTGTTTCTCTGTTTGTCTGTTTGTCTGTTTATCTGTTTGTCTGTTTGTCTGTTTGCACGGGCTAATCTCCGTAACTGTTGGACCGATTTAAATGAAATTTTGCATAGGGGTACCTTATATCCCCGGTCAACATTTAGGCTACATAAAATCTCGAAATTTAGCCAGTAAATATAAAACCAACAACAAAAACCCCTGAAAAAATTCAAAGCTTGGTGTTTTTCAGAACATTTTACTCATACCATAGAGATCAACGTATTTTTGACATATACATGGGCTAAAAGTAAGGACATGTTGTTTTTTAAATTTATCTCTTTCGAGAAAGGCAAAGGAATCTGCATCCATACAGCCAGGTTTTCAATATATGTATTTCTTAGCTATGTCTTCAATTTATATTTCTTTACTTCTTTCATTCTCCGTAAGCCGATAGTGTTTTGTTTACGAAGAACTATGGCGGCGAGAAGCACTGCCGCTGGATCGGAGCAGATACACTGTATCACTTGAATTACTTTTTAACCGACTTCCAAAAAGGAGGAGGTTTTATGTTCGACTGTATACAGGGTGGAATTTTGTAATGCCACCTGAAGGGAAAGTACTCTTAATACTGTAGATAGAAAATTGTGCTCAAAGAAAACATTCCTTTATTTTTGAAAAGAAAGAAAACTGCATTCAAGAATTTTCGAAAATTCGCTTGCCCCAACCGGGAATCGAACCGACTAAAATCTGTAAAAATACCCTGTACTTTTATTGCGTCGATCGTTAGGGTCAATTATAAGGATGAAATCTTTCTAACAAACTTGGTAAATTAAATGAAAGGAAGACTACGAAAATAAAGATATACTTAAACCATTGTATATCTTTATTTTATGTATGTTCACCGATTTCTCCGCCATTTGGACCGATTTTCAAAATTCTTTTTTTTTTGTTCGAAAGAGTATACTCCAGAAGTGGTCTTATTGTCACCAAGTCAGGATCTGATGGAATCCCATCAAAATCAAGGGCAACCCTTGAATGGAATAGGCACTTACAATGTTTCTCAAGTTCTTTCTATTATTTACGCCAAACATAGAAAAATATACACATCAACACTGTCTAGGGATATTGCATGATTTTTCATACAAAAGAGGTCTGTTTGAGAAGCTATAATACCATACTCGAGATACACGGAGTGATATAATTTTCATATGAGCAAGTGCTAAACATGAATTTTCAATTTTTATCAATGAATTTAATTTTTCTTGAAATTTGTGAAAACGTGACTAAAATGAAAAAAAAATTGCGCTAATTCCACCAATTTCATACAAAAAGCAGAAAAAAGTGCATTTTTGTTTTCGTTTACGTCACGTTTAAAAAAAAACAATTTAAACAAAATTCATTGACGAGAATTGAAAATTCAGGTTTAACACTTGCTCATCTTAAAATTATATCCCTCCATGTGTCTCGAGTATGCTTTTATAGCTTCTCAAACACACCTTTTTGTATGAAAAATTAAGCAATATCCCTAGACAGTGTTGATATTTAACTTATTTTTTCTATGTCTATGAGTACGTAGCATTTGATAAAAGGACCGCATTGAGATTTATGAGATATTTTGTATAAAAGATCCTTTCTTAATTTTTTGTCGGAAGTTTGGTTCAGTTGTAGAGTTACACAGCCTGTGAATCGACGGTTTCTGGGTTCGATTTCCGGTTTGGGCAAATAAACCATACGAGGGAAATTTTAGTGCAGAAAGTTACAGTGTGAAGTGCTAATTAATTAATTTTATGATAGATAGATAGATAGATAGATAGATTGACACTTTATTCAATTGACATAAAAGAGCACAACACAGTAATAGACAAATAACAAACATACAAGTAAACATGAATCAGCAAGCAAACAATGAAGTAAACAGAGTAAGAAACAGAAACAAATTTTATTACACTTTTTTACACCGTGTTATCTGTATCATGCCAATCAAATTGGCACTGACTCAGCATATTGCTGCAGTACCAGACTGCAGCGCCGGTATTCTGCCATGATGCTACTTATTGAGTTTTCTTTGTAGGTAATAATAACCTTTAACTTCATAAATTCACCTTTAAAAAGTACTTTATAAAGAAAATCTGAGGGTGCTGCTCTATAATTAGATAGATGTTATTTTTAAGAGCTATCGTCGAATATAAGTGAGTCGGAAGAAATTAAAATTATTGTAACTGACCCACAAATATCCAAAAATAAAACAAAAACTTCTGTGCTGAACTGGCACTGAACAAAAAATTTGGAATGTGCCAGCTGCCAACCAAATACATTGCATTGTTGGTACAGAGGCCAGCGCATCAGGTTACTCCATTTTCATTGCAAAACCGCTCTTATCACAACAGCACAGAGTGCACGCGTGTGGTAACCTGACTTGGGGCCGTCCGTGCATTACAAAATTTAGACAACGTATTATATACTCATAAACAATATGCCATTTTTTTTTATTTTCATGACATGTAAAGTTATATGACTTATGTTACCCCAACGAGGATTATAGGCGTATAATATCTAAAATATCGAAACTTTTGTCAGCTTTAATAGTTCGGCTATTCTGCACTTTTATAACGAACCAAAACTAAATACTTAATACATTGTTAATAAGAACGAAGTTGATTAAGTATTTAGTCTTCAAATCTTAATTCGGCCCTAACTAAATGACATTATTCAATCTTCAGGATATCACTTTTTGATAACAATAAAACGGCTTATTTTTATTTTTAAGCAAAGGAATCTATGGCCGTACAGCCGGTGTTTTCAATGCATTTCTTATTTTTAAAGGCGGGAAACTCAATAGAAACTGACAATTGACATTTGTTTTATTAAAACCACAATGAATATGGTCTATATAGGTTTGATCTATGGCTTTGATGTTCTGACATGAAATGAGGGCTATTTATTGATTTTTTGATTTTAGTTTACATCAAGCGTAGCATTGCGTATATAAGCCATGGATAAATATTATAATATTACTACTCTAATAAGTTTCTTAGTTTGGATCAAGCACTGACACCTTTGCTTATTTCTACAAATGTCCATTGAAGGGAAAAGCTTAGTCATTTCTATCTTAAATTTAATTTTTTATTGAATCATTTTTACACAATTATCGCAAAGCACAATAAAAGCAGCGTGCTAGCTGAAATCTCAAATGCACGGGGGTTGTCTTAGATACTGACATAGGTGACCTGTTTCAGAAACTTCTATTCCACTGAAAATCTAAAATAAGTCCGTAATTAGCACTAAGGAATTCGTGTGCCATTTATTGTACTTACCTAAGTAATAGGTCTTTCAACATACAATTTTCGTAAATTTTTTACTCCACATATTTTTATTTTATCAAAATTGATTTTTTATAAGTACAAAATCCTTACGTTTTTCACAGAAACGCGAAATACAATATTAATTAACCACTTTTTGTGGGATTGTTAAGACAACAAAATGTTTTAGAGGCACCACTGACTCATGTTAAGTGTTGATTGTCTATCTCTGTCAGTATCAAAAAATAAAAAACGACTGCTACTTAAGTATAGATCAGAGTCTGAGTTGCGTTCTATAATACGGACCTTAATCTATCAAAAGCAGTAACAATGGTATAGAAAATATAAGCGATAGAGGAAACAACTATGTTTGACCTTTGTTTTCAGATCCAAAGTAATGTATTAAGTATCAACCTTATATGACATAGTTAGCCAAGTTTTCAAATAAAAAATATTTTTAGAAATTGCTTTTCCTTATATGAGCGAAATAGTTGTTATTCGTTCTTAAAACGAAAATATGAACGAAATAGTTGCTTCAATAAAAAACCGCAATTCATGTATCTGTAGTTGTGTCAAAGTACAAACTCGGTCTATAAAAATACATACAACACGCAGACGAAGTTGCGGGCATCAGCTAGTCTATTATAAAATGTTAGATTTCCGACTTCTACGTGGATTAAGTTAACTAGAGTAACAAACAGACAGATACTGTTCTAATTTCTAAGAAAAGAATAAAGACCTAAGAAAAGAATAAAGCAATTCATTTAGACTGCATATCAAATAATCTGACTAAGAAGTTAACATGTTGTCCCATCTGCATAAGAATTGATGGGATCAAGGCAGGCGAATTATGATAATCTTATAACAAAAATTTAGGATTGCACTCATAAGACATACTCAGACATTACAGTGACTAATCTCCTTCTTCCTAGCGTTTAGTCCCGTTTCTAAGTACGCTTGACCATGATCCAGGATTTTGGCAGGTCAAGTCATTACAGTGGAGCCACTGCCATCTGACCTCCGTGACTCTGTTACCAGGGGAACTTGACAGGATTGGAGCATGGTTACACATTCAGTTGTCTGGATGTGTAGGTTTCCTCACGATGTTTTCCCTCATCGTAAGAGTATCGATTAGTGTGCACTAATGTACATAACTCAGAAAACGAGTCATTGGATGTACCACTGGGGTTTGAACTCGCTATTACAGTGACTGCTCTACAAATATGCAATTGTTTATCGTATGTACCTTTGTTTAGAAAAAGAAAATCTTGCAAGATATTAAAAGTGTATAAAAAATGAAGCAGAAACATTCAAAATCTGGAGGTAAGATCATCATAATCATTGAAATGACAATTTAAACTAATTTAAACCACCTGGGTGAATTAAGTACAATTTTGTATACTAAGTGTACCCAGGTGAATAAGTTGACTACCGTAAAAACAAAAAGCATCAGGCCTTAATTTAATTTTTACATCATAACCCGCTACTACCGTATTGGAATTCATCAAGCTACACTTCCCAAATGGCGCAGATATTTCACTTAAAGTACACCGTCTGAATATACTAGAGTACATTGAAATTTACGAGAGGTCCCACGAACATTGCCCGGAGTGGGTTTTGCTCTTGAATACGACTCGCGTTAAGATATATAAAACGCATTGGGAACATTATTGGGGTGCCCCGATAGTGCCACTAATATAATTTATGGTAGCAAGACATAGGGTCGCCCAATGGCCCATTTCGTCATGTCATCTTGAATATTGTATCTGATGTGTAGTAAGTAACAAATGTATATGTACACAGCACACAAAACTATATAAGCCACCCCTATAGAAATCCCCTCTTGGGATAAGTCTGCCTTTGTAAACTTCCTTTTACTGTAAACTTGTTATCCTCTGTATTATCACTGTACAGTAAATAATAAATACATACATATCGACATACATACACGATATCTTGTTTATAATTGTGTCGGTTTTTGTAATGCAACTGTACACTCTTATTTACTTTCTCTCATCTAAACTAAAGCAGGCACTGAATTGATATCGTGTGAGGTTGTAACGAATTTCAACTTTCTGTTTTAATTTTTACTCGGCCTTTGAGTATTTTACAGTACAAATAATCAAAACACTTCAATGTGTAAAATCGAGTCAGGTTCATTCCAAAAGAGTGGTCAAAAGCCTTCTTTTTCTTCACAACTCCCTGAGTTGAAAACAATTCTATAAGGTGTACGTTTGTACAATTAACAAACGACACCCTACAAAATGAACAACAAAATAACCGTCTCACTACTTTCCCTGAGCCCGACAAACTGTTTCGTGTTTCCTGCGCACAAAAGCGTACAAATGGTTATCACTTGCTCCTCGGCGACAGGAGCTTACGCCAAATCTGGCATTTTCTGGCATTTCCTTGCGTTTTCTGGCGTTTTCCTCGTCCAACGACGCGATGTGAGCCTTCGGATCCAACTGAGAATATTTATTAGCCCGCGTCTCGGGACATCTGAAAAGGATACAGAATCTATTTAACGTCAAACTGTTGTATTTTTACCGGGTTGTGTTTAAGAAAAACAGATTCAGCGAATTTGAAATTTGGGGCGTTATTAGCAAGTTTTGTCTCTTTTTTGGTGAAAAACATTGTTAGTACTTGGTGATTTTTATTTTTTACGTTTTGTTTATGACACGTTTTAAGTTACATACAAATATACACAAACACTTGATACATACTTGTATTTCCTATCGGGACATATTCATGATAAAATTCTACTTTGTACACTGAAATAGGTTCCTTGTTCCTAGTAGAACAAGACTATTCCTGGTAACTCTATCCTATCGCCGTCTTATCTACATCATCAGATTATTAACTTAACGTCGAACCTAAATTATTAAACACAAGCAAAAGAAATAAAATCTTGCAAATGTATTCCCATTCCAAAATTTACAGATCAATAAACATGTTTCCAGTTTGCCTATTTCGTGGTCCAACACATCGAAGACGGGTTTCCATTCGAATCCCAAGGGCCCGAAACTGATAATTTTATTTCCCTACTAGCCGTTTACCTGGGTTTAACTTTTCTCCGGGGAATCTTACCTTATCGGGGTAAAAAGCTGGGATGTTTTACCCCGGTATGACTACCCCGGGATAGTTTCGACCGATAATACTTTACACCCGATTGACTCGCAAACAAATAGGCCGCAAACCTGTTTTATGATTTAAGTGCTTGGATACTTATTTATTTTATTCAAGAGCATTTACGGCATTCTGATTGTGTTTATGTGTTGATGTAACACAGGCGCTGGGAAAACCTGTGTTCTTTAATTGTGTCCAAGGCGATGCAGTGTTGATGAAGTTTGTTTCTGGGAAGATTTAACGCTGTACGACCAAGTAAATGGAACAAAAAGAACGAATTCCCGGGTTTTTAGAGACGATGCTTTGGAAATTTGTAGTCATGGCTTCTTTTTCTACACGATAAGAATCGTGGAGGTATAGTCAGGTGTGTGGGGAACTTAACTTACCCTGGTGTCAGAGTTGTCAAACCGCCGAATGGCCTCTGACTCTGACTTAGTTTTAACGATCGTAACTAAAAGACAATAGCCAACTTTGCCCTCTAAAGCATAGAAGTAGTGACGCCTCATATCTTTTAACGATGACTTATGATGCGATAAGCAAAGATCTAAAACGTCTTCAAAACTTGAATTGCGCCTTGAAAGGACAAAACGGGCTTCTCAAGTATTAAAGAGCATTCAACTTTACACAATAAACTCATCTTATCATTTTTAGGGTTCAGTACCCAAAGGGTAAAACCCTATTACTAAGACTTCGCTATCCGTCCGTCCGTCTGTCTGTCCGTCGTTTACCGTCTGTCACATGAACCGTGATACTTAGACAGTTGAAATTGTCACAGATTATGTATTTCTGCTGCCGCTATAACAACAAATACTAAAAAACCGAATAAAATAAATATTTAAGGGGGCTCCCTTACAACAAACGTGATTTTTTTGCTCATTTTTGTACATAATGGTATGGAACCCTTCGTGCGCGATTCCGACTCGAACTTGGCCGGTTTTTATATTCTTCTAAATTATACCCACACAAATTCCCAGAAAACCCTTTTAACTGGGCACAATGCCTAATTTTGAAGAAAGTTTGTTTAGACTGGGTATGAAATATCAACAGGGTGAAAGTGCTTTTTGAGATGTTGAATTAAAATCCAATAAGACATAATAGTGGGCAGATGTTTAAATAACCAAAATTCACGTCACTATTTTCTGCAGATTTAAGAATATTTTTATTGTAGATAATCAAATGAAAATCAAAAGTCGGAGTCCTTACTCGGAATTAAAAATGTTGGTCAGCCATTCTGACGTCAGAATGACGTCACACATACACATACACACCCACACACCTACACAGACACACACACACACCTACATAGACACACACACACACACACACACACACACACACAAACACACACGTCACTCATAGGTATTCTCAGTCACACCCTAATTATGTTTTTTTTTTCTTTTTATTTAAATTATCATTAAGTACTTTACTGCCTGAACTCATGAACATTCTTAAACTAAGTAAAAGCTGTTTATAAAAAATATAATTAATCTAAGTAGTTGTACACTTCCTACTTTAGTTTACTCACCTGATGTATGTGACACCTAAAGGAAGAGCGGTGCCTCCTAACACAAGTTTTAAAAAAAACTTAAAAGGAGACTCCAGCCCCTGTATCAATAATGTAAACTGTTTTTCGGTGAAAATAAAGATTTTATTTATTTTTATTTATTTATTTAATGACTGACCACTTTTAAAATGTTTTCTCATAGTACCAAATTTTTAAACAAAGGTATCAAATAGGTGTTAGATAGTATTTTAAAGCTGATCTGTCACTTTAGTCAGTCATCCTAATGGTCAAAAAATCCACCTAAATCGCTGGTTTACGGGGTCGATTCCCGGACAGGGCAAGTATTTGTGTAAGAAGCAGATAGTTATTTTCGGGTCTGGGTGTTTTTTCCATCCTTGTGAGTATCCGCAGGAACCTATGACACAAGGGAAAAGCTTAATGTAGAGTTCTTCTAATCGTTTGGGTATAGTCAAGTGTGTGGCAAACTTGACTAACCCTGGTGTCAGAATTCTCAAACCGCCAAATGGCGTCTGACTTGGTTTTAACGACTGTCAATCAACAACAGCCGGCCGACAGCTTAACGTGCCCTCCGAAGTACGGAAACGCTCGTGATAAATTGCCATTTTGGTAACCCATCAGGTTCCCTGGCCTCATTGTACGTTGCTTGATCTCACTGATCGGTTCAGATCACTGAGCTACGAGCGTTTCGTTTTCGTTTAAGACCTTTTTGTGGGCATACTTATGACCTACATCACTAATTAATCCCTACTTAATATTATAAATGCGAAAGTAACTCTGTCTGTTACGCTTTCATGCCTAAACTACTGGACCGATTCTGATGAAATTTGGTACAGAGATAGATTAGACCTTGTAAAAGGACATAGGCTACATTTTATGCACCTGTATAGCAAATTAATAAAATAAACAGCTTTTTGCCGAAAGGCTGTAATGCCTGTGGCCGTTATTATCATACTCGTATCTCAATAGAATCTCTGTCAAGAGGAATTCCGGACGATCCTTTGATGTTATCGCTCAGTTCTCTACCTTAGGCTACACTGTTACGTTATGCTTGTTGCTTTAAATATACTTATTAAAATATTTATAATATTATTGTATAGCTAATTATTTGTTACAATCGCGTTACAAGGAATCAAAAGCCGATGCGATATTGTTTGTCGTTAACTTTGTTTGATAGCGAACAAAGATGACAACCAGAAAGAAATTCTTTATTGTTCTAATTTTTGATCGCATTTTGCTTGAAGCTATTTTATTTTATTGAAGATTATCATTTAATTAGCTGTTTTTTTTTCTTTTATTCCGAAGCCTTAGCGAACGAATACTTTTTTAAATTACTGAAAGTTAAACTGACAAAAACATTACTTTCGCCCATAATGCAGCGAAACCCATGGGTCCTAGGGGTCTTAAGGTTGTTTGTTGTTGTTTTTATGTGTCTCTCTATTTTATCTTGTATTACTTTGGATCTGGCCTATTCTATGTGTTGTGGTGTCCGCCGTCTTTCTTTCACTTAGTCTCTCTTACAGCTTGTCTGGAAGAGTAAGCTACTGTCACCTTATTTTCCTTTTAATCCCACTCCATCGTAGTGTCTGTTATAAATAATAAATAAATACTCTTTTACCATTCACATAGCGGTATCTTATCCCAAACTAAGCAAGGCTGTGGGGCTAGACAACTGACTTCCTTCTTCTTCTTTCGTGTCGATGGCATAAATCATTTCTTTTTGGCCCAGTATTTAGCCACAACAACGGCACTGTCAGTCGCGGCCATAAGTTCTTCCAGAGTGCAGGTTTTTGTGCATGTAGAACCTGAAGTCAAATTAGCCATGGTTTGCACAGGGAAACTACAATCGCACTGGAAGTCAGAGTCATCAGGGAAACCCCACCTGAACCAGTTATCTTCGCTATAATACTCATCACACACTTTTTTTTAAATATACGAATATATTCTACACTAGCTTTCTGCCTGGAACTTCGTTCCCGTGTGAATCGGGAAAATTATATAGCCTATGTTCATCGGAGATAATGTAGAATTCTAATGGTGAAAGAATCTTTCAAATCGGTCTAGTAGTTTCGGAGCCTATTCAATGCAAACAAACAAACAAACAATCAAATCTTTCTTCATATTATTAGTATATATTAGTATAGATGACGCCTAGGGTTTATGCTCGAGCTTTCTCGAACTCGAGAAAACTCGAGAAATTTGGGTTCATTCGAGACGAGAAAAAAATTACCAGAACTCGAGAATTCTCGAGTTTCGAACTTGAATCGAGCCAGACGCGCCGCGCGATTTTTTTCGCCGCGTCTCAGTGCCCGCGCTCCGTACTTTTTCATTAATTTGTTCACTCACTGCCACACTTTATTCGGCACGGCTCTACCAGTAAACTGAGATCCCAGGGCCACCAGACCTTAATTACTTTCTCAGTAAATTCAGTTTATTTTTTTAATTTCAAAAAAAATTACGGGGCTATAAAAAAAAACTAGATGTTGCTGGAGAGTAATTTTGACTTCGGTAGAACCTCATACCGATAGAAATTATAGATTTAATAAAAAATTGGAGCAGTACCAAACACTTTTTTTTTCAATGAATTTTAAATGCGCACTTTTATAATTTTTCAAACCACAATCAAAAAAAGGCATAAAAAGTAGTGGGCCAAGACTTTTATATGGGGGCTGAGGAGGTAGCGAAAGACCCCTCCTGTCGGCCCATTTAATTTGGCAAACGATTCACCAAACACCCTGTAATTCAGCGGATTTCAAAGGTTTTAATAAAAAGTCTCGAGACCCGAGAAAACTCGAGAATTTGACCTCGAGAATTCTCGAAACTCGAGAAAAAAAAATGGTCGAGAAATCAGAAACCCTAATGACGCCCAGACTCCTCACAAATACTTAAAATACGTTTTTAATGCCAATAACAAAAAGTATCTTTCTTCTTTTCTAACAACTAACAACGACGTCTAACAACGATTCCTAGCATTGCGAATACATCAGAAACACCGATAGTAGAGACCCTCTCTTTCGGTGTTCCGATTGGTACAATAAAAGAAAGTGATCAGATTTAATTGGGTCACGAACAGCGATGTCGAACAGAACATGGCCCCCTTTAATTGGACGCCTTTTCCTTGCATTTGCAAACTCTTGGGCTTTAAAAATAATCGCTGGCTGTTACCTCGACGGCTTTAATTACAAATTGACCTTGTCGCTACATTCGTCTCTGATTTTCTTGGTAGCAATGTGACTTTGAAGGAATCGGTGTATGTTCTTTGGAGTACAATCGCGTTATGCGGCAGGCCCTTCAATTTAAACAAAAAAATAACACAAAAAAAGGGTTTCTACCTACCTATGTCCGTTATAAACTTAAGACTATTGAACGGATTTTCATACGATTTTCACTAATGGACGGAGTGATTCAAGAGAAAGGTTTCTGTGTATAATTAATTCCCGAAATTCCCACCAGAACCAAGTCCCAGGCGAGAAGCTAGTATTAAAAGCGCACAAAGTGATAATGATACTGAGATACTGTACAATGTCACTTTTAATTAATTAATTTATTTATTTATTTATTTATTTAAGCTACAGGGGCTCAATATGTGTAAGTAAAACTTAACCTATGTTAGTATTTTACAAATGTCAAAAAATAATAGAAATTAAATACATTGAAATAAATAATAATAATAATACATGCACAATACCTCATGCAACTAACACTCTAGTGAGGTGGCGCATGATATCCGAGTCACATCTCGCCACCACGGTACTCAGGATAGAGTTGGAGCTGGCCCGCACCCTGCAGAGCAACGAGGCAGCTCGCTTCCGCACAATCGCATAGAAATCATCTGTGCGTGCGTCCGCGAACATGCCTGATGCGCTGCAGAAGCGGGGCAGCCTCATCAATATCCTGAATCCATTATTATATTGAACTCGCAGGGCGCTAATGGTCTTTTGCGTAAAGTTGGTCCACAGGCTGCACGTGTAGAAAACCTGGCAGTAAGCTTTAAACAGGTTTATTTTAACCTTTTCACTACATCGTGCAAACCTGCGGGCCAACATGTTGCATCTGACCGCCAGCGCCCTACGTTCCCTTTCAATGTCCGCATGGTCCTTGAGGTCGTCGGTGACTTTTGTGCACTTTCAGCGCTCACACCTAGATTCCTGGGTAGGCAGCTTCAAGTGGCAGAAAGCGACTTACAATTCAAAATTCTTTATTAGACACCGCACTACACAAATGTAATAGACTGAGATCTCAGGGCCGCCAGGCCTTACTTATTTTCTCATAAGCCAAATGTGTCGGAAATAGTAGTGCTAGTACGTACTAGTAACGTATGAATACCAGATAAACCAGATAACCTGGGCCGACGGCCAATTTCCAGCTACCAGGTTCTGAAGGTACTGACAAAAATTACTCCGTTGGCTGTAATTTTAATTTCGTTGGCTGAGTCCGTTGGCTGTAATTTCTACCAGACGCTTTACAGTTCGCAAGTAAATTATGCGATTGTACCTACAATCTGAGCCGTGATTTTTCTATATGCTGTTCAGGGAACTGTAACAATATTTTGTGTAGCACCCAGACTTCAAGACAAGTGATTAATTTTTGGAAGTACCTTCCGAACCTGGTAGCCGGAAATTGGCCGTCAGCCCAGGTTAGCTGATATTCACACGTTACTAGTACGTACTAGCACTACTATTTCCCACACATTTGGTTAGTGATAAAATAAGTAATGTGTGGCGGCTCTGGGATCTTAGTCTATAAGTAAGCTATTAGATAAAACATTTTGTGATAATGGAAAAGTATGCAGTTTGCACGTTTCTTGTAAAAAAGAAATGTATATCTGCTTGACATTAAAAATCTTAACATTTTTTTTATTTATAGGTTTATTCTTTATTGCCGCGCAATTTCAACAAATTAGGCATTCTTAATAGAAACCACATTTACTGAGAATTAAAAAAAAAAATCAAAGAAAAACATAATACTATAAATTGATAATTTCAGCGAATACAAACACAGTTGATATTTCAAAAGAATTAAATTTAATTTACAGTAATTCATTTATTTCAAGAAATTCTACAATAGAAAAATAAATGAAACTGTATTATAATTGATAAAAATTAAATCTAATAGCTACACAGAACAGCCTAAAAATATTTAAATTACATGCAAAATATAAAAAAAATATCTTTAAATATTTAAAAGTCTAAGTCTAAAATAAATTCAGGATTTAACTTGGTAGTAAATTACATTAGGTTTATAAAGGTGCATTCTTCCCTAGAGAAGAATAGACAAGAAACGCCGAGCGTTTTGTTCCGTCAAAGTTTTTTTTTAACTCAGTCATACAAATTTCCTCATCTTCTAATTTTACTTGACTTAATATCTGAATAACTCTGGAGCTGAGCATTTTATTCCCATAGTTGCTTGTCAGTTAAGCATAAATTCTATAATAGCACTTTTTACGTAGTTTTTGTTTAATTATTGTCTTACAAGTAAAAGATATCTTCAAGATATTTTGAAGAGCGGGGTATTACCCTTACCTTGTCGAGATCCCGCGTATCTAACACCGAGCGCTTTTCATCATCTTTTATATTGCGCACTGCCAAGGAATGGAACTCCCTGCCTGCGTCTGTATTTCCGGGCTCATATAACCCGTACCTCTTCAAAGTTCGAGTGAATAGGCATTTTCTGGGTGAGCTCGCTTTATCCTCGACCGCATTTTCGCCCTTGTGCTAGACTGTGGTCAAGAGCAAACCCATTATTCATAAATAAATAAATGAAATAAGAACATCTCCGTGAGACATGGTGCGCAAGATGGCGGCATTACAAAAATAAATCGTTGCGTTAGGAAACTGCTAGCCCAGTGGTCATCAGTCGTCTCGTTGAGGCGGATCAAAAGGGCTATAATAAACCTTTTGGCCTTAGGGCCCCGAATTTCTGACAAAAATTTAGATTCAACAATTATCTCTTTTTATTATCAAAAATTTTGCCGTTCAAGGAAGTTGTAGATTCAGGAAAATAACAAAACTGTTAATTACTCACTACTATTTATTTCTCTGCTCTTTGTGTTAAAAGCCCATAAATTAACCTTAACATATGTGGCTTATTTAAATAAGGCTAAGTAGAAGTATAACGATTTACTTAACTAACCTATTTCAATTTAACTACCAAAATACGAAACTAAATGAATCATGCAGAGTACTAAAATTGAAATAAACGAATAGCCGTGGCGGAGGAAATCGTCCTTTTTACGGGGACATCTTCCGGGACGTAAACGTTAAGAGCCAAATTAACAGAAGCTCGAAATAGCCCATCCACCCCCTCCCCTGCTCACATTTTAAATAAAGAACCTTAATTTGTACTGGTTGCTGGCTGGATGGGATTTTTCTTAAAAAAACTATTTAACCAAAGCTAAATTCAAAATAGCTTTATTTTATAGAGCATTCAGGATGTTACTTTAAATAAGTTAAAGTAGTGAAGTACATTAAAGGATTTTTAAATACATATACATTCTTTTGACTCTACGGACTCTACGCCTATTCGTAAAGGTGCAGTCTACCCAGAGAAGAATAGGCAAGAAACTCCGAGCGGTCGTTCCGTTTTTCAATCCACGTATGCTTTTTATACAACTGGTATATGATTTGCTACCGCGTTCACGTCCGAAAACCTGAATAATAAAACTTTTTTTTGAAACTTTTAACAAGGAACCAATTTTTTTTAAATCGACTTTTCGTACAAATGCAAAGTTGTTTTAAGGCAAAAAACATTTCATATTTCAACCCAGGTTCCTTGGGGAAAGTTGTTCAGTTTTACACTTAATTTTCGCCACCTTATTAAAAGTCACCCAATATTATATTCATACATTAAATACTCGATGAAACGGTGACTTTATGTAATTAAATAATTAATTATGTAATTAAATAATTAATTATTATATTATTAAAAAAATATATAAGACTGCAAATGTTATTTTTTATGTGCCTGAAATAAAAACTACTTTATTTTTATTTTATTTATTTATTTTTAGCAATTTTAGTAGGGTTAACTAGGCTACATCAAAGTAAGAGAAGATTCGTTTGGGTAAAGGGATACGTGAATAAATCGCTCATGTTTCATATCCCGTACTCTTATTTACAGTTAACCGGGAAATGCAAAGCGAGATCCCTAAAAAGATTAATATTTATAAACTGGGACGCGCTGCTCTATCTGCGATTTAATTTGGTAACAACAAACGGAACTTTTGTGGTGGATTATGGAAAATCCTGTAGTTAATCTAACTTTATACTTCAATACTGACTTCAATAATGAGGTTATGGTTTTTGACAGGTTACAGGGTCAGTCTCCTGACTGTTTTTGTAGATAGATGGGACTCCCCCCCACTACGTCATTGGGTGCAGCTTCACTTAAATTAAATTAAACTAAATTGTGATAGATATTTCGAATGACATTATTTTATTTTACTTTGATTCGACATGTATTAAATTTAAACATATTATTATTGTATCTATGGATTACTGGTCTGAAATAAATAATTTGAATTGAATTGAAATGCGAAACAGTCATTAGAAAACGTTTTATTTTATAGTTTTAGACCCGTATTACAGAAAGACTATCAAGTCTTAATCTTTACTTTAGTATTGATTGTCTCTTTCTCTCAACATAAAAATTACAAAGATGACTGCTATTTAAGTATAGATCAAAGTCTGAGTCGCGTTCTGTAATACGGGCCTTAATCTATAAGTACAAGTATTGGCGGATTTTATTCCCATAATATTGTGAGGTTCTCGAATGGAGACCACGTCTTGGCAAACGTAGTGTAGGACGCCGCCCAGTCAGATGTTCAAATGACCTAAAGAAGATAGCGGGTAGTGGCTTGATGAAAACAGCGGAGGATCGTGTAAAGTGGCGCACCTTGGAGGAGGCCTATGTTCAGCAGTGGACTTCAATAGGCTGATATGATGAATATTGTGAGCTGATACGGATTACACGTATGTAGTAGGGTTATATTATAATAGTTACCTTGTATCCTGTTACGAACACTGAAACAATAAGTGGTTTAAGATGATTTATTTTTCACCGCACAGAACTATTCAATGTCAGTTAAAAATTAGGTTAGTCTGCCTACTCATTGCTATTTTAAACCAGTTCTTATTATCTTCGCCTCTTCATCTGACGGCAATAACTTTCTAGCTATCTTTTCCTGGTACCGTTATTAAATAAATCGGTACCGGAAGCCCTGGGAAGCCCACAAAGTCCCGTTTTATCTGTGTCGCTCATCTCGCGGGCAATAATTCTGCCGAGATTATTTTTCACTCTTGACAGCAAGTTTTAATGTCTTTTGGAATATAATTAAGTCTCGCTCACCGCTCCCGCGTCGCTCATTAGTGGACCGCGTAAAAATGCCGATGAATTACTATTAGGAGTCATTAAAAGTATAATGCACCAAATTAAAATCAGAGTTATTAAAGCCTATATTAACGGCCGGTTTGGTCGAGTGGTAGTGGTGCTGCCTCTTGATCGACGGGCCCTGGGTTCGAATCCCAGTCGGGGCAAATATTCGTGTAAAAAGCAGATGTTAGTTCTCGGGTCACGGATGTTTGTGTCTGTCTTTATGTGTGTTTCGAGGGACCCACGACACAACGGAAAACCTTAATATGGGCCTTTGAGTGTATAGCGTTTTATTATTTATTAGCTTTCCGCCCGCGTGGACTATAGATTACTAGCTTTCCGCCCGCGGCTTTGCCCGCGTGAACTTCGGGAACCGCGTGAAGTTTTTTCCCGTAAACTCCCGTTCCCGTGGGAATTTTGTAATATCCTGTTGCAACTAAGCTTTAAGTTTACTAAGGTACCTGCATGCCAAATTTCAAGCGTCTAACTTAAGCGGTTTAGATTTTTCATACAAAAGGATTTTCCAGCTTATTCCCGTTCCCGTGGGAATTTCTGGAATTCCTTTCTTAATGCACCTCTACGGTACCTAAGCTACGTCCCTTCCAAATTTCAAGTGCCTACGTTTAGCCGTTTAGGCTGTGCGTTGATATGTCAGTCAGTCAGTCAGTCAGTTTCTCCTTTTATATATTTAGATATCGTGCCCAGCTGTGGGATAAAATGTAACCTATGTCCTTTTTTTAGGTCTAATCTATCTCTGTACCAAATTTCATCAAAATCAGTTCTGTAGTTTAGGCGTGAAAGCGTAACAAACAAACTTACATTCACATTTATAACATTAGTAAGGATTATTATTATATCACTGACCACCTCTTCTCTATGCAATTAATCTCACAATACACAAAAGACCAACAAATATTAATAAAACTACGTTTTACTTTTAGACTAAGTCTTATCTTAAAACTTTTTGATATCTATTATCTATTATATATATAAAAGAAAGTCGTGTTTGTTACAACACTTATAACTCGAGAACGGCTGGACCGATTTCCATGGTTTTTCATTTGTTGTATTTCTCTATGTCCCGAATAGCAGAATAACTATTAAAAACATTGGAAAATTGACGGGGAAATTCCCACGGGAACGAAGTCCCGGGCGAAAAGCTAGTTTTAAATAAGCTTTAAATGACATGAAAGAAAATTAATTCCACTAACTTTTTCGGGTCGTAATCTTAGTATATAAAAATGCAGGTCCTGACTCATAGACTCATCAACACCCATTCCAAACTCTTGGACCTAAAAGCTGAATTTTTGCACAAATATTTCTTTTATAACTTAAACAAGGAATAAGAAAGGGTTTTACGAAATTTCCACAGGAACGAAGTCTCGGGTATCCTCTTCATCATCACCATGTCAGCCGCAAGACGTCCACTGCTGGACATAGGCCTTCCCCAGGGATCTTCACCTCGATCAGTCCTGCGCCACCCGCATCCAGTGGCTTCCCGCAAACGTTACCAGATCGTCAGTCCTTGTGGGAGGCCTTCCTACGCTGCGCCTTCCGGTGCGTGTTCGCCACTCGAGGACTTTTCTGCTCCAGCGGCCATCAGTCCTACGAGCAATGTGCCCTGCCCACTGCCACTTAAGGTTTGCATTTCTTCGTATCCTCTTGTATTGGTATAAATATGGTTATCAATAAAATTCACCATTACTTACATCAGGCATTATGTAATTTATTCATTCATATTTTTTCTCATATGAGGGTAATTCTATAAGATCATAGCTGTATATCTACGTTTGTGCCAAATGCCGACAATCCACGAAACAAAAACGCTTCACTTGCCACGGCGCATATTTTTTGACAAAACGAAACTTTCCGACGAAAAAGGACTTTGAAGAATTAGTTCAAGCATTGTTCTGACTATAATAAGTACTAAAATAGGTCGAATTATTTTATACCAGAGGATGCGCGGGACTTCGTACCCGTAGTATTTTAGTACTTATTATAGTCGAACATAGAACCTCCTCCTTTTTTGAAGTCGATTAAAAACACTCTGAAGGTTTTTGGAAATTCAATACGTTCTCTTGGAGTGGTAAAAAGGAGCTATACATATTAACAGTATCTGTCACTTCATATATACTATTTATCATAAAGTCGTGAAAAAGCTCGTTTTACATGCCTTATAAAGATAATATTTTAAAACTAGTTTTATGAGAGTTTATAAGAAAGTCGAGCTACGTTAATTAAATATGTAGCAACGAGTTACGGCGACGCTACGAGGGCTACGCGCGTAGCAGTAGCGTCGTTTTCCATAACGTAAATCTATGTGCCCCTTTATAAAAGGTATGAAAACATAAGTGCTGCTTTTTTCTTTTTCAATAATAAAATCGGAGTCTATGAATAAATGTTGGAATAATTTTAATAATTGACAATATTAATCATTTTTACATCGGGAATAATTTCAGCCTGCATATTATCATACAGTGATTGAACATTAATACTAAGTAATTGGATTCTGAGTAAAGCTGCAAGAAGGCATTTATTTCTATTTAATGACAATTTTTAAATCAAATACAGTTACACACTACTTCATGTTCACATAATAAAGTATACACACACACACACACACACACACACACACACACACACACACACACACACACACACACAAGCACACACATACAAACAATTATTTGTTATTTATTTTTCATATTATTTGAATAAGTGGATTGTTATTTTTTTAATAGTTTCCCTACCGTTTGGTACCGCTTAGACGCGGGCGCTCACGGGTGCTGACGGAATGTTCTTTGCTGTCCTGTGCTGTCCTGTGGCAGCACACGCTGAGTCAGCACCCTTTTATACACAGTGTTTTCTTTGTTTTTTTATTTATTTATAGATAATGGGTTTGCTCTTGACCACAATCTAGCCCAGTCTATTCTATTATATTCGAACTTTAAAGAGAGTTGGGTTATATGTGCCCGGAAATACAGACGCAGACAGAGAATTCTATGCCTTAGCGGAGCGCAATATAAAAGACGCTCAGTACGGATCCGAGAAATCTCGACAAGGTAAGGTGGTACCTTTGTTTTAAGTATTAGTTATAAGTTGTGTTACATTATTTTGTTTTGTTGTTATTAGTTTGCTCTCTATTTAACTGTGTGTAAATAAAGTTCTTATCTTATCATGTTTTTTTCCGAGTAGGAGTAATGTCATATTTGCGGAATAACAAACATACTAATATCGTTAGTCAAAGCGTTTTTCATAATAATAAATAGTTTTATTTCATAGAACATTCAAAATGTTACTTAATGTTTTAAGTAATCAATTTAAAATTACATTATATTCTTTGACTTTGCGCCTATTCAGAAATGTGCAGTCTTCCTCAGAGAAGAATAGGCAAGAAACTCCGAGGGTTGCTCTTTTTAACTCAGTCATTCAATTCAATTCAATATTTTATTGCTCTCTTAATGGTAACATAGGTGGAAACTTAAAATAAGTATCACATTATAACCCGGTAGGACACGGCAAAGTTATACTTTCCTTTTTTTCTAATTTTAATTGAATTAATATCTGAAAAACTCTGCAGCTGACCAATTAGCTGAGCAAGTTACCTACTTAAAATTATTTAGGCTGAGAGCCATTTGCGCTCCCCACTTGCTCGGTGAAGCAACGGCCTTTAGCGGCCAACAGCGTAGTCATTTAGAAAAAACCCTACTAATATTATAAACTAACTTTTTCACCCGGGACTTCGTTTCTATAGGAATTTTGGAAAATTATATTACCTATATATTGATCCAGGGCGTCAGCTACCTCAACAACAAATTTTATCAAAATTGGTCCAACAGTTGGAGCATGACGAAGTAACAAAACACACACACACCCACAAACTCTCGCCATTATGATATTAGTGTGATGATGTGATATAAACGTTTGTGAGGATGTATGGATGGATGTTTGTGACTACAGCAGCTCGAGCATGATGGCGACAAACTCGCGCGGCACGTCACTCGGCTAACGCTGAAACTTCACTTTGATCGCGCGAGGGCCCCGCGCAAAGGCTTATTTGCCCTCAGGCGTTGTTAATGTTGAGATTTTGACGTAGGATTATGCGTGCTTTCACCATCCTACTCGAGCTGCTGCAATGATTATCTAATAAATCATTTTTATCTTTACCTACTACGAAATTACCATGTTCCAACAAAGGGGGGTTACTCTCGCCACGGAATTTGCAAAGAAACAAAAACTCGTTACAAGCCAGAATAAATACCGAGCAAGAACGTGTCGACGAGAAATAGCTTAATTAGAACCGTTGGCCCTACGCAAACCAGCTTGCCTGCCAGCTCGCAGCGGCTCTCAACCTGAGCGATAAGTGAAATTGAGCAGAAGTCTTCTTCTTATCGTGATAGCGAATTGTGTGGCGAACTTGGCTAACCCTGGTGTCAGAGTTTTCAAAACGCACAATGGCCTCTGACTTGGTTTTAACAACTTTAGTCAATCGACAACAGCCGGGATCAACAGCTTAATGTGCCCTCCGAAGCACGGAGCAGAAGTGCTAAACGTACATACTTACTATACGCTCCCACCTATAATCCCTAACAGGGTATTCCCAGTCCAGCGTGGAAGCTAAACTTTAAAATAAAAAATAATTTATTCAACAAAAAAAATGTTTATATTGGCTTATTATATTTAGCTTAGTTAAATTTATTTAGCTTGCTACTGTTTTGATGAAAACTCCAGGTTAGGTTAGGAGTATTTTGGACCAGGAATTCAATTTGATATACATTTACTAAACTTTTCGATATAGCTCTTCTAATCAAAAAATAATTTTGTAAGTGCTCTCCGGCCGGCCTTCATACGTTTAAGATCTTGGCCTAATGTAATCTTTACAGATACAAAGATCCTTCAGACGTCCACTCTAGTTTTGTAAGCTGCTACTCTGATTGCTGCTGTCGTTCAGTTCCGCCACTCGTAGTTTCACTATTGAAAATAACTGCCCATTATCTATATAACATTCGCTAAAGTAGATATACTTAAGTTAAAATGGTATTATTTGATACAAAATGAAATGGTAACATTTTGGTGCATTTTTTTTTAAATATGACCAAATGCGAGCAAGCCTTTGCGCGGTGCCCTCGCGCAATCAAAGTAAAGTTACACTCGCGTGACACGCCAACTTGTCGCGGCCCATGCTAGCTGTGCTGAAATGATAAATACGTATTTCCATGGTATCGTATTTGGTCATATTTAAAAAATGCACTAAAATGTTACCATTTGATTTGTACCAAATAATCCTCTGGCGTTGTAATTTCAGCACTCTTTTAACATTTGTTTTCAAAAACCGCGTTGCTTTCACGTTGTGCTCGAGCAGCAGTGAGCAAACAAGCATATTCTTGCTGTTATATTTAAAATTGATAGGTAACATAGTGGTAAAAAACCTGATATTTTCTTAATGCAATAAAAAGAGCACAGCTTGGCAAAAAAGTTCGATAATAAATAAATAAATAAATAAATAAAAAATTAATAAATAGAACCCCTTTAAAATTCAGATTTTTTAAGTTTGAAAACCGCTGTGAGTAAGGCACGGGAACTTATCGCCCGAGCGTGCCCTTCATCCTTTCCATTCGGAAAATATTTATTTAACATCCTTTCCTTAAGCCGGCCCCAGGTGCGAGATCGCCCTAACTCAAATAACGGCCAGCCGTTTAAATAGAGAACTTGTTTTCATTAGACTTATGGTGTGCGAGTAATTTCACGCCGCCGTTTTTCGAGCTTAGTTCGTGTTTTGTTGTTTTAGGCTTTAAATCTTTGCATATGGACGTTTCATTGTTCTTACATCGATTTTATAACAAGAATTCAGTATCACTCGTTTCTCTTTAAAAACTTAAAACTTTTCGTTACATCATCCACCAGGACGTCTATTCAATGGGCCTTTTTATAATTCGAAAACGGCACGGCAAAATTGTATTATCATTTCCTTCTATGTACTAGTGATACTAAAAGCTGGGAACATAGGGACAATGGTAATACAAATTGTCGTGTCGTGCCATGCTGTTCGAATTATAAAAAGGCCCAATAGTGTCTCAATGGAGATTCAATGACATTGGTGACCATTTTATCCATTCAGGTGGAAAAATTCAGAATTATCGAAACTTCATACAATTAATGACAACCGCCCCGACCGGCAGCACAACCACCTAGGGACTTAACAGTCAGTCAGCAATGGTGCCCCCAGTCAAGACAGCTGTCATTAAATGAACGAGCTTTAAATAGATGAAACTGAACAACTTTTCTAGGTCGAAATATGAAAAACAGTTGAGCAATAAGCTGTGCCTTAGAGTTTGAAATTTTATTTTATTTTTCATATTGATTTCTTGTTTAGTTTTATGGGGATTCATGGGGATTTCTTGTTCAGTTTCGCTAATTAATTTAAAGTAGTCTTTAAATTAAAGAGAATATGATGAAATTGTAGTTTACCTAATAAACTTTAAAATAGTTACGTAGAAGACCTGAATGGTGTACAAAAATAAATAAAAGCCACTCCCTAGAGTTTCCCTTGGTCCTTGGAACACAAACAATCTAATAACAGGTTCTCTTAAAATTGAGATGGAGATGATAGGTAATTACCATTGTATCGGTGAAAACCGTAAAACAATGCGGATACCGGAAATTGTTACCTTGATCATCGACAGCTTCTTTGAAGTCTGAAGTTATTTCAATAATGAAAGAATTTGTGTCGTTGTTGTACGAAAACAGGATCATTTTGAAAGATAAATTAGCAAAGATTACAAGGATTAACATTTAATTAAACGCTGAAAAATAATAAAATGGTTCATGGTTTATTCCCTGCACAAGTCACGTTGTGGATGTCATAGGTTATAATGAAGCTATCGTTGTGACATTTAAAATGACATATGTCACAACATTGGGGACTTTCCCTTTTCTTTTAATATGTACCAAAAAAATCTCCGTCAACTTTAAAGCGTACCAAAAAGGGCAGTTAACTTAACTTTTCTCAAATAATCGTCATAAATTCTATTAGATATTAAAAAAAATAACTTATTGCTTTTACCGCACAAAAATGCAAGATTTACTAAAAAATACGTGTGCTACTGTGACGCCTGAAAACCGGGCGAGTGTCATCGAAAGAACGAAAAAGTATAAATTGTCCGACTGGATCGTGATGTTGAGTATGGTTATGTATATATGACAAATCTACAATCCCTATAGTATTATGAACTTCATAATGTTCATACTGTAGCTTTGTAACTAAAGCAAGTCGAAACGATTAATTTCGATCAATTAATTTGCAGTCATACATTCAATCCCACCACTAAGTACGATAGATCGTAACTTTTACGCACATGAATTTTCGTTTATTTTTTTTAACTGAAGCACTTAAAGCTTTTTAATGTCTTTAATGGGTAATAAATAGAGTAAATGAGTATGATTAAGTAGTTTTTACATTTCTTTTATGACACATTTTAAAGTTACGTAAACTTCACGAAATCGTGTTCAGTTACGTTCTGTAGCAACTGTCAAAAATTAAATTATGGAATTGAACACCCTATAGTTACATATTTCTTCTGACTTTTTAGCAATATTTTGATTATGATAGCATTTCGCAAATATTAATAATTTGCTTCCTGCTCGCGATTTCGTTCGCGTGGGAGTAGCCTATGTCACTATCCGGCCCTCCGGCCCAGGGATAGGTCGATCCATTGCTTCATTACGAACAAACATACTGTAGCATTAATGTTAGTAATTGAAGTTTTACGTCCTTAGTGAGTGATCATCAACGCCCTTTAGTATCAAAATTAATTGAAAGGAAATGAATCAGCCCCCGTGGCTTATTCTTAGAAATGAAAAACAACCCTCCAATTTATTTATGACAACTCAATTTAAGTTCAAATCTATACAGATTACCTGTTTTGCTTTAATTAGTGGGGATTTTGGCAAAATCGATTCATTTATGAAAATGAATAAATCAGGGAAATTTCTCAACGATTGTCTAATTTTCCTGTAAATCTTTTCTAGGGATTCTTGTTTGAGGAACACTTAGGTATTTGTTACCGTAATTAGAGGAAGATATTCTTTTTGTTGAAATGTTCCATGCTGGACTGGCATCCATATCTGCTAGATCTACCTTAATAATTAGTAATAGGAAATTGGTTTAAAGTATTTGAAAATTACTAATTTCGAACAATATATTTAGTAATAGAAACTCTGCATTTGGCTGTAAGATGAACAAAAGACCAATTTAGCGTTAATACTACTGTAGTCATTTTCATCTTATAACCTTCAGAACTGTAGCGCCAAGTTTTTTTTATTACTGGTTGATGTTGTCTAACGGTTAGACAGAGCATCAACCAGTAATAGAAAAATTAACTTTTCGTAGTCGATAAGATCGTAGCATTCGTAGCTAAAAGCTACGGTGTCCTTACAAAGCGTAGTATTTTTTTTAAATTACGAAACTTTATTGATAGAAACAAACCGGTTTAAAGTTATAGTGGTTGCAGGTAAAGGTCCACTTTTTAATGGTAAACCAAGTGGCCACAGTTACAGTACTTAGAGACGAACAGTGTATGTCTCGTTCTTGTAATTTGAAAATCAACTTACTTATTCGAAAAACGAAATTTACCGAACCACAATAAGAAAAAAATAGAAGCAGTGTTAAAGTATGTCACATAAATATGAATTATTTTCAGTTGTGAGCTTTTTATGTGAAAACCATAATATCCTTACCATATACGTAGTAATAAATACATATATAATTCATCTAACTAAGCTAATTTTATAAATATGAAAATGTTTCTTTTTTCAAAAGCTTTTTATTAACGTGCAATGTTTGTATGTAGGTATGTTTGTTCGGATAAAATAAACAATTTTAAATCATTTAACGTTTCACAACGACTTAATTCACTTGATGCTGGAGTGTTCCCTGAACGGTACTCTTAGAAGAAAAATGTTTCCCAGGGATGGTGGAGATATCAATTGTATTTTGGCAGAGAGATTGTGTCCACTTGTGACCAAGCTGTGCCGATTTTGCAGGACGTCGCTTCAAATTAAACGTAATAATTAAAACGTTGCCCTTACGTTGTCTTATACTATGAGGCTGGCATGACCGTCCTGACATGGTCGCAGCCTCAGCAAAAATTTGATTAAAAAAAACACTTCCACTCATAAAAATTCCTATAATCTAACATCACAAAACGTAAACTCCGATCTTGAGAACCGCGCTAATAATTTATCCATTCCTTTGATTCGAAGTACTTTCATTCCCGAATGAGACGTGCCCAAGAGTCAGTCGGGCCAATCGTGTCGAGTAGTGAGTTTTGACTTAATGCCTGCCCAATCATTATCACCTGTAGACTTCGTGACTCAATTAAGGGGATGAGTGGCCGCCATTTTGACGCCCGCTTTTGAGTGGATCTGACGAAGGCAGC
The DNA here is from genome assembly GCA_949987775.1 of Aproaerema taeniolella. Lineage (NCBI taxonomy): Eukaryota > Metazoa > Arthropoda > Insecta > Lepidoptera > Gelechiidae > Aproaerema > Aproaerema taeniolella. The sequence goes on from OX465250.1 coordinate 16,162,813, forward strand.
CGTTTGTGGAATTGGATCAGCAGAGTGGATGCTGATGCTGAGGGTATTGGTCTGTCTGTGGACGTTGATATTAACTTCGATTTTATAACAGACTTTCAAAAAAGGAGGAGGTTCTACGTTCAACTGTATGTATCTTTTTTGATGTATGTTCACCGATTTCTCCGCTATAAAAAACTGTGTTTGTGCATGTTTTACGCAGTGTATAAGACTATTCTTCTTTTTATCGTGTAGGTGTAGTCAAGTATGTGGAAAACTTGACTAACCCTGGTGTCAGAGTTTTCAAACCGCACAATGGCCTCTGACTTGGTTTTAACGACTGTAGTCAATCGACAGCAGCCGGGACCGACAGCTTAACGTGCCCTCCGAAGCACGGAAATGCTCGTGATAAATTAAGGTACAGCAGGTGTGGCGACTGCAATAAGAGCACATAAGTCTGTCTGTTCCCTTAATTCAGTATTCAAACAAGTAACTTGTTTGCTGGTGTTAATTATCTGTTATTCAATTAAGTTGGTAATGCAGGGTGCAAAGGACAGCTTTGCAAATACTTAACTGATGGAATCTACCCATAACTATCATCAGCTATAAGTAATTATTTTTTCTCGGAAACGTCAAGTTAAGGAGTTTTCATAATTTACCAACTTTGGCGCTACGCAACGTACCGCGTAACCGCGCCCCGCGCTCGCTCTCCCCGCGCCGCGGCACGCTGCTATCGGAGTGCGATGTACATTGCTGGTTTTCATGTTTTACGTTGTTATGATTGTTTTTTACTGCAAAATGGAGTGTATTCGATTAAATAATAACAAATGTAAGCAGAAAATATTAAAAACTCTTTTTTTTCTTTTTTTTTCATAAAAATGAAAATTTTCTGGAGAAAAATTCCTCTGAAAAATTATTCAAAATGATTGTCTGAGTCCAAGGTTTCAGTTTTTGCTAAGCTTTATTTTACATCCTGTATGTACTTTTTCATAAGAAGAAGAAAAATTTATTTTAAAGCGTTCATTTCCTAATCGAGTAATTACTGTCTGTATAAGTTAGATATTTACCTTTAATACTTCCAAATAAACATTATTATAATTCTGTACATTGCTTCTATTTTTAACCCCCGACGCAAAAAGAGAGGGGTGTTATAAGTTTAACGTTTCTCTCTGTGTATCTGTCTGTAGTATCGTAACTCCCAAACGGATGAACCGATTTTCGTTTAGTTCTTTTTGTGTCATAGATAGTTTTATCCCGAGTGTTCTTTGCTATGTTTCATGAAAATCTGTTCAGCCGTTTAAAAATTATAAGCAATTAAATGTCGGGGGTGATTCAAAATTTTTAATTTTGGTGTCTCGGCAAACAGTATCTGTCTCGTTCTTTTAATTTGACTTATTCAGAATAAGAAAACCGAACAACATTATGAAAATAGAAGCATTGTACTCCCTTGCAAACGATACCCCATAAGCCTTGTCTATCGCCAACAATAGTGTCAGATTACCGAGGGAAAGACTAAAAGTAACATTTAATTAGGTAACTCTAGACGGAAGGGGTGCATTGTTCAGATACCCTCCGCAAAACTTCATCAAAACATTTTTTTTAACATATACGTCCCCACCGAGGGGTACGGGCCTCCCTTCGAAACATGAAGGGGATTTAGGCCATAGTCCACCACGCTGGCCCAATGCGGGTTGGTGGACCGCTCATCTTTCGAAAATGATTTTTTCTTGGACGAACGGGTTTCATCACGATGATTTCCTTCGCCGTTGAGCAATTGATGATTAAAAATCCGCACATAAATCCGAAAAGACGAATTTAGTGGTACAGGCCCGCACCAGGATTTTAAACATTAATATACTTGTAAATATCCTATGACATGTTAGATACTAAATAACTAAAGCGATAAATTCGTAGTTATCGTATAAATATATACCAGCACCTACAGAAGGCTTAATAATCAAGCAACTATCGCTACACTTTTACTATTTTTTAGTAGTCTAATTCATTAAAATTGAGCAAAATACAAAATTCTTTGCTCCGTCTTGCAAGAAAAACAAACAAATAATGAATTTTTTTAATAAAACGGGTTGCAATTAACTCTAAATTAAACATTTTGTACCACCCCGTCATTCATAGCTTATGACTTTTAAACGGCTGAAGCAAAAATAAACTAAGAACCATCTCGATCAACTGCTCTCAAGCAAACAAAACCGCAATAAAATCGGTTCATTCGTTTAGGAGCTACAATGCCACATACGGACGCACAGATAGACAGACTTATAGATACTCAGACACACATATCTTCTTATTCTTCTTACCAGCCCATATACGTCCCCACCAAGGGGCACGAGCCTCCCTTCAAAACACGAAGGGGATTTAGGCCATAGTCCACCACGCTGGCCTAATGCGGGTTGGTGGACCGCTCGTCTTTCGAAAACTAATTTCTCTTGGACGGACGGATTTCATCACGATGTTTTCCTTCACCGCTGAGCAAGTGATAATTAGAAATCCATACATAAATCCGAAAAGACGAATTTAGTGGTACAGGCTCATTACCAACTGGGCTGTCACCGCTTCAAGAGAAAAGCATTTATTTTCGCGAAGATTTTGATCTATGTACACACGGCAGCACATCAGGCTATACATGTTGACCTTGACGTCGCCCTTATCTCGCTTGCAATAGCGGCGGCTTTCGTAGTGCTAATGGATAACCTGACGTGCTGCTGTATGTACACACGACAGTACATCAAACTACACATATTGACCTTGACGACACTATTGCTTATTAGAGCGACTGCTGATGTGTGTCCTGACGTGCTGTTGTCTGTACATAGTTAAAGTACAGTTGAGTCACTCCAAAGGGAACCTATTTTTCTTGTCCAGCGGATTTGAGGCACTGTCTGTCTGTACGTAAAAGTACATCTACATATTCATAAGTAGATAGACACGGCAGATTCCTAAACTCTCAAATTATCCGGCTTAGGTTGAACTTGCTAGCAATTATTTGGTAGTTGGCAACAATGTGACATCAAACGATCGACATCAAACGCCGACACGCTTCCGAATGTATTGAGAGACGGATCCAGGAATGTTACAGAAACCCACAACACTAATAAATAAAATGCAGTCTTTAATGTAAACCGTTCGCCTATTTATATTTCTACTAAAAATAAGTAAGACCTTTCTTCTTCTTCCTAGCACTTAGCGTTCCTCATTCGGGATGCGCTTGCCCATGATCCAGGATTTAGGAGGTCAAGTCATTGCAGTGGAGCGACTGCAATCTGACCTGCGTGAACCTGCTAATTGCGGAACCTCACCGGATTGGATCATGGTTACACAGTATATAAGTAAGTATTTTATAGCAATAACTCACTTTTGCTATCAATCACCTAAAGCGTTCAGCAGCTCTAGCACGATAACGACAAACTCGCGCTCGGCTCACGCTGAAACTTCACTTTGGTTGCGCGAGGGTCCCGCGCAAAGGCTTGCTCGCCCTATGGCGTTATCAATGTTGACATTTTGATATAGGACCGCGGTTTTGTCGCGGCGCTGTCACTATCGTACTCGGCCTGCTGTTAGTTGCTAAGGCAGAGTCTCATTAGATGTTGTTGCACCAGGGAAGACTATAAAAACTTCTCTGATAAAGCGATCCATTTAGCAAAATATTGGGCAACTAGAATTAAATTGCGAAAGTTTAAAGTGTTAAGTAGAATTAAGTTGCTATACACCATCAACACAATAGGAGGTTACCCCCCTTCTGTCCCCGTACTGGATCCAGCCCTGTATTCGTGCACTAGCGATACCGCTCGTGCCGCTCACTCATTAGCACATCAAACCGACTGCTCACACAATTTGTGCATTATTGTCGTGCAGGTTCATACTTTGTGCTATGGAGTTGCACAATAAATGGAAATAAAATAGGATTTTATACAAGCCAGTTTCACGAACGAAATAAGTAGTGATTTCGCATGCATGTGATCAGAAGAGCCATTCTATGAGATGAAATGGATTACGTTTGATGTCAAATTCCTCATACATAGCTTCTGAACAAAATAACAGGCAATGAACAGAGGCCAGCGCATTAGGTTACTCCATTTTCATTGCAAAACCAATGATGTTGTTATCGCAACAACATCAGAGAGTGCACGCGTGTTGGCCCTCCGTACAACGAATTTTTGGTCACTCGTAACCGTAATTGACTCATGGAATAGCCACCAGGTTTTCTACATCATAAGGAATATTCGAGGATTTTGAACATTTAAGAATAATTTAGAAGTTAGAGATCCGAGCTAACCCTTCTTATAATAATAAAAAATATTCAAGAAAGTAACTTGATCATTTTTATGCATTGCTTTTTTCTGATTGTATCTTTTTGGAAAATAAACCTATTATTTTGATTAGATACAAATTAAGAAAAATACAAAGCGGTGATGACCCAGTTGATCAAAGAATCAGTCTTGTAACAGAGAGGTTAAGGATTCTAATCCTGGTTCGGGCCAGTATTTTTTTTATTATAAGATGGGTTAACTCTTGACCTCAATCTTGACCAAGGTCATAGATGAGATCGACGATGGAGCGAGTTAACCCAGCGGGTACTCCCACGCATCGACGGAACACAGCAAGCTGTTCGGCGTCGGACTTCGTCAGGAGGGTGGTCGCGAACCAGACGGCCCTTTACAGAGCCTACCACACCGCATGAGACCAGTATCACTTAATTCGTCTTTTCGGATTTATGTACAGATTATTCATAAATTATCGGGCATGGCTGAGAAATTAAGTTTTCGAAAGATGCGTGGTCCGCCAACCGGCATTGGGCCATTTTGAACGGAAGCCCGTGCCCCTTGTCCCCATATATTGGCTGATTTTCTACAATTAACTTTAAATGTACTAAATATCTTCCGAATTATATGGTTTATTATTAAATAATGCGGTCAACTTTAAATTAAAAGTAAGGATACAACGGCAGAGCACCTCACAGGGCGCCGCCGCCTGTGTGAAAAAAACGGAAACACGTCATAATAAATCTAGACTACCTTCATATAGAGCAAAGTAACAACGATGCAGTTCACTGCTGATTCTCGTACTTACTGCAAGCTGAAAATATTATCTTGTATGTTATATATATATATATATATATATATATATATTCTTTATTGCACAAACACAGTAGGAACAATTTTACATAAAAATAGTGTACAAAGGCTAGCTTATCTCTAGAAGAGATCTCTTCCAGGTAACCTAATCGGTGAGAAATAATATGTTACTTGTAAGAAAAAGTAAACAGAACAATAAAAGTTGAATATATATTTACATTTATGTACGACGTACGTGTGTATGTATACCTATATCTGTGGTCTCTGCCTACCCCAATGGGACAAATGCGTGAGCTTATGTATATATGTTTATGTACGAGGTACCTTTACGTCTCTGGAATATTTGAGGTCTGTGTGTTCTCCCAAAGCTGGGCAATGTTATCACCGAAGCGTGTAGGATGACTTTAGACTGGTTAGCAAATTATTTGGAGGTGATTCTTCCCGTGAAACTGAACATCTTTCCGCAAGGAACATATGTACCAAATTTTTGGATTTCTCATACTATAGTATGCCTTAGCCATCAGTCAGCAGATCGCTCTAGTTAGATGGAGAGTTGAACATTTTTTCTCATTTCTACTTGTATTCCGTAAGGAAAGATTTTCAGATTATTCACATCCTTAATTGTCACTAACTATTTAAGTCACTTCAACAAATGGCTTGACAGATTTAGATGAAATTTAATACAATACTTACATGTAAGTATATTCCGTAGCTAGTGTCTACGCATGGTGTCAGTTGATAATGAACTTTACTTTAATAAATGTTTCATAAGGAACTTTAAGGAAATAAAATAAACATATGTACTCGAATTCTCTCCCTAAAATTACCTGAGCGGAAAACGTTTTAAAAAATTTTAACACATTTAATTTAATTTCGAGGAGTAGCTATTTTAAATAGTTTTCAAACTTCCATCTGTGACTTTTTGTATTATCAATCTTAAGTTTCACCGTAACCACTTTCATTTACCTTTTGCAGTTAAACTAATCAAGTTTACTCGCAAATTCAGAAGAGGTATCTGAATTGCCAGCAGGCTCCAAAGTCGGAGGCAGCGGGGTGGAAAATTGCGAACAACCCTAACTACCTGCATTACAGTACAGCGCGCAGGTTACGTACTCTCTTACTATCTACACGGCACTATTTAATGGGAACCTGAAATTACGGACAATTTAGAAAAATACGCTGTGCAGTCAATGGGTTTTAAGAAAGAAAGAAAGAAAAATTGTTTATTAAAGCAAGACCCTCATTTAACATAATAAACTTATCTAAACTTAAATATACATATAAAAAAGGGTTGGCTTTAATAGGCCTCCACTCAGTAATGTTGTGATCCCTCTCGGGACTACAACACTGATCTTCCGTGTACTTTTATGTACTTACTAGATTTTTCCCACAGCTTCGTTCGCGCATAGAACTCTTTTAGTGACCCATTTCATTCGTGACCCCTTAGAGGATGATTTTAGAAAAATAGGAAAACATGTGTCCGTTTATGTGTTTCAAGTTTGACGAAGTTTCGAATCAAAATGTCCAAAAAAATTGTTTTCTCCATACAAACTTTGAACCCCCATTTCACCCCTTTAATGGTTAAATTTCGATTTGTTTTTCTTAATGTTTGCCTACTCATAAAATGCACCTTTTTGCCAAATTTCAGCTTTCTAGATCTAAGGGTTTGGGCTGGGCGTTGACGAGTCAGTGAATCAGGACCTCCAATATTATAAGCACCCCCGGAAAAACACCCGGGAAATAGTGTTAATTAAGTTTTAATTTTGTTAAATTATATTTTATATGTATGTTAGTCTGGTATTTATCTATCATTTATTTTAGTTGCCTGAAAATAAATGATTTTATTATTATTATTATTATACAGAAAAAGAATGTTCAAAAACAAATACTTGACAGCTGTTTTATTTCAAAGCGGTTCTAAGCAACACGCAAAAAAGTCTAAGCAACACGCACGATTTTTCAGACACCAGAGGCCTTTTTAACACGTTGACCGCCAAACACAAAAACAGTGATTTTCATATTTTGGACTTAACTTTTGGTAAATTTTCCTTTTTTTGCCATAATTTTCGACCTGTAAGTCGTACAGAGAACCCACTTGGACCGAAACAACCGTGGAGGCCAGCCCAATCTGATTCCATAATAAAATGTACTTAAACGTGTATCCGGCTGGAAACACTGGCCTCTCAATGAAGCACTGCCCGTGTGTCCAAGGATACACATGGCCTCAGGAGGTGGCACCTTGTGTTTCCAAAAGGATACACACACATGGCGGTCAACGTGTTAAGAAGCTGTGAAAATTCTTATAAGTGAACTTTATCTAGCTTAAAATTTGTGAAAAAGAGGCGAAAGTGAAAATTTAATTTCACCATTCCCATACTAAAAGAAAATTAAAACTGCGTTTTCATTTTTATTTTCGTCTCTTTTTCACAAACAAGCTAGATAAAGTTCATTTATAGGAATTAAAAATTCAGGTATAGAACTTGCTCACACTAAAGATTTTATACAAATACATGTCTTAAATAGTTTTCACGGCTTCTCAAACAGGCTGTTTTTAACCAGCCTGTGTGATCGGTTGGGTATAACGCCACCCCATTTCTTTCCGTGGGTGTCGTAAGAGGCGCCTAAGGAAATACAAATGAGACCTGCCTCCTATTAATCCACCTCAGGTAACGACACCTCAATTGGTTCTGAATCTGAGGTGTCGTCCTATGGTCTCATGCGGTGTGGTAGGCTCTGTGAAGGGCCGTCTGGTTCGCGACCACCCTCCTACCGAAGTCCGACGCCAAACAGCTTGCTGTGTTCCGTTGGTGCGTGGGAGTACCAGTGCCTTTTGGGCATTTTCTGGGTTAACTCGTTCCATCGTCGACCTCATCTATGACCTTGGTCAAGATTGAGGTCAAGAGTTAACCCGTCTTATTATAAAAATAAAAAAGGCCTCTGTTGTATGAAAAATCGTGCGTGTTGCTTAGACTTTTTTGATGTGTGTTAGTTTAAAAATAGATTAATTTCGCTATATTTAATTTAAAAGCAGTTTACCAACCTACAAGAGACCGGGCCCAGACTTTTATCGGTTTGTGACAAAAATACTTTTCTTATCCATCCATCCATACACTCACCCCTATAATCCAAGACGGGGTAGGCAGAGCATCACGCGGTTCACATGACACCACGTTTGACATTGTAAACTGTGTGGGTTAGAAGTTGAAACATGAGTATTGTGGTAATACGTCCCTCTTACTTGCTACTACCTGTGTAGCTGGCACATTATAAATTTTTCTTTCACTCTCAGTCCAGCGTGGAAGAACTTACCTATATATTTTACATAATAACTCTAAAATTTAAAAAAATGTATCATCATCAGCCCATAACGTCCCCACTGCTGGGGCACGGGCCTCCCTCAATAACATGAGGGGTAAATGCCATACTCACTACGCTTGGCAGACGGGTTGGCGAGGGTTTTGATATAATTGCAGAGTTTTCCTTCTCTGTGTGCAGATGAACTTGCTTGCATATTTACCTTAGTCGCCTTGTACGACACCTCGGTAAGAAAGAGGGTGGTCCTATTCTACTCTGCCGAGGACTCACACGGCCAAAAAATGTATAACCCCTGTCATTTATCTCTTATAACTCTTAAACCGCTAAACAAATTTTGATGATAATTGGTCATAATTTGTCCATCTATTGAGGAATTACTACGATACCACAGACACAGATACACACGTCAAACTTAAAACATCACTTTTTTGTCGGGGGTTAAAAAGGAATTTCACTTCATATGTTGCAGTGGTCCGTAATGCATAGGTTAGTGCATCCAGTGCATCTCTCCCGTCATGAGCTAAAAATTATGATCTAGCGTTCAGTGTTCTAGCGTAGAGTTGATTTTTAAGAACGAGAAAAAATCCGTTCCGAAATAAAACCTTTTTAATATCTACTAGTTGTTTAATATGTCTCCATCCAAATTTAGTCGCGCATGCACAGAAGAAATGTAACAAACCAATTTAAATACGCTGCATAGTTCATTTTTACTGGTTTTCTTGTCGACCCATATGTTTTATTAAGGAAAGGGCTGAGTCACATCACATATTTAATTTTTCGTGTTTCGAAGGGAGGCCCGTGCCCCTCGGTGGGGACGTATATGGACTGGTAAAAAAATATATTTAAAGTCACCCTAAGTAATATTTAAATGGTGGAATTTACCGATAACTATCATCAGCTATAAGTAACTATTTTTCCCCGGAAACGTCATGTTAAGGAGTTTTCATTATTTACCGACTTTGGCGCGACGCAACGTATCGTGAAACCGCATCCCACGCGCGATCCCCTCCGCGCCGCGCTGCGCTGCTATCGGAGTGCGATGTACATTGCTGGTTTTCGTATTTTATGTCGTTATGATTGTTTTTTATTGCAAAATGGAGTGTATTCGATTAAATATTAAAAAACATGAAACTAAAATTTTCCGGAGAAAAATTCCACTGGAGAATCATTCAGAACGATTGTCTGAGTCCAGGGTTTCAGTTTTTGCTAAGCTGTCTTTTACACCGTGTATACAATAAGAAACTTTGTAAGTATAGTATACCTACCATCCATGAGGGTATAGTAAGTTTTACAAAATACGTAAGTGCAGAGGTTAAAAAAGTTAAGCATTTCACCGTTAAAGCAGCAAAACATTCAGAGTTCCATTTTTTCCTTTTACCCATTTAGATATGCATGAAATATTGAAAAGCAGTTAATTTATTTACAATGCAGTTGCTCGGAAATGGCCCCGTAACATGGCCACGTAGTGTACGTTTACGTACCCCATAAAACACATGTCATGTTATGTAATTTGAAATGAGAAAGAAAAAACCTTTCGTCAAGACAGAGTATAATTTTTTTGATAAAGCTTCAAACTGGCAGTATAGAATTATGGCAAAGAGGTTTTATTTCAGACAGAATTTTTTTTTGCGAAGTGTTATTGTTTTAAGTTATAAAAACATTAAAGTTAATGAATTAATCTATGTTTTTCATTAAAAGCACATCTAAATTTTTAATAAATAAACAAAATATATTTATATTTTTGGTGCAAAACTGACATTACGCAAAAGGCCTTTGCCTTTACACAAAACAAAATAGTTGTCAGTTTTCACGCATGCGCAAAGAGTTTTGTATTGCGCGCCATTGTAATTTAATTTTTACTGTTCAATTCAAGTTCAATACTTACGATTATTTTTGTTTTATAAAATGAGTTCAAGTGAGTCATTAGATTTGACACCTGAAAGTGTAAGAAACCGAGCTGAAGATGCTGTTAATAATATATTGCCCGTAAAATCTAAAGAAAGATACCTCGATATATAATATGAGAAGCTGTTAAAGTGGAAAGAAGAAAATAATGCGAAAACGTTTCCAGAAAATGTACTTCTGGCCTTTTTTAATGAATTATCTAAAAAGCTTAAACCAAGCTAACTGTGGCCAATATATTCAATGTTGAAGACTACTATGAAATGTAAGAATAATCTCGACATTAAAACGTGTCAAAGATTGATTGCTTTTATAAAGCGTCAAAATGATGGCTACAAATGCAAAAAGGCTAAAGTTTTAACAGCTAATGATGTACAAAAGTTCTTGAATGAAGCTCCAGATGAGAAATATTTGTGAACGAAGGTAAAGTTTAGTTACTTTTTAATCGCTGACAAAGAAAGGTGTTATAAGTTTGACGTGTGTATATATGTGTCTGTCTGTGGCGTCGTGGCTCCCAAACGAATGGACCGATTTCGATGCGGTTTTTTTATTGAAAGCTGACGTAACCGAGATGGTTTTTTAGTATATTGGATCAATATTGGTTGAGCCGTTTAAAAGTTATAAGCTATGAATGACGGGGTGATACATTTTTTGCGATATTAGCTTCTAGTTTCTTAATAAAACATAACCTAACCTATATAAATTTAAAATTAAGTATAAATGTTTTAATAAGTTTCTATTTCTAGTTACAATTTACCAGTTTGTGTAATTGTTTTTTTACAGGCTGCTTTAATTTTTGGTGTTGTCGGGGCATGTAGAAGAGAAAAACTGGCTAAAATTACTACTGATGATGTCGAACACCATGGCAAAATTTTACTCGTCAAAATACCGGACACAAAGACGAAAATTACACGATCTTTCGTAATAAGTGACCATTTTTACTCGATTGTAAAAAAATACGAGTCCATGCGGACAAAAAATGCTAAATCCAATCGATTCTTTCAATCGTACCTCAATGGAAAATGCAAGGCTCAATGTGTTGGTATTAATAAGTTTGGTAAAATGCCAAAGGAAATAGCTAGTTACTTACAGCTACCAAACCCAGAAATGTACACAGGACATACTTTCAGAAGGACTTCAGCCATATTACTCGCAGATTCAGGAGCTGACTTAACTACCCTTAAGAGACATGGCGGTTGGAAAAGTAGTTCCGTCGCAGAATCATACATTGAAGATTCAATAGAAAATAAGAAAAAAATTGCAGCCAAATTTTCAAAATCAGTTCTTATTCCCGAAAGTTCAGTTTCAAATTTAACGCCGGCTACCTCCAAAGATTTTGCAGATTTGTACACAGATCAAAACCCTTCAACATCCGAAGATTTTCAGAATTTTTACCTGAACCCACGACCTTCAACATCCAAAGACTTTCAAAATTTTTATGTAGACCCAAAGCCTTCAACGTCAAAAAATGTTCATGAGCCAGCAAATACCAATAACAATCAAACATCTACTGAAACCAGCCAATGCAATCTTAGTCAGTCAATTCAATTTGCAGGAAAAACCCTCAACTTTAACATGAATAACTGCACTAATGTAAATTTTTATTTCGGTTCACAATAAATATTTTTATTTATTTTTTTGTTTTCCTCGGCTACTGCATTGTAAAACGTTGAACGATATACGTGCGTTAAGTAATGTGTAACTGGAGCCCTTTAAAACACTCGCTTCGCTCGTGTTTCAACTGGGCTCACGTTACACATTACTTACGACACTAGTATCGTTAATAACTATAACATTTCAAATGCGCAACATTCAGGTTTTATTAATTCAACAAACATTAAGTAAAATATGGTGTAATTATAATAATTAAACCAGCGAGCGGCGATTGTAGAGTCATATTATAACTGAACAATTAAGTCTCATTCAGAATCTACTAAAATATAATATTACAGGAAAGGCACTGCCTAAAGGTTAGGTACTCGTATAATGCGATATCCGAGTCAAAGGTAAACATGTCACCGGAAAATTTTTAATACTAATCTCCTGTGATATTACAATTTGCCTTGTAAAACTACAATCTCACGAAACCTTATGCAATAGTTAGGTTATTCATATTAGCTTGGCTTGGATTAGTCAATGTGAAAAAAAATTAAAAATTTTTACTATGTAAAATTATAGACGGCCGGTTTGGTCGAGTGGTAGCGGCGCTGCTTCTTGATCGACGGGTCCTGGGTTCGATTCCCAGCCGGAGCAAATATTTGTATAAAAAGCAGATATTTGTTCTCGGGTCAAGGATGTTTGTGTTTGTCTTTATGTGTGTTCCAAGGGACCCACGACACAAGGAAAAACCTTAGTGTGGGCATTTGAGTGTGTGGCGTTTATAGAATTACGGGTGTGAAAATGTTACGGTGACATAGACATAAATAGCACGTTGGGCAATTGCGGTTCGTACCATGATTAGTGAGGTTAAACAACGCACATGAGGCGGAAAATCTTGATAGCTATTTCATTAAAATCAAACTATCTACAAACTTATGTTTTTTTTTGTAGATTGTGGGTGAAGATGAGTCGAAGATGTACCAAGCTCTCCCAGTAGATTCCTATTCACTCGAACTGTAAAGAGATTCGGGTTTTATGGTTGTACCTAAGCAAAACTACTTACGCAGGTAAGTATAGTTAGTACTTAACGCTATTTGCATGTATAAGATTCGCATTGTTTTTGAGTTCAATCCGTTTTATTTCAGCTTTAGTTACAGGGTGAACTATTTTCTACAATTCCAATTCCAACTTAATTTCCAAGAACAGTGCAATATCGGCGTTTAATATTTAATTATTCCATAATTCTCAATCGCGGCCGTAGCGTCGCCTCCAGACGCTCCATAATCGGTCCATTCGGTACACGACGTTAAATGGATTTATAGCGTCGTCGCTGAGAAATAGAAATCGAACATCCTTTGTATGAAGAATTTAGCGCGAAATTTAATTAACACGAATAAAATTATATGGCCAGCGACTGATCAAGAGTACTGACCGCATTTGGCCAAATACGAGGACGCGCCCCCATGGGCGTGGCCAGAGGGGGGGGGGGTGGGGGTTGGGGGTTCAAACCCCCCCAAATTTTTCAAAATCATGATCATCTTCCTGCCCTTATCCCTCTACGCTACGAAACACCGAAAAATACACTGGAGAGCAAAGAATCCGGGTCACTTAAAAAATCCTAAAAATCTCGGAAACTAAAAATGCTAGCCTAATAAAATAAATTGTGTTTAATAGACCATTTAATACTCCTTAAATAAAGGATTAAACTTTATACTTATTGTAGAATGATGTCAAAAAAAAATGTGGAAAAGGGAGACTTTCGAAGATAGAACTTTCAAATTTCTGCATTTACTTTTGCTTTCGTTTCTAATCTGTCATTTAAGTCAATCTGTCATTTAAGTGATAGTGTTCAATATTTATTATTCATGCTGTAATCATGTCTTTTTCACCTGAAGAATACACCAGAATTCTTACAATGCTGGAAACTGGCCGGAGTCAGCGCGATACGGCCAGGACTGTCGGTGTGTCGCTGTCAACAGTACAAAGAGTTCTCCGACGTTATGAGGAAACTGGCTCTTACCTACGCAGACCAGGAACAGGCAGAACCAGGTGTACTACAGCACGAGAAGATCGATATTTGGTGAACACCATGCTTCGTAATCGCTTTCTCACAGGAACTGAACTTACAAATCAGTTTCGTCGCCTCGGAAGAAGTAACCCAAACGCATGGACGTTAAGACGACGACTTGCTGAGGCTAACTTGAAACCACTACCTATATGGCATTGACTTCTATTTTACAAGCTTTTTATTACATAAATTAATAGCTAAATGTGTTGCTAAGCTCAAAACTTGAGAACGACTAGACCAGAAAAAAACTTTGTGAAACCTACCGGGAAAATTCCCATGAAAACGCGGGCGGAAACCCAGTCCATCAGTGGAGTCATTTTACAACAATAAAGAACTTTCAAACAAATTCATTCAAGCTCCAATAATTAAAGGACAACACAGCATTTTCAAAGATGACGCATAAATACAATTTTAAAATCTTTACAAAATATGACTAAATTGGAAAAGAAAAAAAAACAAAGTAAAAAAACAAAGGGTATAGAAGTACGCTGTACAACTCAGATCGTAATAAGATGACAGCTGGATCGATAGGAGCTGTCAAAGCCCCGTGTTGTCACGGCTGTCGACTAAGCTTTCAAAAGTTATCAAACTTTCGCCTCTTCAATCCGTTGCCAAACATTATGATGAAATGCTTTCATTATACTCTTGTTGAGAGTTCATGAGCTTATGAAACATGAAAGATGCTTCTTACAAAAAGATTAGAAAGTTTTATTTACTTGCGAAACAAAAGTATATTTAATCGGGTTTCTCACATGAGAGTAAATCAGGCGATTTTAAGGGCACTTTCTCAGCCGCATCACCACGTGTCGAGAAACGAGATATAAATATCCCCACGAAATTGTTTGTCCAAAAAGAAACTCATAAGAAATCATCAAAAATTGTAAGGGTAAATTTGTTTCAAGTTTCGAATTTGAACCAGGTAGTCACGTTTAAATCAAGCAATATATATTATTAGGCACTGGAAAGCTAGTACACGTCCATCACAATTGGTAGATAGTCGATGAACGAGGGAACGAAAGGAACAAGTGAAATCTGATCAACCAGTCAACTGACTCATAGTTCGTTCTCTTAATAACTATACATACTTACTTCGTTCTCTTATTATTTTTTATACATTTCCTAGGAATTACAACATACATTTCCGGTAACATATATTACATATATAAAACTAACATCGGGAACGTTGCTCCGTTTTTGGGCCACCTTTAATTTTCCTTGAAGGCTTACGTTCAACTGTGGAATAACTGTAAAGAAAACAACTTTACATGTGGAAGACAGGAGAATGTTTATTATACCTCTATAACTCCACCAAAGGAATTCACGAATAATATAGGTCTAAAACTAAGAAAACAATTTTAATTCATTTTCTAGGCTGAGATTTAGGAGCGCACGCCAAGACAATAGAGAGACACTGGACACCTACTCGAATTTTTTCACGAGGAAAAAATAACCGTATTTCAGAGAGGACAAAGCTTAAAATTGCATAACACAAAGTAAAACGATAGCTCTTACAAGAAGCTTACTGAATTGGAGTCAGAAAACACGCGGTTTTATCAGTAGGGACATAAAGTAGTAATTATGACTAGAAATTAATGTAACAAATCTACATCCACAAAGATTTGTATGTTTGTAACGAATAAACGCAAAACTACTAGACCGATTCCATAAATAATTTTAATAATAGAATCAGCGAATGACATAGGCTTAATAATTTGTATTAATTTTTAACACAAATGAGACCTGCCTCCTAGTTATACATCCCAGGCAACGACACTTCATTTTTTTCTGAATCTGAGGTGTCGTCCTATGGTCTCATGCGGTGTGGTAGGCTCTGTAAAGGACCGTCTGGTTCGCGACCACCTTCCTACCGAAGTCCGACGCCAAATAGCTTGCTGTGTTCCGTCGGTGCGTGGGAGTACCACTGCCTTTATAGGAATTTTCTGGGTTAACTCGCTCCATCGTCAACCTCATCTTTGATCTTTAAGGTCAAGATTGAGGTCAAGAGTTAACCCATCTCATAATAATAAAAATAAAAAAACTTAAATTCTCACGGAAACGAAGTTTCTGGCGGAATGTTAGTCTTATCTTACTAATGTTTGTTTGTTTGTTTGCATTGAATAGGCTCCGAAACTACTGGACCGATTTGAAAAATCATTTCACCGTTAGAAAGCTACATTATCGCCGATGGACATAGGCTACATAATTTTTCCAGATTCCCACGGGAACGAAGTCCCGGACGGAATAAAAAAACACCCTTTTTTTGTTACACGCTACACACTCAGAGCCCTTACTTACTTATTCCTCTTGTTTTGGAATAAATGTACTTACATAATATGCGTATTCGTGCGACGACGTGTCCTTACAAAAAATTGTTTTAGGTTTATAAGCCAAGTCCTACCTATTTTGCATTCAATTGTCACTGAATGTTATCAAAGGTATTTATAATTATAAGATACATTACACATAAGATACCTTCTTATCTTATGTTTTATAAGATACATAATAGTACATTATGCTACAAGTGTGCTAAGTAGGAGATTACATTAGAGGCGAGTTTAGAGCCCGAGCCGAAGGCGAGGGCTCAATGGAGCCGAGAATGTGATATCCAATGTGCACGCGTTTCATACGACGTTTTTCAACACATTTGCGAGGAAAGAAAGAAATAAAAACTTTCCTTTTATATTGACGGCAACAAGCTACCGTAGACTCCTGTAACTTCGCCTTTCGTAGGTTACTTCGCCTAAAATATTCAAATGCACATATTTTCTTTCTTATAATGGTAGCACTGTATTGTGTTTATTGGTTAGAATACAAATTTAGTAATGGTAACACTACAACTTCATTTGTTGGAATCAGAGCGGCCATTTTGACAGTGTCACTCAAAACGTCAAGCAGGGTGTACGTCGATTTTGCGCGGGTGCCACAAAATCTTTATCTCACGGAAAACTGGTAAAAGGTAAGGTTTTGATGTCTTTACAGTACGTGACAAATATAGTGTGCTTTCCAGTGCGCTATAAGTGATTCAGTTATCTTTGATTTTGAATTAAATATTCAAGCAGGCAATGTTAGGACGTGTTTTGCAAACCGTCACCTACCATACTTCGCCTACACTTAGGGCTGCCACTTAACGAAAAAATATTAATTACCTACTTGATAGATTTTAATGTTTTTTTATTAATAAATGTGATCAACTGTATTCTTAATTGAATGTCTTATGATATTACTATCTCAGTAATATCATAAAGGGCCAAGTTTATCTGTCTGTCTGTCTGTCTGTTATCTATTCACGCCTAAATGGCTGAACGGATTTGGATGAAATTTTGCATAAAGGTAGATTGGCCCGGAGATGGATTTTAAATAATTTAAATAGTTTTCTAGGTGTTATCTGTGAAGGCTGATTTATTGAATAAATACGATAATTTGAAAATATAGATTTTTTAATAGAAATACCTATTCAACATACCGTGAGTAGAATATATAAGGTGCTTTCAAAACATCTGTAGGCGTTTTAACCATGAATACAAACATAACAAGCTTTGTATGGAAAATTTCGTTACCTAACCTAGTGATTCAGAAACATGGTCTTAACTCGTGGTTTATGGCGGCTGAAAATATTTTGATAACACTTTGTACCCTATCCCTAATCCTTAATTATTTATCATTCGAAATGAAAAGTGACAACCCTACTGGTTGCTCCTACTTTCTCAAAATCACGGCCTAACTTCGCCTACGTTACAAAAAAAAATAATTAAGCTTTTAGGTCTTTGCAAATAGCTATGAGTGTCTTTAAATAAGCATCGAACAGTAAATAATAAATATGACTTATTTTTGAGCATAACATTAAGAAATACAAAGGTCAGGCGAAGTTAAGTTTTGTGCCCTTTCTTCGCCCAAAATTTTTAAACGCCATTTTTGTTGCATGTATGCTGTAGAAGCGAAATATTACTCGCACACATAAAAAGCATTCATCTCATTGGTCGGTATGCAGCGGTGTTTGGTGTTCCAAACGAATATGTTAAGCGGGAAAATTTAAAAATGTGTGAATATCATGCGAAAATTAGGCGAAGTTACAGGAGTCTACGGTATCACTTGCATGTTGCGCCTCGGAAAGTATTTCTGGCGGTGTACCCACGTAGGGTTTCCTGTTCTGCACTTGAAGAAGACATTTTTTGTGTTGTATTTCTGACAATAATAACAATCTGATTAATACAAATGCCGTTTGTGAAAACCAAGTGAAAACATCTGAAAAAGGCGCGATTATTTTTTTCTTTTTTCGCTCGCAAAATGAGATTCACATTGACAAGTATGCCATACAGCCAAATAATAAAAAAATACTTAACTATATATTTGCACGTTTTAGCATAAATAAATGATAATTTTCTGTTAATGGAATAATATTTTTATTTACAAATAGTTTAATATTTACACTTAATTTTAAATATAAAATAAGATCTGATCTCTTTGCTGAAAAGAAAAAAAAACCATTACGTATAGTGCTTTAGTTTTATTACTCACGGGCTATGGACTTAGTGTAATACATATCATTATGAACCTTAAAACAATGACATAAGACCCACTTTATGAGCAAATGTGTTGAAAAATAAGATATAATGATACCTTGAGTTAGTACAACTGCATCTGTGCAGTTATTCTGCACGATGCGAACCCGCTGGTTTAGCAGCCCCGTCCTAATAAGCCGAGTATTAGACCGAAGGGCTCTTCAGCGGGCAGCGGCGTTGTAAGGCCCCTCGACCCAATGCAGCGCCCATAGGACCTAGCAACACTATAATAAAAGGCTGCAAAATCGCTTCTCTGATTAGCGTCAAAATGGCGAGACCAACTTCTTGTTAAAATTTTATATTGTTGGGTACATCACCGGAAAATTGTAAAGACCGTAATGTTATACAATTTCACCAGTGAGACTGTAATCTCCCGCGGTATTACAATTTGCCTAGTAAAATTATTTTACGAAACTTAAAGGGCCACCTGCATACAATTAGGATAAGTTGGGTTAGATTAGACATTTTAGGTTCGCTTAGGTTGCATTAAATTAATACATCGATCACATTTCACGCATTAATAATAGGTTTTCTCAAGCTTTATTTCATATTCATAATTTATATGATTGAACAGCTATTACTAAAATTGTTTTTTAGTTAAAACCTTGGACATATAACAGAGATATTGAGTCAAATTAATACATATTTAAGTACTTTAGATTTATTTGCTGAAAAAGAAGCTCAAATAGGTATAGCTCGTTTCATCCGTTGCCCGTTTCATTGCTTATTTTTGCTGTACTATTGTTACAGTCACAACTTTCAATAAACTAAGTATGATGAAAATTAACTTAATGTTGTCCAAACCTTCCCACATAGACAAAGACTCATAAAAATAAAAAAGTCCGTCAATTTAAAAAAAAAAGAATTTATAATCTGACTTAAGTAAAATGACAATGTTAAGTACAGCAAGGTTACAGTGAGACAGTGACAGGTATACTACTGATTTACCATTATTTGTTGCCTTAACTGAAAAAATGCTACCTACCTTTGTCATTGAAAAGATAAACACAAAATAAATTAATTTAAAAAATAAAAAAACCCGACTGCTTAATAAAAACTGAAAAGAAAAAAATCAGGGCACAGTTGCGTTAAGAAAATTTAAACACGAAATAAGAACGGCGCCGCATTTTATAATTAACTAGCTGATTCCTGCGACAAACTTTTTATTCACAACAAAGAAGTGTGGTAAAATAGTATCTACTTAATAAATCAGAACTTGTAAATTGATTATCTTGATTTATCCAGTTGGAAAGGCGACCCTCAGTTTTGCCTTAAGTGGTATACATATTAGTTATCTAGCACCCATAATACAAATATTTACCTTGCTAAGTTTCTCTCTATTTTCCCGACATAAAAAGAGAAGTGTTACAAGTTGTGTGTCTGTCTGTGACATCATAGCGAACGGACCGATTTCGATGCGGTTTATCTGTTTGAAAGCTGACGTAATCGATATGGTTCAATATGAATGTGGAGGTGATACCATTTTTTTTTTAATTTTAGAGTGACGTGTTTTGGGGTCAAGCGAACATCAGCGATATCTACGTATATTACCAAACGACGTTGTGGGGCTGCCGAAACTGGTCAACATTATCTAACGAATAACCAACTTAATATGCTCTAAGGCAGGGGTGGCCAACCGGTCGATCGCGATCCACCGGTCGATCGCGACTGTTAGTCCAGTCGAACTTGACAAGGCAAAATTATGTTTTTTCTCTTAATATAATAAAAAAATACTACATGATTGTGTACTGAACTACGCTGTTTCATTTAAGATTTCAAGAAGTATGTAATTGGTAGATCGCACAGGGTTTCGTTAGTAAACAGGAGATCTTGGGTATAACCAAGTTGGCCAGCCCTGCTCTAAGGTGTACGAAAAAAATAAAAAGCAATGTTAAGTTTCTTCGTTGTTTTATTATAATCATAATATCAGATCGCTTACTACAGATGATTATGAATATATGAACCGCTACAGAAAGATTAGGCAACAGCCGCGCTAATACAATTTCAACACGCATACAGATTAATAAATATGACAATGAAAATGTTTAATGTCATTTTGAGTATGAAAATGTCATTTTGAGTTGTTGTGTGTTTCATGCTCAGATTAATGAATCCATATTAATCTGAGGTTTCATGAGTGCACGGGAAACAAACAACATTCGACTTTAACACCACTGGTTAAAGCTTACATAGGTTATCTTACGCGCTCTTGTAAAATACAACGAACAAAACTGTTGGTTTGGTAACTACAAAGTTTTTGTTATTAAAAATTGAAAAATAGCAATTTTTAATAATAAGTATGTGTAAATAAGATTTTTTATTTTACCAATAAATGATTCGTGAGTGTTACACATAGTTTTATTTTGAACGGGTTTTAGTAACGTGAGGAAAACCGTTTAACATATAAATTAACATTTTCTATGTAACATCATTGGTTTTTTCGCGTCCTATCATTCTACAGGGTGATTTGAAATTAAAGGTATTCCTCTGAAAGGGCTGTAGAAGATGGTATTTGCAGCGTTTTTCTAAAGGAGTACCATATGCGAAAGTAAACCATTTCAGAAATATTTCAGAAATATTCAGAAGTATTTAAAAAAATCAATATCAGATATAATTAAAAATTAATAAAAAAATAACTTGGTGGTATCCTGATATTTTTTGATTAGTTTTGTGTAACTGACATTTCATTAAATCTAATAAAGCCATTAAATGTACTAGATTGACATAAACTTAAGCACTATGTTGCAAAAAGTTTGAAAATTCACAAAAGCAGCCCTTTCAGAGGAATACCTCTAATTTCAAGTCACCCTGTATAATATATCCTCACTGAAAACGTCATCCACATACTCGAAATCGAAACTGTGGGTGCTTGTACGGTCGGTCAAGAAATCAGTTTTCATAGAACTTCCCGTGTAACCAAAATATCGCTAAGGTTCACAATGTAACAAAGAAAGAGATAGAATGATGACGTATTACGATGCAGTTATAATGAGATGACATATCAGAAACTGTCAGTTCATTATTGCAAGGGACAATCAACCTTGCCGTTTTATGTCATGCAAACTAATTTCAACCTTAAGGTGATAGACCACATTTTTGGCCGACTGTACACCGTACAAGTAGCTGGAGCAAGTGACCCGCGCGGATATAATTGTAAGAACTTGGTCACTGGACCCGCAATCTTCCTTGCTCGGTTGATTACACGATACATGTTACCTGCGAAAGTGCCTGAATATAGGCTGCTTCTTAAACCGTGTAAAAGTGTCTATAGGACCCGGACTTCTTAACTGCCATTTAAGTAAAAATTAAACACTTAAAAAGAGCTAAATTTACATAAATGATTCAAATTTCATGAGCAGATTACTGAACACAGATACACACAATTTTTTCTAATTAATAATAATAATAAAATATTTATGAAAATATTTTTTTTACTGTAAATACACACACGTCGATTATAATATTGAGATTCGATGGTCAAATTAATATCGTTCAATTGAGTTTCATAACTGATAATTAATTAAAATAAATTTTATTATGCATTCTAGAGGTATATGACGTAAATTCTATTGCACACAAAACAAATTTAAACCACGTTTAATATATTAAATAACATAAGAGACAAGAGATTCAAAGAAAATATATAAAACAATTTTAAGACAGTAGAGCGTTATCCCTTTCTTTCGTATAACTCTGTCTCGCTTTCTCTTAAGGTTTTTATAACACATCGTTTTAGAAGGTGGTAGTTAACTAGTTACCCCCAGGTCACAATAAAGTAAATAAAAAGTGTGCATAGCAAAATTTACACCATTATTTATGTTTCGTCTGTAATTTTTCGTTAACATGTCTTGATGAATTTTAATATTTATGAATTATATTTCCGTTAAACTTGATATTTTTATATTGCTTATTTACTTTTATCAAGTTTCGACAATGTTACGCACAAATTTAATAACAAAAGCAATAATCATTTAGCGCATATTTTTTCGTTTCTAATATGTAGTTAAAAAACTGATATATACTCGTAGTATAATATATCCTACACGTCAAAGATAATATAAAATATATTAAAACTCTAACTAATATATTAAGCAAAGAACAGCTTTTGAATGGAATGATTATTTAAATACATGATGTTATAAGTAGGAATGTCATCAGTACAAATTCTAAGATTTTAATAAATTATGCCTTAGTATTATACCCATGTGTTGATATGGAAAAGAGTAGATAGTTTATTGGTAACCTATAAAATCAGATAGTTTAGTCATAGTAAAAGTTTTAAAAATTTAGTTTGTAGCGCTTTCAAAGTAGGTGACATATGCGGTATTTAGTTTAGCAATTTAATTCAACGATCCCAATTTAATATCTAGATATCTAATGTTTGATATTTCACCGTAGAATTGTGAACCTAGTAGAAAAACCTAGTTGTACACTCAATGCCACAATTTAAGACGAAGATCAATCTAATTTGAACCTTATCACCAGCATAATATGGGTTAAACCATAGAGTATAGGTTAAACCCTCGCAAGATTCTTGCACACACGTGTGTGCAGGATTTGTATCGCACGCGCCGTATACAAGTGGATACTTAATTGAGCGAATATACTGTACATGGCTTAAACGAAATGTAACCACACATCAGTCTTTAACCGTAACATCGTCTTCCTTATCGTATAGACATGTAGCAAACTTGTGTAAGCAAAGTATGTAGCGAACTTGTTTAAATAAGTCACGGACCAGCTTACGCGCCGTGCGATACAAATCCTGTATCTAATGTGATACTTTTTGGTGTGAAGTATGTAGCAAACTTGACTAACGCCCGGTGACAGAGTTTTCAATCCGCCAAATGGCCTCTGACTTGGTTTAACAAACAACACCCGGGACCGACGCGAAGGCTGAACGTGCCCTCTGAAGCATGAAGTCGATAGTGATATTTGCCACTGTGGCCACGAATTAGGTACTCTACGCCCGTGTGCGTTGCTTAAGGCGACTACAGCACCCAATAAAGGCAGCACACATAGGAATAGTGCCATCTCCGTCTCTCAACAGCTTAAAAGATACACAATGCGTTAACTACTTATCGAGAGTGTTCAATCACGAACATTTTGATATCAAATTCAAGTTCCTGTGTGCATTTTACTATCGTTTTTACAGCTTAAAAGATACACAATATTGGTATTTAGAGGTAACTTTGTGAGCTTTTTCTGTCGAACCAAAAGTGCTGAATCATGTTTTCAGCAAACTACTTATCTAGTTTATGTCCTGAATATGACCGTAGTATTTTTATTTTTCGATTTAATGCACTGCGTCATGCTTATCTACGCATCATAAAATCGTAATTTAGGTGCTGTAAGTCGCCTTAACCTCCGGGCTACGAACGCTTCAACATATTTTATGCCTATTTGCAACCAGTTCGGTTTCCCTTTTGTATCTCACCTAATTTGAAAGCGCTTTTATAATCGGTAACTTGATTTTACAATCTATATTAATTTTAATTTTAAACCTACGTTTTAAAACGTTTATTTCTGTAGATCTGTTTAGTTACCATTGTAACAAGAAAAATTACTAATGATCAACGCGCGCGCTTATATTCTGTTTAGCTCTTGTTTGTCTGCTTGTCCAGCAATAGACAAGCAGACAAACAAGAGCTAAACAGAATATAGTAACTTTTACATTCAGTTTTTAGGAGATTTCTTTTCTAGAAGAAATTTAATTACGTTAATAATGTTTTATCATAATTATTGTTCTTATTTTTAATCTCTTAAAAACGGACTGCTAAAACTGCTAAACAAAATACCAAAAGTGCTGAATCATGTTTTCAGCAAACTACTTATCTAGTTTATGTCCTGAATATTACCGTAGTATTTATTTTTTGATTTAATGCACTGCGTCATGCTTATCTACGCATCATAAAATCGTAATTTAGGTGCTGTAAGTCGCCTTAACCTCCGGGCTACGAACGCTTCAACATATTTTATGCCTATTTGCAACCAGTTCGGTTTCCCTTTTGTATCTCACCTAATTTGAAAGCGCTTTTATAATCGGTAACTTGATTTTACAATCTATATTAATTTTAATTTTAAACCTACGTTTTAAAACGTTTATTTCTGTAGATCTGTTTAGTTACCATTGTAACAAGAAAAATTACTAATGATCAACGCGCGCGCTTATATTCTGTTTAGCTCTTGTTTGTCTGCTTGTCCAGCAATAGACAAGCAGACAAACAAGAGCTAAACAGAATATAGTAACTTTTACATTCAGTTTTTAGGAGATTTCTTTTCTAGAAGAAATTTAATTACGTTAATAATGTTTTATCATAATTATTGTTCTTATTTTTAATCTCTTAAAAACGGACTGCTAAAACTGCTAAACAAAATACCAAAAGTGCTGAATCATGTTTTCAGCAAACTACTTATCTAGTTTATGTCCTGAATATTACCGTAGTATTTATTTTTTGATTTAATGCACTGCGTCATGCTTATCTACGCATCATAAAATCGTAATTTAGGTGCTGTAAGTCGCCTTAACCTCCGGGCTACGAACGCTTCAACATATTTTATGCCTATTTGCAACCAGTATCTCACCTAATTTGAAAGCGCTTTTATAATCGGTAACTTGATTTTACAATCTATATTAATTTTAATTTTAAACCTACGTTTTAAAACGTTTATTTCTGTAGATCTGTTTAGTTACCATTGTAACAAGAAAAATTACTAATGATCAACGCGCGCGCTTATATTCTGTTTAGCTCTTGTTTGTCTGCTTTTCCAGCAATAGACAAGCAGACAAACAAGAGCTAAACAGAATATAGTAACTTTTACATTCAGTTTTTAGGAGATTTCTTTTCTAGAAGAAATTTAATTACGTTAATAATGTTTTATCATAATTATTGTTCTTATTTTTAATCTCTTAAAAACGGACTGCTAAAACTGCTAAACAAAATAGGGAAATGCACTTCTAATAAACGACAAAACAACTTTTTTCCTATTAAATTACAAATAATGTCGGTTAACGCCATTGGAAAACAACTATAAAACTAAACTACGCTACGATATTAGTATTAATCAACATCTTAAAATAAAATTTGTTTCTAAAAAATAATAAATATTGGTTTTGTTGACGGCTTCTGATTAATTAACTAACAACATAAATTATTAAAAGTGTTTGCAAAATTAGCTAAACTGGCCGTAAAAAAATGTATTAGAAAAAATGTGGACTAAAAAAACGAAATTGATTTTTTTTTCCAAGAATCTACATAAAACTTCCCTGCATAAAAATCTTGAACCGTCATACAAAGGTCACATTCTCATAAATTAACGACCTTTGCACTTATTATTATTGGCCAAATTATTCAGTTTTGTTATTCTGGTAACTTTAACCATCTTAAAGTCTACCAAGGTAGACTTTACCAAGTTGACAAGTTAGAGCCTAACTTATCAACTTGGTAAAGTCTAACTTGGTAATTAGTCATTAGAAACAGTGTTCATAAATTCATGCAAAGGAAGAATAAATCTCTATTTCAATAAAAAAACCGCCGTGATATAGCTAATTTACTGGTTATCCTACTTTTTTAGAATAGCTACTCAATATACCTTCAATAGGTATTAAAACCTTAACACTAACTTACAGAACGCTACGAATTAAAGCAAAAGTATGTACTTAATTCTAATTTACATACACTCTGGGAATGTTTTAATAAACAGTAACAAACAATGTATGTACAAAAACATTGCAAAATGTTAGTACACTATTAGATACGTCATTGCTTTTAGTACGCTCCGTAAAATATAGGTGATACCTGAGATAGCTGTGAAATATATTATACTTTTACTTATCGGTCAATTTTATGGCCAAAAACTTGTCCGGCCTAGGTTATTTTTCTTAGTTTTAGGCTTGGGAGTATATTTATTTTCGTTTTTTAACGACACACATTCAAAAGCTCACACTAAGGATTTCCCTTGTAAATATTTGCCTCGTTCGGGACACGAAACCAAAAACTTTAGACTCAGGATGAGCTGTGATGGCGCTAGTAACTTGCCACCTAATGTTAAAAGAATACTCAATTTTTTAAATTGTTTTTGGAATAAACAGAGAACCAAATTAAAGTCCCAATGTTCTATTTTATTCCGGTTACTCATTAAATCTTATTATTACACTGTGGTGCGACAGTGAATTCTTTTTAAACGCAATCAATGTTGCCAATTTATAAAATGCAAAATATAAAATTTTTTTTTAATAGACGTAATTGAACTGTTATTCTATACTTCATTTAGGTATCACCGTTTATATTTTCAGCGTCTAGTGGTATTCTTAAATATTAATTATTATTATAAAACATTACATCCTACGAGGTTCGTTCTTTGGAAGAATTGTGATGGTAGATTTTACATTTGTGATGATGATGAAGGAAAATTATGTCTTAAATAATAAATTAAAAAAATATATTAAGTTTCATCTACAAACACATCAAAGCTACAGTAAATTGAACTCATTTCCACTAGTATTTAAGACTTGTTTTTGTGACATAATATTGTTGTGACTTCATTGGATTTAATTAACTTTACTTATATACAAAATGTCTTCAAATCTGTTTACATCTTCTACTTATTATACACAGTACCTTAAAGCAATAAATTTTTATTTGTTAATTTTAAAAAAAATCATTAGATGGCGTTAAGAAATAGTTCACAAAATTAAATACTTCGTTCGAATACAAAAAATTTGAGTGATTTGATTTTAATACAAAGCTTGAAATTTATTGAACGTACTTTTGTTTTGTATTATTTAAAAATTAATTTTAATCTTAACCTGTCTTAGCAAAGTTCAGTTTTTAAAATAAGGTTAGCGCCATCTAACGAGCTTCTTGAATCTTTTTAACTTGCTTTCAGAAACTCCCTTAGTAATATAATTATTTTAACACTTGGGGACTTTATTATAGTTTTAGAAATATATAAAAGTTTCATAGTTTATCGAATTGCTGATATCTATGTATTTCTTGCCAATGCAGTTTATTATTTTAAATTACATACGAGTCTTCTTCTTCAAACTTGAAAGTTGACATAGATATTTGTCTCTTTTCAACCTAAGATAAGTATGAAATTGATATTTTCCGATATGGAATGTTTTCTTATACATACAATACAATATACTTTATTTGCACACAAGGACATACAATTGTGAAACATCACAGTCACTTCGATAACAAGAAAAATCCAGAAAGCGTAATTCGGAATGATAGACGAAAAATTGGAGCTTTTTAATATTTCTAATGGTAACATTGGATATGAGAGGTGAACGAGATAGCACAAATCAACAATGTGTTGCGCGGTTCAATTATTATTTGTCATTTTCTATTTGATTTGCTCATAAGTCATAACATGTGTCAGTTATCAATGTTGTAAAGGACCATCCAAATGGCAATAAAAAAATAATGTTTAATTTTACAATTCAATTGTGATTCCACATTCTCAGCTTGCAACCGCAAAGCGCCAATATTTAATATCTTACGTTTGCAAACAAATTTTTGGGGAGAAATTTATATGAGTAAACTATTGCAAAAACGGAACCCCCATTCATAAGGATCCCTTAAAAATTTTTAATCACCCAACCTACAGCTAGCCATCAAGAAATTACTATAATGTTCGGTTAAAGAGAACTATTTCAATTTACTTCTTCCGAGACTACTATACCAAATGGATTTAATCACTAAATACTCGTAGAAAAAAGATATTTTCATAAAACGTATATCATCAAGCGAGACTAGTAAAATAATAAACCTAACAGAATCAATGGCATTTGCTGTCAAATCCCTGATTTACAGAATTACTTTAAAAAGATTCATATTCTATGTAAAGTGGTCAAAAGCCTTATTTAGTAGGTCTTATTTTTCTAGTCTGACTTGATTCTTTTGTCCTAAGGACTTTAACCAACTGCCGCATAAGCTACGTTATAAAACATTACTTAACAATATACATATTACCTTTCATAGGTTAAAGGACAGTTAATAATATTATCGTTACAAAGACATAATAAAGACGATACATGATATAAAAGAGTTCGTTCACTTGTTATTTATTGATTGTTTATGATTTCGTCAGGGTCTGCGGTTCGAATGTCCTAGAAGATTCTCACATTATTCGTTGATAGAAAATTCTTGAAGTTCTATGTTAAATTTAGCATCGGCACTGTATGAAGGTATACGCTTTATTACAAATTTAAAACCAAGTGTTCTTTGGTTCAACTGTTCTATGGTCACTGAAAAATAATTCTGTGGAAAACATAATTACGCACAGAAATAATACATTTAACTATGTTTAATTTAATAATAAATCAATTAAAAATTAGCTTTCTGTTTGTAACCGTATAATAGTAACATTTTTTATTTTTAGAATACATTCACAAGTCAGTAGTTTTATAATTGATATAATATACAAAAACATTTTTCTAGCCATTCAGTAGATAAAAAAAGATGCTAAAAACATGTTTTTTTAATACCCATGTATGCATACGTAAGCACAAGTGCTGAATCGCAAAACCTGTAGTCACAAAATACACTGACACAATCTTCTAGAACATTCATTACATCCATACCTTAAGCGGGAGCGGGAGAGGGACAGTTATCGTCGTCTCGCTCTAACACATGGTTGTGAAATCTTCTAGAAAGTTCATTACGTCTATACCTTAAGCGGGAGCGGGAGAGGGGCAGCTATCGTCTTCTCGCTCTAACACATGGTTGTAAAATCTTCTAGAACATTCATTAACGTCCATACCTTAGGCGGGAGCGGGAGAGGGACAGTTATCGTCGTCTCGCTCTAACACGTGGTTGTGCGCGGTGGGCGCAGTGGGCGCGGGCTATAGCGGCCCCGGGTTGTTCTCCCCTCCCAAAGAGTGGACGCGGGCCGAGAGTAGGTTGTGAAGGATAAACACTGCTGGTTTTGGGCTGCCTTCCATGTCTAGTTCCTAGAAGATAAAATGTTACGAATAGGTCAGGTTCAACAGGTCTGAAAATCTGCATTAATCGTAGTTTTCAGAACTGATGGCACCTACTTTTTTGTTTCAATCTCTTGTTACATAATTAATAAACATCTTTAAGATACCGCCTAGTCTAAATGATAAATGTTACGTATCAATTGCATCAGCATAAAAACATTTTTTTATAGATAATTCAATTAATTTATTTCGGAAATAATTATAAAATTCCATGATGGGTAATGGAATATGGGATAATGGTTTTTGCTCTTGACTAAAATCTATCCCAGGGGCAGATGCGGTCAAGAAAGTAGCAAGCTCACCCAGAAGATGCCTATTCACTCGAACTTTAAAGACATATGGGTTATATGTGCCCGGAAATACAGACGCAGGCAGAGAGAGAGAGGAGAAAGAGAGAGAAATACATTTATTTATGACATGACACGGTACACGTAACATACAACACATAATAACAATTAAGTAACAAAAACGAAAAAGTACAGTAGGTAAATATGTACATGTACTGTGCCGGCGAATGGGCTTTGGCTCAGCTTAATGTTGCGGCAGTTAATTTTGACAATTCCATTTCTTAGCGATGTGCAATATCAATTACTAGCATCCCGCTCGGGACTTCGTTCCCGTGGGAATTCGGGAAAGTTATGAAGCCTATGTTACTCAGGGATAATGTAGTATCCTAACGGTGAAAGAATTTTTGAAATCGGTCCAGTAGTTTCGGAGCTTATTCGTTATATGTATACAATAGTACATTGTTACTTTAGGGGTGAAAGCAACTTATTTAAGTCCCGAGATGGGGTTTGGCGACCGAGCGTAGCGAGGGAACTAATAGTTCGAGGGACTAAATAAGTCTTTCACCCGAGGTAAACACTGTGCTTTTCATTACGAATATAAAGAAAGTAAAAATAAAAACATGAATAAGCTGAACTCATTGTTGCTATGCGAAAGTTACAAAACTCTACAACTCGAAAAAACAAATAAATATTGGAATGCCATTATGCCTATTATATTATGTTTTTTTTTATGTGGCTGGCTAGCTATTCAGCCATTATTTTTCATTTTCATCATTGAAAAAAATGGTAAATATTTTGCCAAAATCTATGTTATTTCATAGAAATAGCCAAAAGTAAATTATTGTAAAGTCATTTTAAAAAGTATTCTTTAATCAATACTTCACTTTTTTTTTCAATTTTACATCGCAATGTAATAGAGTGGCCGTATAGGAAGTCGGAACATATTTTTTTAATACTTCATTTGACAGCTGTCAGTCGAAAGC